>OV816023.1:135646976-136191293 GCA_929113105.1 Agrypnus murinus | reverse complement strand
ATTTTCTATTAAATTCCATATGTAGCGGAAAATAAAACCTTACGTCATAATCTTGACATAAAGCTTTACGGTACTGAAAGGCTTAAACAAACGTCAGTTTAACATAAAGTGTCGCATTTTTATTATTAGTATAGTCAATTTTTGCATTAAGTTCTTATTTTTTACTATCTAAAGATAGAGACTTGAAATCTTTTCTAATGCCTTTAGTACTGGACCAATATAAAATGTAATATGTTTAATATGGGGGCACGCCTCCCCTGGTGGCTGAGATCCCCATTTTGTACCCCTGATTTAATAACGCAACCAAATTGAGCAAAGTTTATGTTGGGAGTGTTCTTGGGGTCGCTGATTATGAATCCAATGAGAAAATTAAAAAATTCAAATAGCAGACCCAAAATGGCGGCCCTAAAATAACGGCCTTTGATATTGAGAATGCGATTTACGCCATTTCTATTGATTCTAGAGAGAAATCCAAAGAATCAAAAAGTGTTTATAATGTGATTTTGCAAAGGACTACGCTATTTTGGTTACCTTATTATGTAACCCCTTCGCTCTGCCCTAGTAGTAGAGTCAATTTCTGCATTAAGTTCTTATTTTTTACTATCTAAAGATAGAGACTTGAAATCTTTTGTAATGCCTTCAGTACTAGACCAATATCAAATGTAATATGTTTAAAATAGGGACACGCCCCCTCGGGGGGTTGAAATCCCCATTTTAAACTCCCAATTTAATAACTCGGGAAGTTTTCAACCAAGTTGAGCAAAAACTATGTTGGAGGGAGCTGTGAGGTCGCTGATTATGAATCAAATAAGAAAATCACAATATTCAAAATGGCGGACACAAGATAGCGGTATTTTAGATTGAAAATTCGATTTACGCCGGTTCTATTGATTTTAGAGAAAAATGAAAAAAGCCAGAAAGTGTTTAGAATGTAATTCTGCATAGGAATACATAATTCCGGTTACCTTATTGTGTAACCCCTTCACTCTCCCCTACTGAGAAGACCACTAGGGTTGATTGAAGGGGGTTACATAATAAGGTAACCAAAATAGTGTATTCCTATGCAAGATTATATTCTAAACACTTTTGACTCTGGATCTTTCTCTAAAATCAATAGAAACATGGGCGTAAATCGCATTTTCAATCTCAAATACCGCCATTTTGAGTTCGCCATTTTGTATTTATTAATTTTCTCATTGGACTCATAATCAGGAACACCAAAAACCCCCAACATGAATTTCACTCAAGTTAATGGAAAACTTCCCGAGTTATTAAATTGGGAGTGTAAAATGGGGGTTTCAACCCCCCGAGGGTTAAAACTCCCATTTTAAACATATTACATTTTATGTTGGTTCAGTACTGAAGGCATTACAAAAGATCTCAAGTCTCTATCTTTAGATAGTAAAAAAATAAGAACTTAGGCATGTGTTTTGCAAAAATTTACTCTACTATATAGTATGACTAGATTATTATAAAGCAGGGGATGAATGAACTTTCGTTCAAAGAGAAAAAATTGCAACACATGAAAAAAAAACGTTATAGGTCCTGTAAATGATTCTCCTTAGTTATCGTTTCAAGATTTCAGACGCGACTTCTGTCTTCCGTCAGAGATCAAACTCGTTCTGTAAAGTTTCATTGCCGGATTTATAACATAAATAACTATAAATCAAAAATGTTTCTTTTTATAACATTCTATTCGTAAAAAGATCCTGTACTAACATCCTATCCTATTCGTTTGTTGGCGAAGGAAATGGACATGAGCTCCAGATCTATGTCGCCACTGATACAAGGAAGACCCTTAGTATGAGGACTAGACACTTGTTAACAGCTCGACATAATGAAATAAGAAGAGTTGGAATCAAGTCTCATTTGCAGAGATAGGTGAAAAATCTTCATCGCCCAATTCTGTCTCCCTGCATTTTATATTTGGATTTAGGATTGATGCATTATGATGACAATTAAAGTAATTGTCAAACAATCCACATACGTAGTTGATTTGGAAAACCCGTTTGCACATCGTAGCTAGGATGCGTGAGCTCTCCTAAAGTCATTCTAGATTCCTTATAGGAATCGAGCCCAATTAAGTAAAGTACTTGTATTTACCCTATAGCGGAGTTGTTCACATGATAAGATTATTATTTATCTATTATTTAGGCGGAGTTATTTATCGCTCGTAAATAGCAACAAACAAAGTCACTTTAAATCCAAATAATACATACTATTTTTTTCCACTAGGGTAAAAGTACCTCCTCACTATGATTAGAAGTTTAGTCTAGCAATACCAACAATTTTTTATTAGAAGAAAAAAAATTAAAACAAAGGTCTTTGAATAAACCCCAGCGTGGCTGAATACTGGACAGTCAAATGTCATTTTCTCGTCATTGATCCAAGTGTAGGCGAATTTTCAGATATCGAATCTTGGTTCTCTAACTCATGTTTAATATGTATTTATTTTTAAGCGTTTTGTATGTATATGTATAAAATGATGATGTACTTCAAACAATATTATTGCTTGAGTGATTGTTAAATCTAAGACGGCTGTGAAAGCTGCTGCAGCGCTATATTTCCAGCGGTGTGTTGGACGCACCGATTCTCACCCACGTTTCAAGCAATTTTCAGATTCTGAGTCTCGGTTGTTTAATTGTCACTCGAGGGTTAATCAACAACCTGATACTAATTTTCGGTTCACTAAACGTTGTACAAGTCGGAGCCAATGTTCAGAAACCGAATCAGGGTTCCTTACGACTTGCCCAAGCTTCAGCCAATTTTCACCCGTTAGGTCAATGCCAGTTACCCATAGAATATACTGAAGTCAAATATCAGATACTATTTCGCTAATTTGCTTTAGCTAGTCTTAGTCAATCTCTACATATCAACTGCCGGTTACATACTTATCACCCAAAACCTTACCCAACTTTGAATCTTAGGTTCGCTAAACTAACTCCAGTTTTAGCAATCTTCAAAATTCAAAATCTTGGTTTCTTACCCTTCGGCTAAGGTTGGGTCAATATTCATATTATATTTTGCTAGATTTCTGTAAATGTGGTTTATTGTAAAGATGGATTAGTGGTTGCTAACCTACTGAATCTTTATGAACTTAAACTTACACTGGCAAGACTAAAGTGTAAACTATATTGACTTACCGACTGTACATATATATTTGCACAAGAAGACGTACACTATGAAAGTGTTAGGTTTGTACGGTCTCAATATGTGTTGAGAGTCTAAGACATTAATCATTTATACGAATTTTCGATTTCTTCGTATTTATTTTGTTAATGAACATTTTATATCCAACACAAAAATTGACTTTGCATTCAGTTACGGCGAAACAGTAATGGTAGACTTCGTTGCTTGTTTGCACTAGCATTCATTACAGGAAAAGGATTGTGTAATAGTTGCTTTGTTTCTCAATTACCAGCCTTGGTACTACATTAACATTCAAGATCGGTCCAAGACTAACTTTAGTTTTATTGCGATATCGGTGTCATTTAATGTCCAAAACATTGCATAACGTATTGGTTTTAGCCAATAACAACCAATATTGGGTAACTCTGATTTTTCCAAGTCTGAGACCAAGCTTGGTATCAAATTATCATCCCTACTTTAGTCTAGCAGTGGGCCATTTTCGGATATTAAGGTTGTGCCAAGATTGATAAACATTGTTTCAAACCAAAGCTTATAGTGCTATTTTGTTTTAAATGGAGAGCCGCGATTGCTAACATAATTAAGCGTCAAATAAACTGCCACTTTTAATTCTGATAACGCAATATACCTACTATTTATCTATGCTTTATACAATGTTATCAAAAAAGACTACATTAAGTTAAACCTGTCTTTAATGTGGACTTAAAGTACACGTTCCATAAAACGTTCATGTTTTGTCGTTAGTAAGTGCTTTATTTAAAACATAAGTTAAAACATAAATTTACAAGAGGTAGGTACATGTATAACAGTGTAACATACGTATTCTGTATTTCGTTAGATCAAGTAATGCTGGAAAAAATGTCTTAAGCAAAAATTCTATAAAAATGTTGATTAATTTGTTGTGTTTCGATTTGTTTTAATGTTAAT
This sequence comes from Agrypnus murinus, assembly GCA_929113105.1. Classification (NCBI taxonomy): domain Eukaryota; kingdom Metazoa; phylum Arthropoda; class Insecta; order Coleoptera; family Elateridae; genus Agrypnus; species Agrypnus murinus. The sequence continues at coordinate 136,187,219 of OV816023.1, read as the reverse complement.
AAAGTTGGTAACTCTTTTTGTTAATCAAATCACGGGAAATTCAATGGTCCTACATGATACGTGCGTGACTTCGGAAACAACAAGAATTTGTTGTAAAAAACACAATATTTAATTTGTTTATATTAAACTCTTATCGAGTTTAGTAAAAATTAAAAGAGTATCTGCCTTTATTTCAATCGAAATGGAATCTGGATAAAAGCATATTCAATTTAACCGTTATTCCCGAGATTAAAAGAAACTTTATAGAATATCATATTTATACAAATACTACGTTACATAACTGATTTATGTCTAATACACCTAAATTTCAAAAATGTGCTATACTAATTATACGCAATATTGGTACTGGTTGCGTTCTTATTGACTTTTATTGACAATAACAAAAGAATTCCCTTTTTCTGGTTTTGTTATATTTTCAATTCATTATAGAAAGAAATTTCTTTCTAATATATCACCGATCTAAGTATTTCTAATCAAATTACTAAAGTTTTCGTTTAAAAAATACAACTTTATGAAGTAAACCAGAAATCAATGATTATAATTAGAAAAGCCTCATTCAACTAGTCAGTGCTACTCATAAAGCTGTAATAATATCGAAACGGCTTTTTAATATCTTTAATAACAATTCATAAGAAATACAAAAACGACAATTTACTATAACTCAAAAAATAAAAAATAAGTAAATCGAGAATGCTCGCTTGTTTTCTTTTGTTATCTGGCCACTAAAATGCCCTCGGCGAGCAATTTAAACCACCCGATTTCAACATCTGGAGACCCACAAGAGAACCTTTTTATGAAATGTGCATCTATGGAATGTGGAGTCACCGCTCTGTATATATAACTGTACATAACGGTGGTATCTTCTGACCTCCGAACACTTGGCAGCGCTGCTGGAGGTAACAGCGAACTATAAGTATCTTCTTATATATACATTTTGGAGGTCGGTTCGTATCTTCTGTATACTCTATATATGACAAAATAAAACAAGGGAAATAATTTCCCCTTTCTTGAGATTCGGATTCTAGAGGTTCCCCTCATCACAAATATAACAGAATTTTAGCAATATATTCACGGGAATACCCGGAAGTCAGGCCGTCTCCTCTGTATGACGGAGGTGACAGCTTAACAGGCATCAATATATATATATATATATATATATATATATATATATATATATATATATATATACAGCATGTCTCAAGAATAACGGACAATACGTGAATGCGAGATAGTTGATGATGTGTAGAGAAAGTTTTTCCCATAACTCTTTTTCTAAAATATTTACTTTCAGAGTTATTTAAGGTTCAAGTTTTGAGTCCGGTCCTGCACGTTCTGCTCCACAATCTCCTGGTGACGCATAATGCAGAGGACTGTAGTTTGTTGAACTTTACAGCATTTGTCAATACAGCACAATTTTGTCAATGCCGCAAAATACCCGAATGAATTGAACTTGAAGAAACTCGTAAATAAGACACGTTCCGTTTCGCTCATGATGCAGTTTGTTTATTTTAAAATAAATTCAAGGTCTAATAACAGCTTAAAACATCTCATTTTTAAAGAGAGCATCTGATATCATATTTCAATAAGTTAAAGGGAATTCTTTATGTGTGGCGGCGTTGAACGTAATTTAAAAAACATAAAAAGTGTTGGGCTTTAATAAGAAAATTACATTACTAGTTCTTCTAATCTGCGATGCTAATACATTTTACTAGAATCTGAAGCATTAATATTTAAAACTAATAGTAAACCTTTTCATTAAAACTGAAATAAAATTTTACAAAAATGATCTCGGGCTCGAAATTTCTCAATGAACGTAAGTCAATAATCAAAAACTCTCTTTGTTATAAACATCCCCTTTCGCCGACTTTCCTTATTTATAGCAATTCTTTCTTTCGTATTCTGTGCTTGTAAATAAAATTTTGGACTAAACATTCCGCAAAAATACACATAGTGAAATTTGATCTATGTAAAATAAACAAAACGCAATTTAAAAAAGGATACAAAACATAAACATATTTTTACGTTCTGTAATAACATTCGAAAATAAACAGAAGATAAATTAAACTTTTAAAAAGAACATTTTCATAATTAGGGCGCCGCCAGGTGAATTTGCGGCCCGATTGTGGTTTACTCAAAAAACTACAAGGGTCGCAATTTATTAAATAAGAGCAATTTTTACCATTAATCTATTTTATTTAAAACGGAAAACACCTTCAAATAAATTCTTGATAATAAAAATTATTAGTTTGATGAACTATCATCAAACATTTGGGACTTTTTTGCAACTATGCAGTTTATAACAAAAACGCTTATTACGGTGATATGTCATGGTGTTTATAAAGACGCGACCTTGACCAATATACGTGTTTTTAAATCGACTTCTCCGAATTTTTGCTTAACTCTACACATATCGCTTTACAATGTTTTGACTATCCCAATGCTGGATGACTTATTATTTATTATCAAATTGATGCAAAATATAACAGGACCGTATTAGCAAAAAGTATTGCAAACAATTTTTAACAAATTTACAAAAAAAATTTTTTGAAGGTAGAGTTTTTTTCTTTAGTTTTAGATTCTACCTCGGACGCTTTTTAACCCTCTGCGTTATTGTTCGTTATTTTTGCGTTCACATGCCTCATTAGGTCCATTGCCTTATGAATACTTTCCACCTCCCTCTGTCCTTTGCTATTTCTTTCTAGTTGTGTCCTCCTTTTTCCTTTAGGTCTTCCTTCACGGCTTTCCACCATTTTTTCCTCGGTCTCCCACTCTTTTTGCGGCCTTCTGAGATTCTCCATCTTAATTCCTTTACAAGTTACAGCATGGTCTGCCATAAATAGACTTGTGGAAAAGGGTTCCAGTGAGATCTCTCCTTACACAGTTCTTAAGTAAATAATAATAGAGATAATTATAAGAGGTTTGGACTAATCTGAAATTCGTAGCTTATTTTTGTATTACAACACATACCTACACTTATTCTTAAATAATTTGATAATCATGTGGTGATTTCAGACGGTGCAAAATTACATTTATATTTATAAGAATATTTATAAAGAATTATATTTTATATAATTCTTTAACCACCACAGTACGGCATTTATGTCCCCGGTCTATGTTCAAACATCTTTATTTCCGGAACCCTCATTAACACAGGTAACACTCCGATACGACAAAAAGTTCACGACGAAATTAATAGCGCTTCTTGTTTTTCGTGGGAAATAGACGAGAGTACGGATATCAGCTGCTTTTTTCAGATGTCTGTGTGTGTTATTTTTCGTTTTGTTTGCGAAGTACTGGAACGGTTTCTCGGTTTTTTTAATATTAGTGAAGGTCGAAGTGCAAGTGATATTTTTAATGTACTGATCTAAAATTTCAGTCATTTTAATATTGAAAGGAAATTAGTGGGTCAAACATATGATAGAGCAGCGGTAATGGCCGACAAGCTTAATTGATTACAGAAAAAAATAAAAGCAATTAATTAACTAATTAAATTAATTAATTAATTTAAAGTCAGTCACTAAAGCTAATAGCAGACTATATCCTCAAGAGAGGACATGAAAAGTCAATCAAAGAAGAAGAATAACTAGAGCTATTCTTTGGCCGACCCACGTTCTTAAGGCACGAGCCGTCACTGTCCCGTACATAAATGTTTGATGAAATCGGATGAAAAATATTTTTTGGACCCCCCCTTCCGTTTGTCCTTGGCAGCCATTTTTCTGTCACTGCCGACACTCAAATCCTAAAAAATAAGCATTTACGGAAAAACTTATAATTTAAGAACTAAAAAAGTTAGAGATGTAAATCAAAAACCACATTGTAGATATTGAATAGGGCTTTTTTCATATGTAACTCACATTAAGCTATTTTTAATAAAATATACTTAGATTAAATCATAACGTTCAGACGCAGTTTATTCAAAAACGCCATTTTGACAATTTTATTTTGCAATGAAAGAGTGATTTCTAAGAGCTCAAATCTATACCAGATGTTATCCTACCCCAAGGGAGTATACACAATAAAATCTTATTAAAAATTTATTGAGGTTTTGCCTGGTTGGTATAGCATTATTGCTCATTTTTAATGGATGGTTTGTGACTATATTTGTTACCCTAGCATACCAAGGGGCAGAAGTGATTTGCCAGTTTTCATATTTCAGGGCTCCCATAACTGTCCTACTTTGCTTGCTTGCTTGCGTGGTTGCTTCTCATAACACTGGTGATTCAGAAGCAGGCAAGTCTTTGGACTTCGAAAACATTGGTTATTTTTTATCTTGAAATATAATCAAATTAAAAGATTAATTTCAAAGTTTCACAAGTTTTATTAGTTTATCTTAACCTGACAATATTGTTTCGACATTAAAATGTCATTATCAAAGGTAGATAAGATTGATAAACAAACACGTTGCTAAGGATAAATACATACAGAAAATAGGTAACTAGATATAATACATACAAAAACTAAACATCTAACACTTCTAATAAAGGAGAATTACTAAGCTCAGTTTGTTCATTCATTAAAAGTACTGTGCGTTTATGTTTGTATATTTCAAAAGCTTCTAAAATGTCTAATTTGTGTTTGTTGTTGCAAAAATGTAAGAATTTAATGTTGTTTTGAGGCGTCATTGGGTGGTTCTGTTCCAAAATGTGTTTGGCATAATTCGATTTTTCTGGATGTTTAAGTCTATAAGAGCGTACGTGTTCTTTGTATCTTATGTCGAAATTTCTAATTCGAGATTTCATGATATCTTGTGTTTTGTCTTTAGCATTGAATAAAAATGAAAAAGTGTTGGGTGTTAGTTTTATAGGTTATATTGTAACTGGTGGTTTTTCGTATTATAGTTGCAATTTGTTCTGATATCTTGCCAAAGTATGGTATTGATATGTAGTTTGTGTCTTGTATTTGTATAGTAAACGCTATTTTTATCTGATTAGAATTTATTTATGATACTATAGAAAGTAATTGAAAATGTATTATTAAATAAAATGAATGTCGTTAAATAAGTTTAAAAAACAAACATATTATATAAAATGCTAAAAGATAGAAAACAAAGTAAAAGTCAATTAGTTTTAAGGAATAACACTTTGTGTTTGCCCTTTCAACTACAACCTTCATTAAACAGAAAGTCAGCACGAAAGTCAGGAACACAACCTACGTAGGTGGTCATTGTGAGTAATGTAACTATTTAAGAATTTATTTCATTGTAAATTTTAATATGTTATCCAGTGTAATCGCAAAATGAGAAAAGCCTGTTGACGTCACCTGCGTACTAGACAAAAATTAATGGCACATATATAAGATGTTTCAAAGAAACGTGTCGCATAAAAGCGTATTTTCTAAATGGAACAACGAATATTTTCTTTATTTTCTCAAATGAAGGGTCTTTCGATTATATCTTTAACCCTACATGTTTTTGCCCTAGAGTGACGTTGCCATGACGTTGTTATACAGAGCGATAACATAATTTTCTAAATTATCGATATTTTGAAATCTATTTTTTGCAGTTTTTTTTAATGAAACGCCCTATATTTAAGTATTTATTTTCCTTTATTTTGCTACCATAAGTCTACCTTTATTTTTAATAGTTTTTAAAAATTTGTGTTCAAAGAAAACAACCACATTTTACTCTTTAGCAACATAGAAGTTGGTTATAATTTTTTTTTATATTAGATTTTGATCTCTTGATATTGTGAAATATAATATAAATACAAAGATTAAAGTTTCACAAGTTTTATTAATATCTTAACCTGACAATATTGTATGATATATTTATTATATATTTGTATGACAATATTTATTAAAATATTAATAAAACTTGTGAAACTTTAACTAATCTTTGTATTTATATTATATTTCATGATTATGGAGTTCCACAAAGTAAGGCTGGAGACAGTAAACGCTATCTTGATATTGTTTTTATTTTTTGGTTTAGATCACTTAAATTTAGCAGCTTATACTTTTCTGTGAATCTGAAAATGTCGCAGATTGCTTAAGATCTTCACCACTTCACTTTGTTTTATGTAAAATATATATTTCAAGCTAGTGGTACGGGGATAGATCAGAAAGTTTCTAGAATGAACCACAAGATGGAGTTATGCGCGCGTGCTGATCACTTGTTTTGAAAGCGCCATTGTTCGTACAACAGTTGTCAGTTGTCAAATTTTCAAACGAATTGGATGTTAATACACGTCGTTACTATCGATTCAAGAAAACAATTTGTGCATTTTCTTAATCATGAATAAAAACGAGTTCCCTGCAATAATAAAACATTTCTTTTTTAAAGGCTTAAATGCTAAACAAATAAAAACAAAGTTAGATGAAGTTCATGGTGAGTCTTGAGTGAGTGAGTGAGTCTCACAACGCGGTACCGTATTTTGGGATTCCCGATGAATAATTTTTATTGATTACTTGCAACATGGGAGGACAATAACGGGCGAGTATTATGCGTCGTTATTAGACAGACTGAACAAAGAAATCAAAGCTAAAAGGCCTCATTTGGCAAAGAAAAAGGTCTTGTACCACCAGCATTATGCCCCATCCCACTAGTTGGCAATTGCGATGGCGAAACTGCTCGAACTACGATTCCAGTTAATTGAACATGCACCCTATTCGCCAGACTTGGCTCCGTCGGATTTCTTCTTGTTCCCAAGTCTCAGGAAATGGTTGGCTGGAAAGAAATTTTCATCGAATACTGAAGCCATTGAAGCTGTAAATGGATATTTTGAAGGTTTGGATAGTTCTTATTTTTGTGAAGGGTCTTGAAAAGCGTTGGACTAAACGTATAGAGCTGAAAGGAGACTATGTAGAAAAATAAATACGATTTTCCCCAAAAAGTTGTTTTTTCCGTCTTGTTCTAGAAATTTTTCGATCTATCCTCGTATAATCTCTAGCCTCGAAGAGAAAGTAAAATGTTTGAGTTTTCTCAAAGACGTACAGAATAAATTCTACTGCTTACGCTACTTGTCATATCATTTAAAAGTTGATCTTCATGTCACTGACGACTTTGTGAGAGTAACATTTCAAGCAAGTACACTTGCGTGTTTATAAAATTATAGTGTCAGTAAAACAGAAGAGGTTGGTTTGCCAGTTGAAAATATGGATTTACATTTTCAAGATACACATGTAAGTACTTTTAGCCTATGTTACAGCTATTTCGATTGTATTTATTACGATGTATTGAATAAGGCATGAAGATTATTAGCCTTTGTGTGGGAAAACGACATCTTCGGCGAATATTTCCAGACCCATGCCTGAATTATTAATTTTTGAAGTTACTAATGTAAATCGATTAGAAATTAACATAAACGTGCAACAGGACAAACTTTAGACATTTAAGCAAGATATAAATGGTGTAGAGATTTTTCTTGCAGAAACGGGTAATCTTAGTGAATTGTGATACGTGCGCTGAGGGATCTTAACTATCATTATAGGCAATAAAAAGGCTATTTAGGTCAGTACTCCCAATTCATTTACTATAGCAGTGTACAACTGTACAAGCTTGGAATGGCAGCATTGGACTGGGCCTAAGGGGCTCGGGTGGCATTGTAACTTTAAGGGCCCGCCCCCCCGCCTAGCATCCGGGCAGATGATACCATCAGGCCAACCAACAAACCAAATGATAATAATAATCAAATAGGCAAGAGTTTTTGGAAGTTTTTATTTTTAAAGTCATACATTTTTATGTAAAAAGTTCCAATTAGTTATTCCTAAAGCTAACCAATCAACATTAAAAAACATGACAAGTTTCAGCTAGATTGTCAATAACTCGTTCGTAAAAGCAGCAATCCTCGTCATCCTTGGTACGATCCGATTCTGTGTTTAGGATAACTAACGAGCCCAGCAGTTCTTGTCCCAGTAGAGAACGAAGCCTCGTCTTAATGCGCTTCAGCGCGGAAAATCGTCTCTCACAAATACTTGCATAAATGAGATTGTGAGGATTACGCAATAAGCAACGTATTTATAAGTTGGAGTACGTACTGATGTGCATGTTATATTGGGACAAAAGTTTACATGCACAATTTAGGGTGGTCCTTAAAAAGTAAATTTTTGAATTTCATGCGTCCCACCCCCTCGATCGATTGTATATTAAATAACAAGATTTATCAAAAAGCTTTCCAAAAATATTAATATTAACCCGTGCCCCACGTTAACGATAGTTGAAGTTTAAATGGGGTTTAACGTGGGTTTTAGACACTTGTGGATACTATAAGGTATAACACTGTTGATTTTCAATGTTTTGACATTAGCACATGCCTTCTAAGTGCTTTTGGGGATGCTGAATCCGATTAAAAATGTGTTTTGACACATGACAACTGTCAAAAATGGTGTCAACTTGAAAAGTTTTAATGTAAATTCGCATTTTTACAAGTTTTCACTATTTTACTAATCAAGAACTCTGTCAAAATGAGCAATTCCGATGTAGATTCGCATTTTTTATCTGCTTTTGTGGTTCTAAGGGTCACTAAATAGGAACTCGAGGTTAAAAATGTAGTTCGACATACGGTTGCAGTCAATCCTGTATTAGGTTTTTTGAAAAAACTTAACGCATTTGTTATTATATAAAAGAATTTTTAAAAATATTTTTCTATAAAATTTGTCTCTCAAAAATCTCGTTTGTTTGATTATTCGAAAATCGCGCCTTTCCCAGTGTTTCGAAAGTCTAGCTTAGCGTCGTCACAATATGTTACGTAGAGTTCCTGTAATCCTGTATAATAATTATAGGTTACATAATTTATTATTATTATACAGGAACTCTATTCTCACGTAGATTCTCATGTTAGTCCAAGCGGCGACCGCAACATTTTGACCGTCATCAAACATACGGATAATTTATGGAAAATGTGGAAGTAGCCAGTATAGGTAACACAAAACTTTTTATAGGCCTATAAGCAAATCCTGGCACGACTAGAGTTATTGGCATAATTAAGGTTAACTCGTCAGTATTTCGTGTCTGTTACATAACATCCAGGTGGAATTTACAGGATTTGTAGAGAAATACCCGTACTTTGTCTTTGTCATCTTTGTCAGCCTTACCTCCTTCTGGCAGAAGTGCCCAGTTGATCACCCCGAAGAGGTGGTTTTGCAGCATCTTCCGTCCGTGATGAAATATCCACTTGCTTTGTTTTTTAAATTGAAGGTTAAAAATGCAAAAGGAGGTACTACATCATATTAATCTTAAAAAATAGTTACTATATATTAATCTTATTTAATTTATTCTTTCTGTCATTCTGTGTATGGAAACTTTTTTGAACTGCATTTATTCACTCTCATTTTATTTTTTTTTTGTTATTCTGGTTTGGCTAGAATAAAGTTTGATTTTGTAAGAGTATTTTATCTTCATACTCACCATTATAAACTTTGTTATCTTTTTTTGTCTTGTCAATTCCATATAATATAAAATACGAAGAAACATTAAAATGTTTTGTTTGTGTATGGTGATTTATTTGAACCAGTGTATTTGGGGGTAATAGCATAGGAAATGCTCCCATCTATCTTTTTGAATAAAGGAAAGTGAATGTTAAAAATGACATATAAATTTAAAAATAGTAAAAATGAACAATTATAAATTGACAAACCAGCTATTCTTATTGTAACCCCCTGCATACACTACATAATGCATGGGAGGTTATTATCCCATCTCTTAAGTATACTTACCTGTCTTATCTAAATTGTTGTGGGTTGGATATAAATTAAAAGTTTTTAGATATGACTTGTGATAAATCTTGAAATAAACTCCGTAGTGCCAGGCACAATATAACAATTATTAACTTATATATTTATGTGTGTATGGTGCTAAATCGATGCAGCCTATTCTATTCTGGAGGCTTGAGATCCATGAATATTAGTGGAGTGCACTACCACTACCACTTGAGTGGTAGAATATGATTCTAGGAATCGGTCTCCTGTGAAGTGCAAAAATTAAATAAGCCTAATCTTTAATATGTTAATTAGTAGGTTCATAATCTAGGATAGAAATACTCCCATCTACTATCTCAAATTTTTATTTAGGCTATAACAATAGTATTCAAAAACAAATCAGTAAATAAATAATTTTCAAACTTATTAATAAAGAATATTGCACAACATTGTCAGTACTTCTTATAATACAAATTATACTTTCTTATTTATTCATATGTTTAATTTTTGGTTTCTATATAAAACTAATTGCGAGTCAGTTCGTTAAATAAATTGCTCAGAAAAACTATCAAAGTTTTACTGCTAAACTTCTCTCATAGCAAATTTACAGTTCATCGTTAAAGCTTATGCAATGATTTTACATTCTATAAAAAAATGTAAAAAATTTGCATTTGTTGATTACTTTTTAAACATAACAATATTTTTGTTATAGTTAATTTGTAAATTTATATAAGATTCTAAAATCAGAACAACTTTGAACACTGTACACACACTAAATCTAGTTAATATTATAAATATTAAAGTCTTAAAAATATATACTATACCTTCAATGTGTTACACAACAAAATAAAAAAAAATTGAGTATTTCAAAGATTAAGTTTGATTGTTTACAAAGTAACATTAACTCTTACTACTTGCACTCCGAATTCATCTCAGAGTTTGGAATTAAGGAATCCATATGTCTGAAATGGTGATTATCTCGTCTTTCAATACATAATTGAACATTTCCAGATTTTATATTTTTAAACAAAGAAATAGCTTCGCTGTGGGTCAATCCATCAAAAGATGTACCATTTATTGATAAAATTTTATCACCTAAAATTGAGAAAAATTAGAAATTAACAATTGTTAATTTAATTGTTAAATTCTTCTTTAACAAAAAAACTTACAATCAGTAGGTATATATTGCCTAGTTAGTCTTATATCTCATAATGAGTTATCTTAACACCTTAAGCATCAGTACAGCCACTGTGTAACACTCAAGTTTTACAGTTAGTACGTGGACCACAGTGCATTAGTGACTTTTTCAAACAGCACAATTTATCTTGATTTCTGGCGTCGTATTTTAGTTGAAATTTAATTAAAAGTGTTAAGTATGTGTTTACTATGGATTTATATTTTGGTTTTTAGCGCGTTTTTACTTTCAAGGGACTTTATAAACACCAGTGAGTAGGTGTTACCCATTAATTACTCACTTTTGCTATATAATCCAACAATTTAAATTTCCGAATCGATTGTTTTCTAAAGTCCGACCAAAAATACAAGAAATGAGTCACCCACGTAATAACCCATTCATATCCACCTGAATAAACAATACGAATCGAAAACACATTCATCTGGCATGTATCATGCCACATATCAGTGGCGCATCGTAATGATCTGTACTCATGTTTACGATAGTTACTCTTCATAAAATTGCATAAAAAGGACTCGGGGACGCAACTGAATGTTGCACTACCTTTGCATGACACGCTCACAGTAAATGGTATTCACACGATCCCGGATAGCTCCACCCATCTTCAACACGAGATTTGTGATGACTCATTTCTTGTATTATTGGATATTCTTTAGTGTTTTCAATATATGTACTTATCAAAATATTACAAAATTAGAAAAAACAAATGTTGTACCAAAGCTAACTTTGATGAAGACAAGTTTTTAACAACTGTTATTCTTTATAAGTCACTTAAATTCTGCATAAAATGTAAATCAGTATAAAATATTGTGGCTTGATGCTTAATGTGTTAAATCTATATAATATGCTTAGATAAAAGATGTAATAGAGGAATTAACACCAAACGATTGTATTTATTCTTAAAATCACCTTCTCTTAAAATTCCATCTTCAGCAGCTTGTCCTTGTTTAAATATAGTTTTGACATATACACCCATTGGACCTCGTGGTGAATCTTTACCACCAACAACTGAAAATCCAAGAGATTTCATACCAGGTCCTTTTCGAAAATTAGCGGTCAGATGTCTAACACCAATTGTGTTACTTCCAGATAAAGCACTGCTTGCAGAAGTTCCCCAACGATGGTGTCCGTCATGAGCAAATGAAAACTTTCTCATTCCTGTAATAGGTCTTTCTTGATCACAATTGAATGGTTCAAAATTGCTTGGCGATTTGTTTAAAGAAGTTCGAAGAGGTTCTTGCATTTGTAGTTGGGACAATGCAATTCTATTGCTAGAAAGATTATTAGAATTTTCATTGCCATCACCATTTTTGGTGGTTGTTGTCATAAAATTGTAATTTGAAGAACAATTTGTACTTCTTTCTAAATTGGAATATTTAGAAAATAAAGGTGAACGATAAGGATTAACGAACTTTTTATCAATGTAATCTGTTGTCTTTTCTTCAGTCTTTAAAACAGTAAGGCGGGATATTATAATTTCTAATTCGCCATTAACTGGTGTCAATAAACCAGTGGCAAGTGTGACGGGCATTCCTCGTAATCTAGTTCCATTTATCTTGACTACTTCATCACCAATCCATAAATTACCATTTCTGAAAATAATTTTTGACCAAATCATTTAAAAATATGTTTATTCTCATAGTGCATTTTTGAACTTGTGAAAATAGAAACAAAAACATTGTTTGTTTAATTTTAATTTAAAAGATGTCTGTCATGATTCAATCTTGAAGGTAACAAAAAGCAAGGTCAAGAGGTGTCATTCATCTGCGTTTTCATAGAGACAGTGAAGAACTGGGTTGAATATCTACATAATTAATTCACTTAGTAAAGACAAGTACCTAGACAAAACTTTACCAAAGATTGAAGAGTCTGGAACCAATTTTAAGATCTCCCAAGTGAGAAAAATGATGTCTTAAGGGTGATGCTCCTACATATGGTTAAATCACAAAATGAAACATCTCAGAATCAGGCTAATTCAGTGTCCATGAAATAATTTAAATGCTCATGTAGTTTTTAAACAACAAATGTGCAAATCAGTGTATTGCTATCAACTAAAATCGAAGTAACTATTAATTAATCAAAAATTTAGTAAGAAACTTAAGCGTTAATCAAGGGTAAGTCTAGGCCCAAATTGAATGTCTCAAGTTAAGCTTATGGTCTGATACACTGCTTACTTAAAATTACATATTCAACGTTATATTAAAATGTTATTTTTAGCTTATTTTCAGAAACTATGACCAAACTAACACTTTCTATACAAAATACTAATCGTAACACTGTTTGATTTAAAAGTTTCTTGTCGAAGTGTAATTGGAAATGTAATTTTGAGCAATTTCTACAAATAAAACTGATATTTTACTATATTACTTTCAGAAGTTATGAGTAAAAATGATGATGAAATGATTCCCTCATTTAGCAGTTCTTTGTAAATATTTTTTGAAAATGTAATTTTCAGTAAGCTTTTACAAATAAAATCATATGGTTTTGATAAAATCCTTTTTATGTTACTTAGCTACAAATAATGGCAAATTAAGAGTGTTCTGCAGGCCTCCTGAAATTTCTTAATGAGGGAGTGAATGACGGTATGAGAAGGACAAAAATATTTTTGTTATAAATAAAATTCAGCATTACATTTATTTGTTAAATTTAATTGCTCCTGATGTAATGCAATCGAAAGTACATTATGGGATAGGTGTTTTGTAGAGAGTACTTAGAATATTTTATTAAATTACCAAAGCATTCTTGGACAATTAAAACATGTGGATTATTGTTTAGGCAAATATTCTCTGAATGCTTTGTAATGCTGAACTGCTGAAGGCCGGTGTTAGGTATCGCTTCACTATGACAGGACTTAGTGTTAAAAACTGTTAGATTCCGGGTATTTTTAACTACACTGCAGGACAGCCTTACATACTAACTTTTAATCCCAAAAACCCTCTTGGATTCAAAAAGGCATTATTTAGAAATGTAATTTTTGACAAATTTTACAGATAAAATAGATTTTGTTTCTCTACGTTACTCAGCCAGAAGTGAAGCCTGGATTTAAGGACTAACTTCTAATGCCAAAAACAATCCTTATAGAAGTTGCTTGTGGATGCTTTTTGAGAAATGTAATTATGCATAAATTCTATAAATAAACTTATAATCTTTCTGTATTACTCAGTCAGAAACGATGGTTTGATTTAAGTGATAATTTTTAAACCTAAGCCTAACCTAAAAGCTTTTTCTATAAAAGATGGGTGCATTTTGGGGTTTAATAGTTAGTACTTAAACTAAATAGTATATACTTAGTATTTTGCATAAAGACATTGTCTCTGACATTGACAGAGCATAAAGAGATTGTTTATATTAGTATTTGAGAATAAGTAAGAAATAACAAATTAATTTTAATATTGTATATATGATTTTTATTAAGCAGTGTGCTTCAGACCTTAAGGGTCGTTTGGGGCATTTTGTTTGGGCCAAAACCTAGAGAATAATTTTCACAATTTTACTTTGTGATGATACTGACATACATGCCAGGGCACTGTGCTAAATTGTATAAAGACTAAAGGAGCACTTAAATTATTTCATAGGCACTTAATTAGCAGCCAAATGCATATAAATAATATAATTAAAAATGTTTTTTTCTAATTCTAGTTATATGAGAAAAATAAAAAACTAAATTTACTTCGAAGACTCATAGAAAATTAAGAAAGGCGAAGATACAAATTAACATTACAGAGGCAGTGTATCCTTTTTCAGTTATAAGTAGGTACACAGTGCTATCTTTGGCAAGAAAAAAGAACGAATAAAGCATAGAAAACTTCAAGTATGCACATAAACATTTCTACTAATTCAATAAAAATAAAAAAACAAACTTACAGTTCTGCTATAGATCCTGAAACAATGTCTGTAATGATGTACGAAGAAGGGCCAATTTCACTTTTTGGATTAATTATCATGCCTAAGGACTCATTTTCGTTCAATCTTAATCGAATGCATTTAAATTCTTTATCTATTAACGATGTAGGCAATGAAGAACGGTTTTTGTAACTTTGCAAAGTTGCTGTGGGGTATGCGACTGTTGAATTAAACTGTAGAGATAGTTTATCTAATTTTTCACAAAATGCTTTGCTTAGATCTTCTATGGATAATTTATGTGTTGCATCAGGCTCTTTTGATAATCTGCTATCCGTTCTTTGTAGTGGGTTCATATTACTATCATTTTGCTTTTTGGAATTAAATGTTTGCACGTCAGAATTTTCTGACTTTGGTCTTTTTGATCTCAAAGAGAGTCTTAGTTTTGATCTAGAATGTGTTTTCTGTATTTCTGTGTCTCTTTTAATACCATATTCATCATCTTTCATTCTACTGTGGGAATCTGCATATTGAGAATTAATAGATGAATCAAGACTCATTGATTCTGAATCTTTCTCTATTCTATTTGGTACTTTTGGCGATGCAGTAAGTGTTGTATCAGCATCTGCAGAGGAAATACTACTAGGTGCTTCTGCAGATAAACTGCTTACTTGGGATTTTATAGATCCTCTAGGAGAGTCCATTCGTGTAGAGTCACTTCCATATCCACTTTCGTCAGATTTTAGAGTTCTGGACTTAGGTAGCAGAACAGATGAAATTTCAGATAAAGACAAAGCCTTTTTGGAATTCATGAAGAATTCACTTAAACTAGTTAAACTTCCAGATGATACGCTTCGTTTTGCTCGAAGACTGACTGTATCACCCTCGTCATCTGATTTGGATGATAATCTTGAAAAGAGGTTTTTAACTGCTTTAAACTTCCGGGAACGTTTATGAGTGACTTTATCTTCAGATAATACTTCCATTTTACTTGGAGTTCGTCTTATTTCTTCCCCAGATAATTCAGAAATTAATGCTTGAAATTCCTCTTGGGAATTTGGCTTCATTAACAATAAATAATCCAAAAACTGCCGTTCACTTAGCTCTAAAGCATCTGGAATACATTTTGATCGTTTTCTACTTTTTATATGCCTGTCATCACTTTTTTTACTGCTTGCTTCTTTGTACACTTCGTAAATTTTCTTTAAATCGTTAGGAAGCAGTTCGGAATTTAAAATGTGGTTCGAATTTATTTCAGATCGTCTTTCGTTACGCGAGAATATATGTCGAATAGAATCGACCCGTGAAACTTTTTTATGAGGATTAGATTCTTGCATATTTGAAATGTCGAATCGAAGTGGTGACCAGTGACGTCGACGTGCTGTATTTGCAGGTAAAAATTCCGATGAGTTATTCAGCTTCGTCTGTTCCAATTTCTGGCCTACTCTTTTTCCCCACGTTGTTACGCCTACATAAATATTTTAACCTATATTAGACTCGTCGTATTTTTTGTATTAAGTTTGTAAACAAGTTTTATATGATAATAAATTTTTACCATCACTCGATTTTGATGAAACAGGATATTCAAACGCTGCTTGTAATTGATCGGTAGAATTGCCAGCATCTTGTAGAGGAGATAAGCTTACCAGTTGGGGATTTGGATCAGAGCTTCTTCTTTTAAATAATCTCATGGTTACATCTGAAATAAAGATAAACGTTAGTAAAGATATACGTCATCGATGAAGTGAAGCATTTAAGTAGAATTGCAAGCGTAGGCGTCCATTGGTAAATTTAACAATCGACGCCAGTGATAAAATTGTGTGGGAAATTACCTATTTAAAATTTAAAAAAACTTTAAAGTCTTATAGAAGTAGAATTTCTCAGCAGAATCTAAATTCGAAAATTAGGTGTTTGTAATACATCGGTCAAACGAATGGGTGATAACAGATTGGCCGCGTCCAAATGGGTCGGAATGGCCAATGGTCATAATTAAAAAAGATTGTAAAGCTAGAATAATCATTTTGGTAGGCTCCCGATATGGCATCTGTTCTCACCGGTAAAAACCACCACTTCTCACAATGAACTGAACCATGATGGTTTAGAAATCATTAAATCAATCACTTTAAGCTAGATATTAAAGCAAAGGTAATCAAATAATTACGGCTCATCAATCCTGATTGCAAAGCTATGCAAAATATATGTTGCACGGGCTAAGGCGGCCATCAATAGGGATTTGATTTTGTGTTCTGTACTGCTATTCAAAGGTTGCAGAGTCGGATGCGCTCTGAAAATGTTGCTATCGGTGGATTCAAGAGGCATACCCCTTCCATGGTGTATAAGTATAACACGTTCATTAGAAAGACAGAATACTTTACGGTGATAGAAAAAAAGCTTCAGTACATATATTTTTACTTAACATATTTTGAAGAGTAACCAAACCAGCAAAATGCAGGTAGGTTCGTTCGCAACAGCTTCTAACATTGTAGTCTACAAATATAGAGATTACAGTAACTAAGAAAGTTCCGTTTTTACATGCAACGTTTAAAATAACGTCAATAGTTCTCGAGAATGTTAGCGTCGAAATGCGAAGTTTGCAACATTAACATAAAAAACGCCAAGAATCATATCCAAAAAATAAAGTAGAAAACAATTTTACAGACATGTTTGGTTGTTTTTTTCGTTGTATGAGGAATACATCAAGTTTCTTAGCCTTATCATCAGCTACCAAGACCATATAGTCAAACTTTTTCATAATTTATTTTGCCGAGTGAAATCTTGCCTTTAGTTGTTTCTAGAGCTTCAAAGATCTAGTCACTAGACACATATTGGTCTTGTTCTCCATGATAAAACCAATGCCAATATCAATGAAAATCCATAAACTTGCAAATTCTACTTTCTTATCTGAGGTGGCGTGTTGTGAATTTTTCTTCACTGTGTTTGTTCACACTAATCATAAATATGTTTTGCTACAAACTAATAATGTCAACACTAATTAACGAGCTGAATAAAGAAAACATTTACAATAATCAAAAAATTACAGAAAGCAGTGTAACATTCTTTGGATTGTTAAAATCGAGTTAGTCGGAAAGCAGTAACATTGTTTTTCACAGATTAAGGTTTAAACAATAGTAATTAAAACCAACGTTTGAGGACATTATGACCACCTCATTTGTACCGTTAGGTTTTCTGATCTAAGAACGATGGGCAAACTGTTATTAGGAGGCAGTTTGCAAATGAATATGTGATAGAATATTTTTATTTTGAATGCTAAATTCAGTGTACAGTAATACGTCACAGAGAAAAGTTTTGAAATACTCTTTGTGTGATTTTAAATTTACACCATGCGTTGCTGTTAATATTTGAGTGTAACGAATTTATAGATATGTGAAGATTTAATAAGAATATACGATAGAATATTTTTATTCTGAATGTCAAATTAAGTGTATAGTAATACGTTACAAAAGAAAGTTTTGAAATACTCTTTGTGTTGTTTTAAATTTAAACCATGTGTTGCTGTTAATATTTGAGTGTAATGTACTTATAGTTACGGGAAGATTTAATAAGAATATACGATAGAACATTTTTATTCTGAATGCTAAATTCAGTGTATACTGTATAGTAATACGCTACAGAGGAATGTTTTGAAATACTCTTTGTGTGGTTTTAAATTTAAACCATGCGTTAGTGTTAATATTTGAGTTTAATATATTTATAGATATGCGAAGATTTAATAAGAGCATGTGATAGAATATTTTTCTTCTGAATACTAAATTCAGTGTACAGTAAATACATTACAGAGGAAAGTTTTGAAATACCCTTTGTGTAGTTTTAAATTTAAACGTTGGTGTTGATATTTGAGTGAAATGTATTTATAGATATGCAAAGATTTAATAAGGATATGCGATAGAACATTTTTATTCTAAATGTATATTCACTGTATAGTAATACATTACAGAGGAAAGTTTTGAAATACTCTTTGTGTGGTTTTGAATTGAAACCATGCATTGCTGTTAATATTTGAGTGTAATGTATTTATAGATATGCGAACATTTAATAAGAGCATGTGATAGAATATTTTTATTCTAAATACTAAATTCAGTGTACAGTAAATACGTTACAGAGGAAAGTTTTGAAATACTCTGTGTGGTTTTAAATTTAAACCATGCGTTGGTGTTAATAGTAGAGTGTAATGGATTTATATATATGCGAAGATTTAATAACAATATGCGATAGAATATTTTTATTCTGAATGCTAAATTAAGTGTATAGTAATACGTTACAGAGAAAAGTTTTGAAATACTCTTTGTGTGGTTTTGAATTTAAACCATGCGTTGCTGTTAATATTTGAGTGTAATATATTTATAGATATGCGAAGATTTAATAAGAATATACGATACAATATTTTTATTCTAAATGATAAAGTCACTGTATAGTAATACGTTACAGAGGAAAGTTTTGAAATATTCTTTGTGTGGTTTTAAATTTAAGCCATGCGTTGCTGTTAATATTTGAGTGTAATGTACTTATAGTTACGGGAAGATTTAAAAAGAATATACGATAGAACATTTTTATTCTGAATGCTAAATTCAGTGTATAATAATACGTTACAGAGGAATGTTTTGAAATACTCTTTGTGTGGTTTTAAATTTAAACCATGCGTTGCTGTTAGAAAGTTTTGAAATACTCTTTGTGTGGTTTTAAATTTAAACCATGCGTTGCTGTTAATATTGGAGTGTAATTGATTTATAGATATGCAAAGATATAATAAGAATATGCGATAGAATATTTTTCTTCTGAATGCTAAATTAAGTGTATAATAATACGTTACAGAAGAAAGTTTTGAAATACTCTTTGTGCGGTTTTAAATTTAAACCATGCGTTGGTGTTAATATTGGAGTGTAATGGATTTATATGCGAAGGTTTAATAAGAATATGCCATAGAATATTTTTATTCTGAATGCTAAATTAAGTGTATAGTAATACGTTACAGAGAAAAGTTTTGAAATACTCTTTGTGTGGTTTTGAAATTAAACCATGCGTTGCTGTTAATATTTGAGTGTAATGTATTTATCGATATGCGAAGATTTAATAAGAATATGCGATACAATATTTTTATATTAAATGCTAAAGTCACTGTATAGTACTACGTTACAGAAGATAGTTTTGAAATATTCTTTGTGTGGTTTTAAATTTAAGCCATGCGTTGCTGTTAATATTTGAGTTTAATGTACTTATAGTTACGGGAAGATTTAATAAGAATATACGATAGAACATTTTTATTCTGAATGCTAAATTCAGTGTATAATAATACGTTACAGAGGAATGTTTTGAAATACTCTTTGTGTGGTTTTAAATTTAAACCATCCGTTGCTGTTAATATTGGAGTGTAATGGATTTATATATATGCAAAGATTTAATAAGAATATGCGATAGAATATTTTTCTTCTGAATGCTAAATTAAGTGTATAATAATACGTTAAAGAAGAAAGTTTTTAAATACTCTTTGTGTGGTTTTGAAATTAAACCATGCGTTGCTGTTAATATTTGAGTGTAATGTATTTATCGATATGCGAAGATTTAATAAGAATATGCGATACAATATTTTTATTCTAAATGCTAAAGTCACTGTATAGTACTACGTTACAGAGGAAAGTTTTGAAATACTCTTTGTGTTGTTTTAAATTTAAACCATGCGTTGCTGTTAATATTTGAGTGTAATGGAGTTATATGCGAAGATTTAATAAGAATATGCCATAGAATATTTTTATTCTGAATGCTAAATTAAGGGTATAGTAATACGTTACAGAGAAAAGTTTTGAAATACTCTTTGTGTGGTTTTGAAATTAAACCATGCGTTGCTGTTAATATTTGAGTGTAATGTATTTATCGATATGCGAAGGTTTAATAAGAATATGCGATACAATATTTTTATTTTAAATGCTAAAGTCACTGTATAGTACTACGTTACATAGGAAAGTTTTGAAATATTTTTTGTGTGGTTTTAAATTTAAGCCATGCGTTGCTGTTAATATTTGAGTGTAATGTACTTATAGTTACGGGAAGAATTAATAAGAATATACGATAGAACATTTTTATTCTGAATGCTAAATTCAGTGTATAATAAATAATACGTTACAGAGGAATGTTTTGAAATACTCTTTGTGTGGTTTTAAATTTAAACCATGCGTTGCTGTTAGAAAGTTTTGAAATACTCTTTGTGTGGTTTTAAATTTAAACCATGCGTTGCTGTTAATATTGGAGTGTAATGGATTTATAGATATGCAAAGATATAATAAGAATATGCGATAGAATATTTTTCTTCTGAATGCTAAATTAAGTGTATAATAATACGCTACAGAAGAAAGTTTTTAAATACTCTTTGTGTGGTTTTGAAATTAAACCATGCGTTGCTGTTAATATTTGAGTGTAATGTATTTATCGATATGCGAAGATTTAATAAGAATATGCGATACAATATTTTTATTCTAAATGCTAAAGTCACTGTATAGTACTACGTTACAGAGGAAAGTTTTGAAATACTCTTTGTGTTGTTTTAAATTTAAACCATGCGTTGCTGTTTATATTTGAGTGTAATGTACTTATAGTTATGGGAAGATTTAATAAGAATATACGATAGAACATTTTTATTCTGAATGCTAAATTCAGTGTATACTGTATAGTAATACGCTACAGAGGAATGTTTTGAAATACTCTTTGTGTGGTTTTAAATTTAAACCAAGCGTTAGTGTTAATATTTGAGTGTAATGTATTTATAGATATGCGAAGATTTAATAAGAGCATGTGATAGAATATTTTTATTCTGAATACTAAATTCAGTGTACAGTAAATACATTACAGAGGAAAGTTTTGAAATACTCTTTGTGTGGTTTTGAATTTAAACCATGCATTGCTGTTAATATTTGAGTGTAATGTATTTATAGATATGCGAACATTTAATAAGAGCATGTGATAGAATATTTTTATTCTAAATACTAAATTCAGTGTACAGTAAATACGTTACAGAGGAAAGTTTTGAAATACTCTTTGTGTGGTTTTAAATTTAAACCATGCGTTGGTGTTAATATTGGAGTGTAATGGATTTATATATATGCGAAGATTTAATAAGAATATGCGATAGAATATTTTTATTCTGAATGCTAAATTAAGTGTATAGTAATACGTTACAGAGAAAAGTTTTGAAATACTCTTTGTGTGGTTTTGAATTTAAACCATGTGTTGCTGTTAATATTTGAGTGTAATATATTTATAGATATGCGAAGATTTAATAAGAATATACGATACAATATTTTTATTCTAAATGCTAAAGTCACTGTATAGTAATACGTTACAGAGGAAAGTTTTGAAATACCCTTTGTGTGGTTTTAAATTTAAACCACGAGTTGCTGTTAATATTGAAGTGTAATGGATTTATAGATACGCCAAGATTTAATAAAAATATGTTATCTATATCTAGATTATCTTATGATTATTGTTCAATAAGAAAATTTAATTGTAGTAGAAGCAACTTAAGCAATCCTATGCATAAACACTTTATTTATTTTATCTTCTTATTACATAATTGCAATTGATGCAATAATAGTCTGCTGACCTACGGCCAGGGACAGAGCAGATGACTTTTCATCTGAGATGAAGGAATATAGTGTGAACGATCAGTGGTTTGAATCCTACCAGGCACAAGTTCACCGAATAAATGTTGTGTTTGCATCTTGGAGGCGAGTAATAAAATCAATCTAAAATAAATAAAAAAGTAGAACCAAAAGATTCGTATCATTTATGTTGGGCGTTTTAAGGTTGCCATACATCATCGTTATATTATAAAATTATATGGCGACATTCTTAAATGTGTGCAGCTGTACATGTTAAAATTCCCAAAAATTCAATTTATTTTGAATTTTAAAAGAGTTCTATGTGAATGACGAACAACGAGATGTTAAAAATGCAGAATCCAAAAAACTCTTGAGAAAATGATAACATCATCTATACAGATATAGAAAAACAGGTAGGAAGTACGTACGAGACCATATGTATGATAACGAACGCGCTAATAAAATAAAGAAGGGTTTATATCGGGTCACACCTTTGCTCGTCTTAGTTTGTTAGTGGGGGAACATTCGAGCATTAAAGTTGTTTAGTAAACCACAAACCGAGCGTTGGTGTAGTTCCCAAACCCCACTAACGCAAACTAAACAAAAAGAGCAAAGGCGGGGCCCGATATAAACCCTTCTTTATTTTACTAGCGCGTTCCTTATCGTACACACATATGGTTTAGCAGATACTTCCTTCTTGTTTTTCCACACCTGTATATTTAAAACACAAGGCTTATTTTTGTTCCAGTTCGTTTGAGAGTTCTATCGGGTCGAGCTAAGTTTTCGCTGTGTAGATTAGTCAACACTACTTAATTATTATCTATTTTTAATGTTTATATTTTTAATTTGAGAAACTCTAAAATGTTTAATTTGAGACGGACGAATCGGACATTCACTTGGGGCGCCCTCTCACTTTCTACGGTGGTGAGTTTCGTAACTACTACTGCTTATAAATATAAAAGGGTGATGCCGCCGTCCACTTCCATTATTAATAAGCGGTTAACACGCGGTTAATGTTTAAAGAATTGTTAGGTTGCGTAGACAAAACCCGCATAGTTGAAAATTATGAATGAATGAATGAACCTTTATTTTCAATAGAGTCCTAATATACAAAATATTTTAAAAACATAACAAATACAGATACAAAACAATATTTTTGAAATAGTTTATAACAATACAAATTTTATATAAGAAAAATATTATTATTATATTTTTTTGGATAAACAGTTAACACATTGTATGCTATATATAATCAATAGTCATCAGGAATTATGTAACAGAAATGCTATGCACGATTTCTAATATACGAGATCATGTTGCATTTAAATTCATTTAAAGTTTTAGAATTTTTTATATATTGAGGTAATTTGTTAAATTCATTCAAGCCTTTATGAAATAGTGACTTCATTGAACTAGATAGATTACACCTGGGAAGACATAAAGTATTTATGTTTCTGGTATTATAGTTGTGAATTTGTCTCTGGTATATAATAAAAGTATCAAAGTATACTGGTAGTAAATTATTTAATATTTTAAAAACAAATATCATAGCAAACAAATACAGTCGATTATTTACAGGTAACCATTGTAAGCAATCAAGCATACTAGATATGCTTGTGTATCTGTTACATCTCAAAATGATTCTCATACCACGATTCTACAATTTTTATAATGCAGAAATGTTATCAAGACTAAAAGAGTATAATAAAGTTGCACAGTAATCAAAGTGTGGTTGAATTATAGTATTATAAAGTGTAACCTTACTATATTTGGATAGATGTAATGATATTCTAGAAAAAAAGTAAAGCTTTTTTGAAATCTTTTTGATATATAGGAAAAGTGGGTATTAAAAGTCAAATTGCAATCTAACATAAATCCTAGGTACTTAAATTCCGTCACAAATTCAATTCTACAATTATCAGCAATCAAAATTAACTGATCAGTGTTAACCTGCTTATATTTAAAGTTTGTAGTTAATAACATGGCTTTAGTTTTAGAAATATTGAGTTTTAATTTGTTTGTATTAAAATATGATACTCTTGTGTCGAGGTAGTAATTCATTGTTGTCAATGCTTCATCTAGATTATCGCTAGCAATTGATAATAGTGTGTCGTCAGCAAAAAGATTTATGAAATCATATTGATCATGGTAATTTATATCATTAATGTAAATGAGAAATAAAAGGGGCCCCAAAACACTACGTTGGGGCACACCATAATTATTAATAATTGCTGTAGAGAAAACATTATCAATTTTAGTTATCTGTTGGCGTTCATGAATGGCGTTATTTAAATAATCACTCACGAAAATCCGAAGGATTGTAATCACACATCGAATGTTGTATATGTATAGGGAAATTCTTCATGCTTTTGACCGTCGTGTCTTGACGAGGTTTCCCTAGTTGAATATTAGATCACATACTTACTCGTTATTCTATAACTTTTTGTTATACAATTCTTGCAGTACTTTCTACTCACGTTTATACATAAACTTTATAGAAGTGAACATTAACTATCGACGTCACTTTATACTTCTGGTGTATAAGGTATATTATAAACGTTTACAGAACCACATCAAAAATATTGATAAACGGTTTTCTAGGCTAAAGTTAGTACCAGAAATCTTAAAAATGAACGGAAGCCTCGGATGCTGGCGCGATTAAGATCTAACGAAATACAAATATAGTGTAACAAGAGAGAAAAAGAAAGAACCTCTTCTTCACACAACAAATGGAATATTCTACAGCATTCGAGAGAATGACGCATCGCACCAAGTATGTAAACCAGACGCGGTTTATCTAGCGCCTTCCAGAAATACATAGTAGGTTCTAGCGGCTTCTGGTACGATTATATGAGGGTATAAAATCGACTTCGCGGATAAAAGAGGATCAGTCAACAGTGAGTCATTAACTGTGTATCACGAAATAAATAGTAAATGTGAAGATAAATGTTGTATTAGAAATTCATAGTCTGTAAATAATAGTTTTAATGGTTTATAATCATAGCGTTAATTTATAGTGTATTCATTAGTGTTTGTAAATAAATATTTCTTATTAATAGACGATTTAAACAGCACTTTTGTTATTATTTTAAAAAGAACGTTACAGTGGTGTTACAGCTGTGAGGTTTTTAAAATAAATAAAATCGCGTAATAATTAAATAAAGTGCTGTGAGATTAAATTTTTAGTGTTAAAAATAATTTCAACAAACAATTAAAATGGCAATGAAATTGTTAAAAGATCTTAAAGTAATAGATTTAAAACACGAACTTGAAGAACGAGATTTAGACACAACGGGCCTTAAAAACGTGTTAATAAATCGGCTAAGAGAATGGCTTTTGGAACAGCAAGAAGACCCTGAAAGCTTCCTCTTCGAAATACCTGGACCCGCAATTGATACTAATTTGTTATTAAGTAAAATGGAAGAGAATTCTAGAAAGTCCGAAGAAAATGTTAGAATGCTTAAAGAACTACTGGAAAAGTCTGAAGAAAATTCTAGAACGCTTAAAGAAGATTTACTAGAAAACACAAGATTGCTTAAGGAAGAATTACTAGAAAAGTCTGAAGAAAGTTCTAGAAGGCTTAAAGAAGAATTGCTGGACAATGTCAAAGTGTTAGAAGATAAGGTTTTCGAAGAATTGTTTGAAAATTCCAGCGCGTTAGGACTATTAGAAATTAAATTGGAGAAACAAGATAGGGTAATAAAGATGGTAGAAGAGAAAATAGCCCAAATGCAATTACCACCAACAACTAAGAAAGACGATATGACCGAAATGCTGGAAGATAGAATGAGGCAACTACGATTTTCCTCAACTTCTGAGTTTAATGAAGTAAAGAAGCAATTTAAAGAAGAAACGGTTCCTGCCGTAGGGATAAAAATAAAACCACCCACGTTCGATGGAAAGATACCTTGGTCCACCTACTACAAACAATTTGAGGCGGCCGCTGGGGCCAACGGATGGACACGCAAGGAAAAGGCCGTTTCTTTAACTGTGGCTTTGCGTGGAGACGCGTTGAACGTCCTGCAAACAATCCCAGCAGGACAGGAAAATGATTATAAATTGTTAGTGTCTAGATTGGAGATGAGATATGGAGACGCGCATCTTCAACAAGTGTATCACGCGCAAGTGAAGAATCGTATCCAGAAGAATGGAGAAAGTCTGCAGGAGTTTGAAGCCGATGTTGCGCGGCTTGTCCGATTGGCGTACCCTACAGCACCCGATTCATTTCTGGGACAGCTTGCTGTGCAGACCTTCATTGATGGGTTAAGAGACGGGAAAACACAACAATCATTGAGGCTGGCACGACCAAGAACAACTGATGATGCGCTTGCTCACGCCTTAGAATTTGAAGCTGCAAAGCAAGCGTCCCGAGGTCAAGGGCGTGTTCGGGCCGTTGTGGAGGAAGAAGAAGGTTCTAAAGATCACCTAGAGGAGTTAGTACTGAGAGTTCTTCGGAAGGAAGAAAGCCGTAAGAAGAATCATCAAGAAGTTCGAGGGCCTCGTTGTTGGAATTGCGGCGAACAAGGTCACATACGACGTCGTTGCCCTAAAACGGGTTCAGCAGTCGGAAAATTAAAGAAGGTCGACGAGAGGGGGCGAACGTTGACCTTGAGTAGAGATGCCCCGAAGATCACCATTCATGCCGTAACATCAAAGAATAGTACCAGTAGTTTGTTCGTAGATGGAAAAATTGCTAATCGAACTGTTCCACTATTGATACGGGGGCGACAAAATCCATCATACGCCCTAATGTTCTACGAACAAGTATGAAGCTGTTACAGACAACTACTCAACTCCGTACAGCAACAGGTGAAGTAATACCAACACGCGGAGTGGTGAAGATGAAGATTGGCATTGGAAGTGAAGAACGTGATCATGAGGTGCTGGTAGCCGACATCATTGACGAATTCATCTTGGGAATGGACCTCCTGAGAAAATTTGGTTTTACATTGGACTTGAAGGAGGGTGTTTTGAAGCTTGGTAACGAAGAACTTCCGTTGCACCCACGAGAAGATCCTGTCGTAAGGGTTTTGCTGACAGAAGATGTGATATTGCCGGGTCAAAGCGAGATGGTTGTCGAGGTAGGTTTGGATGGAGATCTTCGGGTAGGATGTGTGCGAATGATGGAGCCTGTTTGTGATAAGAAGATCCATAGTGGCATACTGGTGGGAAAAGCGCTGATCAAGGTTGGAAAGACAGTACCGGTGAGGCTTATGAACGTTAATGTGGATCCGGTGACATTGAAGAAGAGTACTCTTGTGGGACAGTGTGTGCCAGTATTCCGAGTAGCCAGGTGTATGGCCGATGTTCCAAAACCAGCGCCCAAAGACCATGGTGGAAAATTAGTGGGTATGGTCACTAGTTCGTGCGAAGACCTTAACAGAACGGAAGTGAAAGAGGTACAGGGTTTGGTTCACCGATACCAAGATATCTTCGCTCTTGACGATAGCCAGAAGGGACGAACAAATATAGTAAAACATAAAATCAATACAGGCAACTCTATGCCTGTCCGTCAGCAGCCGAGGCGTCTACCTCTAGCAAGGCGAGCAGAAGCCGAAAAGATTATTACCGATATGGAAGAACAAGGGGTCATCGAGCCATCCAGCAGTCCATGGACATCGCCGGTGATCCTGGTCAGTAAGAAGGACGGGTCAACGAGATTTTGTGTGGACTATCA
Organism: Agrypnus murinus; assembly: GCA_929113105.1. NCBI lineage: Eukaryota > Metazoa > Arthropoda > Insecta > Coleoptera > Elateridae > Agrypnus > Agrypnus murinus. Next base: position 136,159,267 of record OV816023.1, on the reverse strand, counting down.
GCAGCTCAATAACGTGACCAAGAAAGACAGCTATCCCTTACCACGCATCGACGACACGTTAGATACCCTGTCTGGTTCACGATGGTTTTCGACTTTGGACTTAAAGAGTGGTTATTGGCAAGTTGAAATGGAACCTGAAGACCGAGAGAAGACCGCGTTTACTATTGGTTCCGGACTATGGCAGTTTACGGTTATGCCTTTCGGTCTATATAACGCTCCGGCCACCTTTGAGCGTCTAATGGAGACCATCCTGAGGGGGCTGTCGTGGAAGACTTGCCTGGTATACCTAGATGATGTGATTGTAGTCGGAAAATCATTCAACGAACATTTGAAAAATCTAGAGGAAGTGTTCCGAAGACTACGTGGAGCCAATCTGAAACTGAGTCCGAAAAAGTGCCACATATTCAGAAAGGAGGTGAAATACCTCGGGCACGTCGTATCACAAAATGGAGTGGCAGCCGACCCCGATAAGATTCGTGCAGTTCAAGAGTGGCCAACACCGAAAGATAAACACCAAGTTCGTAGTTTTCTTGGGTTATGTACCTACTACAGGCGTTTCGTTCCTGGGTTTGCCAATATAGCGAAGCCTCTGACAAGGTTAACTGAAGATGGGCGCGAGTATGTTTGGAGCGGAGAGTGTGAAACAGCTTTCCAACAGTTGAAGCGTGCCCTGACAACAGCACCAATATTGAGCTATCCACGGACAGAAGGGAAATTCATACTTGACACAGATGCAAGTAATCTGGCCATTGGGGGTGTACTTTCTCAGATACAGGATGGACAAGAAAAGGTCATCGGCTATTTTAGTAAGGTTTTGTCGATAGCCGAAAGGAATTATTGTGTGACCAGAAAAGAACTATTGGCCGTCGTGAAGTTCGTTGAGCACTTCTACAAATACTTGTACGGACGGAAGTTTTTATTGAGGACGGACCATGCAGCGTTGAAATGGCTTTTACAATTCCGTAATCCTGAAGGCCAGGTCGCAAGGTGGATCGAGCGATTACAAGGATACGACTTTGACACAGAACATCGAGCGGGCACTAGTCATCGAAATGCCGATGCTCTTTCAAGAAGACCCTGTCCAACGGATTGCCGTCATTGCTCTCGCTTGGAAGAGAGGGTTTGCCAAATATTAAGAACTACCATCGTCAACGACAATTGGTTGCCGGAAGAATTGCAACGACAGCAGAAGGCTGATCCCGAACTAAAAATGGTACTGGAATGGAAGCGCGTGGGAGAAAGGCCTGCCTGGGAGGCCGTCAGCCCTTTCAACAGAACGCTCAAAGCATATTGGGCCCAATGGGAGTCCTTGAAGGTGGAAGACGATCTCCTGAAGCGAGTACTGGAGAGTGAAGATGGCACCACCATTAGGTCTCAGTTCGTGGTTCCAAGAAGCCGAGTGGCTACAGTGTTGCGACATCTCCATGACGGTGCCTCAGGAGGACACTTCGGTGTGAAAAAGACTTTGGAGAAAGTTAGGGAGCGTTTTTATTGGGTCAACTGTAAAGAAGACGTGAAGGAGTGGTGCCGGAAATGTGAACTATGTGCCACTGGTAACGGACCCTTGGGGAAACGAAGAGCACCTATGAGGCAGTACAATGTGGGTAGTCCTCTGGAAAGAATAGCTATAGATATTGCCGGACCATTTCCCGAAACCGACGATGGGAATAAATACATATTAGTGGCAATGGACTACTTTACCAAATGGCCAGAAGCATATGCCCTACCAAACCAGGAAGCTGCGACTGTTGCTGACGTACTAGTCAAAGAGTTTTTCAGTCGCTTCGGAGTGCCCATGGAGCTGCATTCGGATCAAGGCCGCAACTTTGAGTCTGTACTATTTGGAGAAGTCTGTCGATTGTTGGGCATTCGCAAGACTCGGACCACACCGTTACATCCGCAGTCCGATGGAATAGTAGAACGCATGAATCGGACAATCGGTAAATATTTGGCCAAGGTCGTCTCCGATCATCAACGAGACTGGGACCAATACCTGCATCTGTTCCTGATGGCTTATCGTGCATCGGTCCACGAAACAACCGGTCAGTCACCAGCGTCTGTGATGTTTGGACGCGAGTTACGGTTACCGTGTGATCTGGAATTTGGGTCTCCACCTATAGAGCAGGAGGTAGCCGGGAATGATTATGTCATCAACTTAAAGAAGAAGTTGGAGGATATTCACGACCGAACCCGAAACAATAGTCGAATCGCGAGTGACCGGATGAAGGCTACGTACGATGTGAGAGCCCAAGAAGGAGGGTTTCAACCTGGAGAGCTTGTCTGGTTATACAACCCGCAAAGACGTCGTGGCTATTCTCCAAAGTTACAGCGGAATTGGGAGGGCCCATACCAGGTGAAGAAACGAATAAATGACTTGATTTATCGCATCCAGAAATTGCCAAAAGGGAAACCAAAGGTGGTACACTCCAATCGTCTGGCGCACTATGAGGGAAATAATGACGCAGTCCCGGATCGGGAAGATGAGGCTGAGGTGGCTATCAATACCGTAAGGCCTGGAGATGATCAGCCAACCTTCAGAGAATTTATGGCTGCGTTTTCTGGAACTAGAAAAGCGAGATTCGGAGTCACGACTGAGATGCAACAAGATCTCTTCCGGGTCCCTGGTGATTATTCCATTGCTCACTGTGTCTCCGAGGATCTCCGTATGTCCAGGGGGGTCGCAGTAGTGTTTAGATATAAATTTGGACGGCTGAATGAACTTCGAGAACAAAATCCCTCTGTTGGTAAAGCCTTACACTTGCCTGATCATGACCGCTCCATTTACTACTTGGTAACCAAGCAGTTTTACTACCAGAAACCGAGTTACGCCGACTTGTGGAGGGCATTATGGGATTTGAAGACCGAGTTGCTTACCAGGGGTATTAACAAACTGGCAGTTCCCAAACTGGGTTGTGGGCGGGACCAGCTGGATTGGAGAATCGTTAGAAACATGCTGGAAGTTGTCTTTAGAGGTACGGACGTCAAGATCTTCGTCTGCAGTTTTGACCCACAGCCCGTATTAAGGCCAACGAAGAGTGTAGACTGTTACTTCTACCGTAATGGAACGTGTAGTCGAGGTGAAGACTGTCGATATCGTCATGACCCGTTCTACAGGAACCAGAGCATAAAACCTGTTCTGGGACAGAACAGACTTGAAGAGGGGGGCAGTGTAACAAGAGAGAAAAAGAAAGAACCTCTTCTTCACACAACAAATGGAATATTCTACAGCATTCGAGAGAATGACGCATCGCACCAAGTATGTAAACCAGACGCGGTTTATCTAGCGCCTTCCAGAAATACATACATAGTAGGATCAGTCAACAGCGAGTCATTAACTGTGTATCACGAAATAAATAGTAAATGTGAAGATAAATGTTGTATTAGAAATTCATAGTCTGTAAATAATAGTTTTAATGGTTTATAATCATAGCGTTAATTTATAGTGTATTCATTAGTGTTTGTAAATAAATATTTCTTATTAATAGACGATTTAAACAGCACTTTTGTTATTATTTTAAAAAGAACGTTACAATAGTAAGGCATATAGACATTTCATTGTTTTGCACTACTTGCAAATAGAGACTAACTAAAAGTTTATAGTGCCATATATGTTTAGCAAAATGTTCAAAACTGTATGTAGACGAATCAAAACTCAATAGTAGCTACGTATAAAAAAACAAAAAGTTTAATAAGGAAACCTCCAATCAAAAGCACGTGCTCAACATTTATATGGTGTGTACCTAAGTAATAACTAAACAAGCATTAAAAATTGCTAAACATGCTTCTGTTGAAGACTGATGCTTCTCTCAACCTCTCTACAAAAACCTCAATAGCCGAAACATATGTAGAGCATTCTACTACAGCAATTTTTATTAAAACTGATGAAGATCGATTTAGATAAAGCTTCAAAAGAACGAAGAACAGAGCACTGAAGCAACAACCTATGATGCTGTATACTTTGTAAACAAATGTCACTACATAACGTTGGTGTATATGTGAGATCAATAAATAAATTCTAGTACTGGTTCTTGTGGAAAGAATGCATTGTCGGAATAGGACTCGAAACGTTGAAAGTTGTTAAAAACACATTTTCAGGTCCCTATATCGCAACCCAGAAAGGTTAAAATATTTGTATATATAAAAAATGCTAGAGATATGGGCATACTCAGAAATACTGTCTCTGAAATGCCTCCACTTGCGTTAAATGTGCAAGCAATCACTTAACAGAGAAGTGCATCAAGACTAGCGAACTCCTGCTAAGAGCTCAAACTGCGGCGAGGTTCACCCTGCCAAAGCTAGAAAACCAGCTTCTCTACAAAGGACTCGCTCCTGTTAACTTTAAGGCATGCATTTCATATGCATAAGCAACTAAGTCCAAACCGGAAGAACACCCCCCACCAATTCCAAAACTGAACCACCTATGATGCAAATGATGCATAATACATATGATGAAGATGCTGGACAAAGTCAACGAGAGACTTAACAGACTAGAAGCTAAAAATACAGGTGCTGTTCCCAAAAGTTAGTAAGTAATGGACCAACAAGGCTTAAGAATAGTCACATGGAATACCAATGGCATCCTAATGAAAAAAGAGGAGCGAGAAGTCTTCCTTCATATCCATCATATAGATGTGTGTCTGATCTCAGAGACTCATTTGACTAGTCAGTCGTACCTGAAAATAAGAGGGTACAAATTATATCACACTATTCACCTTGACAATCAAGCTAAAGGTGGTAGTGCGGTATTAGTCAAAAAATCAAATAACCACTATGAATAATGCCATCTACAAAGAATAGAATTCCAGCTTACTATGGTAGATATTAAGTCTACAAAACAAAACTTGAAAATTGGTACAATTTATTGTCCTTCGAGGGACAATTTAAAGAAGTCTAACTATAAAATGGTTCTACAACTTCTTGGTGAACGTTTCATAGTGGGTGGCGATTATAACGTCAAACATGCAGGACTAGGGATCGAGATTGACTAGACGAAAGGCCGTGGACTGACCAGAACCGTGAGGAAACTAGGATACAATTTCCACTCATCAGGTAAGTCCACGTACTAACCTACAGATCCAAACAAAATTCCTTCGCCCAACTTCATAGATGTTTAAGGAGATCTGGACTTAGATTCCGATCATTCGGCTGTTATCTTAACACTGAGTGAAAGTATAATTAAAAAAGACGCCCGACCCACATTAGTAAATAAGTCCACTGACTGGGAAAGTTTTAGAAATGATCTGCAAGAGAACATTAACCTTTGCATCAGTATCAGTAACAGTTCGGCAACTGGAACAAGAAACTAAAAAAAATGTTAAAATAATCGAAACAGTTACCCATAATAATTGACCCCAAAGGGGTCAATTATTCGATCGAAATTAGAACACTGGTAAGAGAGAAAAGAAGAGCTAGAAGAGGATGGCAGCAGTCACGACGGCGTAAGAGATGGAAATTGTGCCAGCGACACCGAAAGTAGTAGCGAACGAGATCAAGAATAATCTAAATCCAAGAAAAGCACCTGGATTCGACCTCATCACAGGCGAGATCCTAAAACAGCTGCCAAGAAAAGGTATCGTTTTACTAACATAATTATTTAACGCAGCATTTAGATTACAGCATGTTCTGTGTGTCTGGAAAGTGGCAGAAGTCATCATGTAACTAAAGCCACGAAAACCGCCAAATGAGGCCAAATCATACAGGTCAATCTCTTTGTTACCGATCATCTCGAAGTCGTTTGAGAAACTCTTCTTGAAGAGATTAAAAACTGTAATAGTAGATAAGAACCTAATTTCAAATCACCAATTTGATTTTAGGCAAATACATTCTACTATAGAGCAAGTCCACCGAAGCGTAGACTAGGCTAATTTGCTCTGCCATCCTCCTTGATGTAGCTCAAGCCTTCGATAAGGTTTGGCATGAAGGACTCATACTTAAAATAAATAAGTTGTTGCCTAGGCAATATGTAGCACTGTTAACATCCTATAGTACAGACAGATTATTCAGAATCAAGAAAGAGGATGAATACATTGTCTTGAAAGAGGTAAAAGCCAGTGTACCTCAAGGAAGTGTCCTCGGTACCATTATTTATTTATTATACTCATGTGATCTATCCCAAATAAATAATGTAACTATTACCACATTTTCAGATGATACTGCTGTGTTGGCAGTGGGAAACAACGTAGATTAAGCAACTAATAAGCTCCAGCAAGCTAGCAACTATATTTGTACCTGGGCTAAAAATTAGAAAATTAAGTTGAATGAAGCCAAATCAGTCCACATTAACTTTACCAATAAAAGCTTGAGAAGTCCGCCTTTAATTAATCTGAGCGGTAATGTGGTCTCATATGGAAATACAGATAAATACCTTGGTATGACGCTGGATACAAAGCTAAGATGGAAGTAAGATGTTAAAAAAATAACTGAGCTAGGACTCAAATATACACAAATGTATTGGCTATTAGGACACAATTCCAAACTGTCAATACACAATAAAACTATGCTTTATAACCAGATCCTAAAACGAGTCTGGACTTATGGATTACAACTGTGGGGTCGTGCTAAAGAGTGGCATATAAAACGTATACAAACTTTCCAGAATAAAGTGCTGCGAAACATGGTAAATACTCCGTGGTACATACGAAATAGTGACATACATTGTGATCTTGGTGTCTAGTAAGTTGCTAGTAAAGTTGAAAGATTTGCTGCTAAGCACGAATCTCTCTACAACAACACGTCAACTCTGAAGTGATTCAGCTGCTTGGCAATCAGAACCTCGTTCGAAGGTTGACGAGGACTAAGTCTTTCGAATTTGTGTAGTATAGAGTCTTTAAAAGCAGAGTACAGTATGTGAGTGTACATAGTGACCTAAGACAGACATAAATATAGAACATAAAAACTAATTCTGGCAGATGGTCAGGCAAATAAAGTATCAACTAATAATTTATGCTATGGAAGTTTATAAAAAGCCACATATTCTTCTTAAAATGAAAAATAATATTTCAATTTATCTTCTTGTATTTTTAATAACTAAGATATCATGCCACAAGCCACATTTTTACGTACTTCAACTACAGTGAATATGTTACGGATAACGAATTAACAGTGGCGGTATAAACCGCCGATGAATTTAATTATAGTGGCAACTGGCCACAATTTTATTTTACATGTGCCGCCGTTGCGCATTATAAAACTAAAAAGTAACTGTGCATGCATGAGCAACATTTAGTTAGCGACGTTGGCGTTGGATTCTAAGGAAACTCACATTCGTTTCGTTTTCACACATTTCCAGCAATTTTTTGTGTGTAAAAAGTTAAATTAAAGCTTTCATTTGTATAATTCTATGGTGTCTTTATTTCGTATATGAAACATTACAGTAAAGACGGACCCCACATAATAGTAGCGGGTTCTTCTGATTTAGAAACCTTGTGGGCCCAAAGTTAAAGTTATACTACTAAGTTTCAAGCACTGGAGATAAAATAAACTGTTTCAAACTGGAGAAATTCAAATCAACAAAGATTCTTCATTTTCTATAATCATAAATTATTCATGATGAGATTATTATTATCAACGAAAAAGTTTCTGGATATATTAAATCATTGTTACCATTTTTGCAACTTTTCCCAAATTTACTTCTCCAGACGTACCTTATTCAGCTTTTGTACTTATATATCAAGAATGTTTTTAATCAATTATTTTAATTTGATTAATAAAGAAAATTAATTTAATAACCAGATAGGTATATTTAGCTTAGTTTTTACTTTTCTAAGAAACAAAGTTTCCCGTCAATATCATAATTTAAAAATTAAACAATCCCGAAATTAATTTCTAAAACAAATATTTCTATAATTTGCTGTTCTTTCTATTAGAGGTAATGAATGTTATCCAAAATTAAATAATTACAGACACAAAAGATAAAATAAAAATTAGAGACGTTCATTCTTTAATTTCTGTAATTAATGTGGTGAAAGCTAAAATAATAGAGCGTGATGTATGCATACATACACAGATGTTGCATACATAGCGTTATTCAACATTGAAAAGAACATCTAGTAATTATTAAATTGTTATCTAAAACAAATTAAAACATGTTAAGAAACTCTAAGTTTTATGAATTTTCTAGAAATCGTGATAGGTACAGTTTAACCCAGTTTAATGAACAGTTTTGTAAATTTTGGAAAATTAGCAGGAAGATGAATGATTTTTAAATTGGGCTTTCTTTATTTCTCTTTTAGGAAAGAGATTGTATTAAATGTTCTTTGCAATGTATTACTTAACTGTATTTAATTAATACTAATATTACTATTGTTACTATTATCACTATTAATAATATTATTACTACTATTACTTTGTTTAAGTCATGTTCCAATTGAATATTTATCTTGCTTTGAATGAGTGCTGCAGACCGTTGATTCATGACTTCAACATACTGTGAAGAGATCTAGTAAGACAAATATATGTATTAAGAAAATTTGCTGGTCAACACTTTGAATAATAATAATATGGAGCTTAACCCTGTAAATATGGTTTTTCACCTACCTAAAACTAAAACCTCATATTTATTGCCATTGCTAGAAAAGCCGAAAGGTTGAAAACATTCACATTCACACTACGCTGAAAGCCTTGATGCGATCATTAAGTGTATTTTGGTAGTTTAGATGATTAGGGCTCAGCTTTGCAGTATTTAATTGCTACTTTTGTGGAAACAACTACTTGATAGCAACTATAGATTAGCATTAGAATAAACATAGGTGGCGCTACAGAGTGATAGTGCACTCCCTAATCAATCGAAACTTAAAGGTGTTTGATTTTTAATCTGCAACGACTTCATGCATTAAAACAATATGTATCGCTCAGATAGAGGAATAGATGAAAAAGCGAATTTAGAACGAACTGCTGAGGTATGGCGTGAAATATTCCCACGCAGACCAATATTCATGACCAGCTGTATGCTAACTATACCAAAATGAACCGGTGCCACTGCCTCTGGCATATTGGGTGAACAGACAAACATTGCTCGAGGTGTCAGACTCCATTAGTATCCGAGACTAGCCCAGGAGACAAAGGTTTGGGCAGTCGTTAGAAGTGTCGGACTTCATTAGTATCCGAGACTAGCCCAGCAGACGTTTGGGCAGTCGTTAGAGGTATCGGAGAGTACCAGTATCCGAGACTAGCTTGTGGGCAGACCACACGGCGTTCACCCTTAGAACTGGTTGTTGTCTACCCAATCCCAGGCTTGTCTGGGTAACGGATGACGCAATCACAATGTAATGTGTGGTAGAGTTACACGCAAGTGTTTCTCAACGATGACTCTAAAACGTTGCAGAGGAAGCTCTGCTAACAAGAGGGTCCAGTGTGGATATTTTGATTCTTACCTGACGCTAGGGTCTGATATGGAGCTAGTTTCCCGCTGTCTGACCTAGACACTGGGTTGGCGGGAGACCACACGACGTTCACCCCTAGAACTGGCTGTCTTCTACCCTATCCTGCTGACGGGCAACGGATGAAGCTGTCAGAATAAAGTGTGTGGTAGAGAAATTCGTGAGAATTCTCGACGGTAACTCATACCGACCAGGGGGAGCCCTGGTAGATGAGACCGGTGTGGGCGGATTCGAATCTCGCCTAAGGGACAAGGTCATTTATGGTCACCAAAGGAACCCGCTGTGTGGCCGAGGTCATTTATGGTCACCAAAGGAACCCGCTGTTTGACCGAGGTCATTTATGGTCACCAAAGGAACCCGCTCTTTGACTGAATCTCTAGTGCGGTGACTAGAAGTGAGGTTTATCCCGCTTTTGGGCATATGGGAAACTGCAAGCCGCCAGGTAAATGTGCTTGGGAGCTATCCTGACCACCGTATGATCCGGACTGCAGCCGGGTACAGTGATTGGGAGAAGCTCTGAAAGCCATTACACTTAAGGATAGTTGAAGCGAATACATAGCCTCTCACTATTAAGACAACTTCACCAAATTCGGGTACGCACCGGGAGTCTATAACGTGTAGACTTAAAAGAAGCTCTGTCGAGGGCCCACCAAGCCTAAAATTGGTAGATCGGGGTGGTAAAACCGCTTAAAAACCAAGTCCTGCCACATTTGAGGTTGGATTCGATCGGGCAGTGGTCCCACTTGATAATAGCGTCAAGCTGGGGAATAGTCCCATTGCTGGACGAGGTACTTCACCCCGTATGAAAGAGGACGGGAGGGTGCCGGCGGGTGAGCAGCGTGTTAAGTCAACTGCTCGGTCACTATGCGCGACTTAGCTAGTAGAGGGTGGATAAGCAACCTCGCTCCTACCAGTGAGTTAATCTGGTAGCAATTGCACGACTGCCGGTTATGCAACTTGCGCGCTGATTGGGCGTATCCCAATCACTTCCTTATGGAAGGAACGTGGGGGTAAGTTCACACAGGTACCCCACGTAAAACAAACTTGAATTTCATGTCTGACCTAGACAGACCTGCTCAGGGTGAACGGACAAGCAGGCGTTCGAGGTGTCGGACAGTATTCTAGATTAGCCCAGGAGACAGAGGCTGGGCAGTCGTTAGAGGTGTCGGGGAGCACTAGTATACGAGACTGTTCACCCTTAGAACTGGTTGTTATCTACCCAATCCCAGGCTTGTCTGGGTGACGGATGACGCAATCAGAATGTGATGTGTGGTAGAGTTACTTGCAAGTGTTTCTCGACGATGACTCTAAAACATTGCGGAGGAAGCTCCGCTAACAAAAGGGTCCAGTGTGAGTGGTTGAAATACTTGAGACTCGACGAATATCTTCAATCATTTAGGTAAGTAAATTATCCCACTACGAAGATGTGTGTAAGTTGACTTTGTAGCCCCAGAGTAGGTATGGCGATACTTGAGTCCATCCCCACTCTTTTTCTACCTGTGATGACGTCATGTCACCTGACTGACAGGTGATGATTGAGGTGAGAATTTTAGCGGTTACCTGTGAAATGATTAGCGGTTACATGATTAAAAGGTGCTGATTAGCAAAGGTGATGATTAGCAAAGGTGATGATTAGCAGAGGTGTAGATTAGCAAAGGTAATAATTAAAAAATTTGATATGGTTAGAAGGGGTGAGGTAGCATGTGATCTAATTAAATTTTTGAAATAATTAGAAGGGGTGAGGTAGCATATGATCTAATTAAATTGATAGGGTTTACCTATGACATGATTAGAAGGGATAAGGTAATATGTGATCTAATTAAAGAATTTGATATGATTATAAGGGGTTGGTAACATGTGATCTGAATAAAGGTACGGCTTTGATAGGGTGATCTGCTTAAAGGTGTTGATGCAAAGGTAATAATTAAAAAATTTGATATGGTTAGAAGGGGTGAGGTAGCGTGTGATCTAATTAAATTGATATGGTTTACCTATGACATGATTAGAAGGGATAAGGTAATATGTGATCTAATTAAAGAATTTGATATGATTATAAGGGGTTAGGTAACATGTGATCTGAATAAAGGTACGGCTTTGATAGGGTGATCTGCTTAAAGGTGTTGATTTGAAAGGGTGATCTGAATAAAGGTAGGGATTTGATAGGATGATCTGTTTAAAGGTACGGCTTTGATAGGGTGATCTGCTTAAAGGTGTTGATTTGAGATAGCTTACGATATGATTAAAGGTTATGATTACAAAGGTGATAATTGAGTAGCGGATACCTAAGATATGATAAAAGGTGTGAGGTGAGAATTGATTAGAGATAGCTTGCGATATGATTAAAGGTTAAGGTACGGCTTGATAGGGTGATCTGCTTAAAGGTGTTGATTTGAAAGGGTGACCTGAATAAAGGTAGGGATTTGATAGGATGATCTGATTAAAGGTAAGGATTTGATAGGGTGATCTGCTTAAAAAGGTATTGATTTGAAATGATTAGGTGAGAATTAGCGGTCACTTGTGAAATGATTAGCGGTTACATGATTAAAGGTGATGATTATAAAGTAAAGACAAATTAGTTAGTTAAAAGAGTTATCGTTTTATATCTTATACATTTTATTATTTATAATTCCGATATTACAAAATCAAAAATCTAAGTTTACGAATATTAATACCAATTATACATGAATAAACTTTATGAAGGTAACACACACTCACAATCTAATCCTAAACGAATGTTCGTCTTTTCTATTTCATGGTAAAGTTTAGCAAACGTTCTTTCCACTTGTTTCTCATTGATACCTTTATGGATGTGAACTGGTACCGTTGTATATCGTCGAGGATCTAGTAAGATTTCACCTCCAGATAATATTAACTCATATTCATAGCATACAAGTGCTGAAATCGAAAATAGATCGGTTGTATCGTTATCTAAGATTGGAATACCGGAGACGGAAGACCGGAATTGTTGTAATTCTTGTTTATTCATACATAATCCTGTATCTTCGAATATGTAATCATCACTGTCTAGCGAGGACACTGAAGTGGTGCGGGATAACGGCATACTTTCGTCTTGAACACGACAAACAAGTTACAATTTTAACGGGTCGGTTTCTATTCAGAGGCTGAAACAATCGAAATAGTTATAGAAAAAGGTTAACCTTTCAAGTTTCAATTTAGAAAATAACTGAGCTAAAGACGATGTAAGAATATACAATACTAATAAATAGGAACTACATTAGCATAAAAGGTTTAAAGGTAAGGATTTGATAGGGTGATCTGCTTTAAAAAAGGTATTGATTTGAAATGATTAGGTGAGAATTAGCGGTCACTTGTGAAATGATTAGCGGTTACATGATTAAAGGTGATGATTATAAAGTAAAGACAAATTAGTTAGTTAAAAGAGTTATCGTTTTATATCTTATACGTTTTATTATTTATAATTCCGATATTACAAAATCAAAAATCTAAGTTTACGAATATTAATACCAATTATACATGAATAAACTTTATGAAGGTAACACACACTCACAATCTAATCCTAAACGAATGTTCGTCTTTTCTATTTCATGGTAAAGTTTAGCAAACGCTCTTTCCACTTGTTTCTCATTGATACCTTTATGGATGTGAACTGATACCGTTGTATATCGTCGAGGATCTAGTAAGATTTCACCTCCAGATAATATTAACTCATATTCATAGCATACAAGTGCTGATATCGAAAATAGATCGGTTGTATCGTTATCTAAGATTGGAATACCGGAGACGGAAGACCGGAATTGTTGTAATTCTTGTTTATTCATACATAATCCTGTATCTTCGAATATGTAATCATCACTGTCTAGCGAGGACACTGAAGTGGTGCTGGATAACGGCATACTTTCGTCTTGAACACGACAAACAAGTTACAATTTTAACGGGTCGGTTTCTATTCAGAGGCTGAAACAATCGAAATAGTTATAGAAAAAGGTTAACCTTTCAAGTTTCAATTTAGAAAATAACTGAGCTAAAGACGATGTAAGAATATACAATACTAATAAATAGGAACTACATTAGCATAAAAGGTTAACATTCAGTCGATCAATTTAAAAACTTATGATAATATAATCGAAAACTCACCTATTGATCTTGAAGTTGTAAAACACAGTCGTCTTACAGTATTGAAGAATTGCTGGATTTCATGAAACTGATTAAAAATGAGGCTTATATATGTACGTATATGTACGTATATCTATTTGCTGACTTTCAGATATTCTCACACATTTCTTAATAGTACTGCATACATCTAATTGATAAAAATAACATTTCTCTGACTAGAAATATAGTAAACACTAATTATAATTTATCGAAACTATTTGCGTTTCACAGGCTTGAAATAAAAATCTGTTAAAATGTGTTTATTGTATTGTATTGTAATTACTGAAGATTATAGGGGAGCATGTGAATTGAGTATTATTTATATAGTTTACGTAAAAAAGAACGAATTTAATAAATGTACCTGAGCAATTATAATTAGAAATATTATATAGTATCATTATGACTAAAATTAAATTAATTGTATCCACGATTTCTATTAAATACAATAAGATTTATATTGCTGTAGAAATAAATAAATAATTGATAGCATTATTCGCTAATATTTAAACACTTCGAATTATTATCGATATCAATTTCCTATTAATTAGTATAATCAGTAATTTGTTTACAACAAGTAAAGACAGATTATTCTGTTATATTAAATTAGACAAAATTCCTCATTCTGCTATCAAATCCTTTAATCATGTAACCGCTAATCATTTCACAGGTAACCGCTAATCAATTCTTATTTTTAATCATACCGTTATACGAGTTCAGCCGATCGCTATTCCTGTTTGCAATTTCGTTAAGCAAGGCATTCAATCAAAATGTATCGTTGAACTATTATAATCGGATGTAATGAGAAACAAACTGACTATCGAAGTATAATTTCTCTTCCATTACATACAAGGCAATAAATTGTGTACATCTTTGTCTGTAAAGATATAAAATCAATACAATTTGCAATAATTCTATTGACTGTTTTTCATAAACTATTATAATATTTCTAATTATAAACTTATATTAACAATCAAATCCCTTTCGATATCTACCCTTGTCTAGAGAACAAACTTTATTAATAACTAAAAAGTCATATGGTTCGTTCCAGCACATGAAACAAATATTATGTTTAAATTCAAGTTTAATGTTTAAATGTTTAAGTTCATCATAGCTTGCATCTCCTAAAATATGAGCGTTATACACATGTTTTAAGTTTAATTCATCTTGCTTAAAGAGAATAAGTAAGTTAGCGTTATCCCGTATCAAATGTTTGGGAATTTTCGTATATGTTTGGCCTAAATAAAATGAATCAACACCCTTTATGTCTACCCATACTAAAGTATTCTCTAATTTTTTCCTGCTTATCGCAAATTATATCGTCGAAAATGAATACCGAATTAGGTTTGACGTTGCTAGGGGTGATTACATCATCGTTTTCGCTATATTTAGGTTGAAATAAAGACTTGGCGTATAGGTAGGTATTTTCAAATTTTAATCCGTTTTCATTAATTAGTAGACCTAACAAGGCATTAGTTTTACCACAAGAAGAAGGTCCACTCAAAATTGCTCTACAGGAAACAGGTAAAAGCTTACCATGCTTCTTATCACCATCGGAATATTATCGAGAAACATGATCGTCTGAGTTAAATATATTTAGCGACTTCTTTTGCTTAATAATTTTCATTATGGTATGTGTATATGTCTAGTCACAGTTTCAGCAAACGTATTGTATTCTATCCACGAATCATGTAAAATTAAGCAGTATGGTTTAGTTGTATCAGAAAGTGAGTTGACCTATTCAAGCTCTAATCTAATGTCTACAGTAGAATCCTTAAAACACTCTACCCGCCTTTAACAATCAATTACAAAAACTGGACGAGTTTCTGGCGTATAGGTAGATATTTTCAGATTTTAATTCCTTTTCATTAATTAGTAGACCTAACAAGGCATTAGTTTTACCACAAGAAGAAGGTACACTCAAAATTGCTCTACAGGAAACAGGTAAAAGCTTACCATGCTTCTTATCACCATCGGAATATTATCGAGAAACATGATCGTCTGAGTTAAATATATTTAGCGACTTCTTTTGCTTAATAATTTTCATTATGGTATGTGTATATGTCTAGTCACAGTTTCAGCAAACGCATTGTATTCTATCAATAGTCACAGTTTCAGCAAACGCATTGTATTCTATCAACAAATCATGTAAAATTAAGCAGTATGCTTTAGTTGTATCAGAAAGTGGGTTGACCGACTCAAGCTCTAATCTCTAAATTCATGAATACCTTATACACACGATATAACTACGATGTAAGATTACGAGAGGGTACATGAAGAAAAGGGTATGTTGTAAGTCGGTTCTGAATTTCTTAAAACATTACTCGAATATCAAAAATTCGTAACGGCGATGCATAGGTTTAATACTATCAACAGCTCATATAAAGGAAATGTTAGATTGTTAACAGTTTATGAGCATTAATCAAAGACTATTCTATAATGATGTATTATTTATTTATAAACGTTACATAGTATAGTAGCTAAATACATGACTGACTGAAAAAAAGTTACTTTTATTAATGATGACTATTTATTTCGATCTGTCACTAGCTTAACCTTTTAATTTCCACTTTTGACCAAATTATAGTTAATCTGATCAAATATTGCTTACAAATCGGAGCTCTAATCTAATGTCTACAGTAGAATCCTTAAAACCCTCTATGAAGTTTTAGAATTGTTGATTACAAAGACACCCATTTCTTCTACCTTCTTCAGTAAATTCATATTGTTAGCTTCTACTTTGTCAACTGTTACTCAAAACAACATACTTTCATACAAGAACGTTTATTGATACGAGTAGTTTCGACGCTACTTAAAACATAATACATAACTTATATATAATATCTATTAAAATAGTACATTTCGTATACACTAATAATGGTACGATATACCCGACTATAAAGTAAACATGGTAAACTTTTATTAATGATGACTATTCAATTCGATCTGTCACTAGCTTAACCTTTTAATTTCCACTTTTGACCAAATTATAGTTAATCTGATCAAATATTGCTTACAAATCGGAGCTCTAATCTAATGTCTACAGTAGAATCCTTAAAACCCTCTATGAAGTTTTAGAATTGCTGATTACAAAGACACCCATTTCTTCTACCTTCTTTAGTAAATTCATATTGTTAGCTTCTACTTTGTCAACTGTTACTCAAAACAACATACTTTCATACAAGAACGTTTATTGATACGAGTAGTTTCGACGCTACTTAAAACATAATACATAACTTATATATAATATCTATTAAAATAGTACATTTCGTATACACTAATAATGGTACGATATACCCGACTATAAAGTAAACATGGTAACTGTCAACAGTTTAAAAGAATAGATAGTAAATATAACTATATCTAATTATTTTATAAAAATACTATGTTAACTAAGAGGTAATATACAGAATATATACGCCTGTATTCGACCTCTAGAGGGTTCATACCCTAATATAGGGTTAGTGCGAGAGATTAACGATCACTGACCGAAGGGTTAAGGTTAAGGTTAAGGGTTAAGGTTAAGGGTGAAGGGAGAAGGGTGAAGGGTTAATGGTGAAAGGTTAAGGGTGAAGGGTGACTAGCCAGTGTCTTTCTGAACTTAAACAGAGAAATATGATAAAATAAAAGACGATCACGCGATATCACTAACCTTATAAAGCTAAAGCAGATTCTAGATCTAAAAATGTTGATAGATCACCGCTCGTAGACCTGCAAAATTTGTTAATTACTCAAAGAACCTCACAATAGTCGTAGGATATATTACTTTACATTCTATTTAATAGTTCAGTCTTACACTGCTAATAATTTGAGTAACTGCAGTTATTAACAGAGATGGCTCGACTTAAATGAAAAGTCCTGGATAAAGAAGAAAGATCTACTCACTCAATAGCTCCTTTATAGTATTATTATTAGTATACTTATATATTATTTTAGATATAATTTAGTATTATATATCAATATGAAATGTATTTTCTTCTAGATATAATTTAGTATTATATATCAATATGAAATGTATTTTCTTCTTTCAATAAAAGTTCTTGTATAAAATATTTGTTTTTTATTTTTTACCTTAAATTACAGAAATAAAAAGACTAGAAATAAATCATATTACATCTATTATTTACGAATAATATAATACATGTTACGTAACATCAGTCGATCCGAGGCTTTTTATATCCGTACAAAATAATTAGATATAGTTATATTTACTATCTATTCTTTTAAACTGCTGACAGTTACCATGTTTACTTTATAGTCGGGTATGTAGTATCATTATTAGTGTATACGAACTGTACTATTTTAATAGATATTATATATAAGTTATGTATTATGTTTTAAGTAGCGTCGAAACTACTCGTATCAATAAACGTTCTTGTATGAAAGTATGTTGTTTTGTACTTACTCTGCTCCCTACGTTCTGCAGATATGTCGTGCTTTGAAAATGAAAAGTCCTGGATAAAGAAGGAAGATCTACTCACTCAATAGCTCCTTTATAGTATTATTATTAGTATACTTATGTATTATTCAGCAAACGCATTGTATTCTATCCACGAATCATGTAAAATTAAGCAGTATGGTTTAGTTGTATCAGAAAGTGAGTTGACCTATTCAAGCTCTTTAGCGGTCACTTGTGAAATGATTAGCGGTTACATGATTAAAGAAAGACACTGGCTAGTCACCCTTCACCCTTAACCTTTCACCATTAACCCTTCACCTTTCTCCCTTCACCCTTAACCTTAACCCTTAACCTTAAGCTTAACTCTTCGGTCAGTGATCGTTAATCTCTCGCACTAACCCTATATTAGGGTATGAACCCTCTAGAGGTCGAATACAGGCGTATATATTCTGTATATTACCTCTTAGTTTAACATAGTATTAAACTGTTGACAGTTACCATGTTTACTTTATAGTCGGGTATGTAGTACCATTATTAGTGTATACGAAATGTACTATTTTAATAGATATTATATATAAGTTATGTATTATGTTTTAAGTAGCGTCGAAACTACTCGTATCAATAAACGTTCTTGTATGAAAGTATGTTGTTTTGAGTAACAGTTGACAAAGTAGAAGCTAACAATATGAATTTACTAAAGAAGGTAGAAGAAATGGGTGTCTTTGTAATCAACAATTCTAAAACTTCATAGAGGGTTTTAAGGATTCTACTGTAGACATTAGATTAGAGCTCCGATTTGTAAGCAATATTTGATCAGATTAACTATAATTTGGTCAAAAGTGGAAATTAAAAGGTTAAGCTAGTGACAGATCGAATTGAATAGTCATCATTAATAAAAGTAACTTTTTTCAGTCAGTCATGTATTTAGCTACTATACTATGTAACGTTTATAAATAAATAATACGTCATTATAGAATAGTCTTTGATTAATGCTCATAAACTGTTAACAATCTAACATTTCCTTTATATGAGCTGTTGATAGTATTAAACCTATGCATCGCCGTTACGAATTTTTGATATTCGAGTAATGTTTTAAGAAATTCAGAACCGACTTACAACATACCCTTTTCTTCATGTACCCTCTCGTAATCTTACATCGTAGTTATATCGTGTGTATAAGGTATTCATGAATTTAGAGATTAGAGCTTGAGTCGGTCAACCCACTTTCTGATACAGCTAAAGCATACTGCTTAATTTTACATGATTCGTTGATAGAATACAATGCGTTTGCTGAAACTGTGACTATTGATAGAATACAATGCGTTTGCTGAAACTGTGACTAGACATATACACATACCATAATGAAAATTATTAAGCAAAAGAAGTCGCTAAATATATTTAACTTAGACGATGATGCTTCTCGATAAAATTCCGATGGTGATAAGAAGCATGGTAAGCTTTACCTGTTTCCTGTCGAGTAATTTTGAGTGGACCTTCTTCTTGTGGTAAAACTAATGCCTTGTTAGGTCTACTAATTAATGAAAACGGATTAAAATTTGAAAATACCTACCTATACGCCAAGTCTTTATTTCAACCTAAATATAGCGAAAACGATGATGTAATCACCCCTAGCAACGTCAAACCTAATTCGGTATTCATTTTCGACGATATAATTTGCGATAAGCAGGAAAAAATTAGAGAATACTTTAGTATGGGTAGACATAAAGAGTGTTGATTCATTTTATTTAGGCCAAACATATACGAGAATTCCCAAACATTTGATACGGGATAACGCTAACTTACTTATTCTCTTTAAGCAAGATGAATTCAACTTAAAACATGTGTATAACGCTCATATTTTAGGAGATGCAAGCTATGATGAACTTAAACATTTAAACATTAAACTTGAATTTAAACATAATATTTGTTTCATGTGCTGGAACGAACCATATGACTTTTTAGTTATTAATAAAGTTTGTTCTCTAGACAAGGGTAGATATCCAAAGGGATTTGATTGTTAATATAAGTTTATAATTAGAAATATTATAATATTTTATGAAAAACAGTCAATAGAATTATTGCAAATTGTATTGATTTTATATCTTTACAGACAAAGATGTACACAATTTATTGCCTTGTATGTAATGGAAGAGAAATTATACTTCGATAGTCAGTTTGTTTCTCATTACATCCGATTATAATAGTTCAACGATACATTTTGATTGAATGCCTTGCTTAACGAAATTGCAAACAGGAATACGATCGGCTGAACTCGTATAACGGTATGATTAAAAATAAGAATTGATTAGCGGTTACCTGTGAAATGATTAGCGGTTACATGATTAAAGGATTTGATAGCAGAATGAGGAATTTTGTCTAATTTAATATAACAGAATAATCTGTCTTTACTTGTTGTAAACAAATTACTGATTATATTAATTAATAGGAAATTGATATCGATAATAATTCGAAGTGTTTAAATATTAGCGAATAATGCTATCAATTATTTATTTATTTCTACAGCAATATAAATCTTATTGTATTTAATAGAAATCGTGGATACAATTAATTTAATTTTAGTCATAATGATACTATATAATATTTCTAATTATAATTGCTCAGGTACATTTATTAAATTCGTTCTTTTTTACGTAAACTATATAAATAATACTCAATTCACATGCTCCCCTATAATCTTCAGTAATTACAATACAATACAATAAACACATTTTAACAGAATTTTATTTCAAGCCTGTGAAACGCAAATAGTTTCGATAAATTATAATTAGTGTTTACTATATTTCTAATCAGAGAAATGTTATTTTTATCAATTAGATGTATGCAGTACTATTAAGAAATGTGTGAGAATATCTGAAAGTCAGAAAATAGATATACGTACATATACGTACATATATAAGCCTCATTTTTAATCAGTTTCATGAAATCCAGCAATTCTTCAATACTGTAAGACGACTGTGTTTTACAACTTCAAGATCAATAGGTGAGTTTTCGATTATATTATCATAAGTTTTTAAATTGATCGACTGAATGTTAACCTTTTATGCTAATGTAGTTCCTATTTATTAGTATTGTATATTCTTACATCGTCTTTAGCTCAGTTATTTTCTAAATTGAAACTTGAAAGGTTAACCTTTTTCTATAACTATTTCGATTGTTTCAGCCTCTGAATAGAAACCGACCCGTTAAAATTGTAACTTGTTTGTCGTGTTCAAGACGAAAGTATGCCGTTATCCAGCACCACTTCAGTGTCCTCGCTAGACAGTGATGATTACATATTCGAAGATACAGGATTATGTATGAATAAACAAGAATTACAACAATTCCGGTCTTCCGTCTCCGGTATTCCAATCTTAGATAACGATACAACCGATCTATTTTCGATATCAGCACTTGTATGCTATGAATATGAGTTAATATTATCTGGAGGTGAAATCTTACTAGATCCTCGACGATATACAACGGTACCAGTTCACATCCATAAAGGTATCAATGAGAAACAAGTGGAAAGAGCGTTTGCTAAACTTTACCATGAAATAGAAAAGACGAACATTCGTTTAGGATTAGATTGTGAGTGTGTTACCTTCATAAAGTTTATTCATGTATAATTGGTATTAATATTCGTAAACTTAGATTTTTGATTTTGTAATATCGGAATTATAAATAATAAAACGTATAAGATATAAAACGATAACTCTTTTAACTAACTAATTTGTCTTTACTTTATAATCATCACCTTTAATCATGTAACCGCTAATCATTTCACAAGTGACCGCTAATTCTCACCTAATCATTTCAAATCAATACCTTTTTAAGCAGATCACCCTATCAAATCCTTACCTTTAATCAGATCATCCTATCAAATCACTACCTTTATTCAGGTCACCCTTTCAAATCAACACCTTTAAGCAGATCACCCTATCAAGCCGTACCTTAACCTTTAATCATATCGCAAGCTATCTCTAATCAATTCTCACCTCACACCTTTTATCATATCTTAGGTATCCGCTACTCAATTATCACCTTTGTAATCATAACCTTTAATCATATCGTAAGCTATCTCAAATCAACACCTTTAAACAGATCACCCTATCAAAGCCGTACCTTTAAACAGATCATCCTATCAAATCCCTACCTTTATTCAGACCACCCTTTCAAATCAACACCTTTAAGCAGATCACCCTATCAAAGCCGTACCTTTATTCAGATCACATGTTACCTAACCCCTTATAATCATATCAAATTCTTTAATTAGATCACATATTACCTTATCCCTTCTAATCATGTCATAGGTAAACCATATCAATTTAATTAGATCACACGCTACCTCACCCCTTCTAACCATATCAAATTTTTTAATTATTACCTTTGCATCAACACCTTTAAGCAGATCACCCTATCAAAGCCGTACCTTTATTCAGATCACATGTTACCTAACCCCTTATAATCATATCAAATTCTTTAATTAGATCACATATTACCTTATCCCTTCTAATCATGTCATAGGTAAACCCTATCAATTTAATTAGATCACATGCTACCTCACCCCTTCTAATTATTTCAAAAATTTAATTAGATCACATACTACCTCACCCTTCTAACCATATCAAATTTTTTAATTATTACTTTTGCTAATCTACACCTCTGCTAATCATCACCTTTGCTAATCATCACCTTTGCTAATCAGCACCTTTAATCATGTAACCGCTAATCATTTCACAGGTAACCGCTAAAATTCTCACCTCAATCATCACCTGTCAGTCAGGTGACATGACGTCATCACAGGTAGAAAACGAGTGGGGATGGACTCAAGTACCGCCATACCTACTCCCCAGGAGCGCGAGCAAGTTATCCGAATCAAGCAGCTCTTTAATTTTGTCTATCACCACACAATTTGGATACCAGTAAGTAATAATAATAATAACCATATGAAAAGGTCCTAAAAGAAAATTTTCTCCTATAGCCTGCAATCCCCGAAAATGTTTAATTGAGATGAAAATCGACTTCCAAAGACGTTAACGTTTAAGAATTTTTGTACGCATATGCTCAAATGAAACCTGGTATCATTGGAACGTGTTCAACGAATGTACCAACCAAACAAAACGTCTTACCATAGGCGGGGAATACGATGCTTCCATCTTATTCATATAGTTAATAATAGTAAAATATTTATAAAAATAAATTTCTTGGGAATTCTCATTTATTTCTTCCACGCCGCGCCGTTAGCTAACGTAACATTCTAATGAGCGATTTTGCTCCATAATTAATTGTTGCAGTTCAATAATTCTTGCAGTTACACCGTATGTCTAAATCTAACTTGGTAATTACTATTAGTAAATTTCTGATTTACAATGTTAATTTCCTATATCAGACCATCACTTATATCTTGGAAACTATTTGACACGGAATGCTAACGTGGGAGTGTTTAGAACAGTATTTATAAGATCTACAAATTGGCTATATTCACTTTTCCTCTAAAATAATTAGGGCAGCCAATATTTGAGAAATTGTGTTTTTACATGCTATTCGGCTACGCAGCAAAAACAGTTTGAAAACAGAAAGTTGAAGGATTTCGGAATTGTCAGAAATGTCAAAAAGTCTGAACAGAAGATATGTTATTATGGATTTTACCACAAATAACCAATGGAATAGCTTTAGAATGGTAGACTGATTTTGATTACTATATCATAAATTTATAATAAATGAACAAAGCAAGTGTGTAAAATATAGGAAAATAAGAGTTTCTCACATTTCACCTACATATGTGAATAAGAATTAATAAAATTATATAATAGTATTGTTATCAGAAAGCAGAGGAACAAAGCGGTTTCGGGAAAAGAGCTTGTGAAGATAATTTCCTTTGTTTAAAATAAATTTGTAATATTTATTGATTTTAAAAAATGCGCCGTATTTGAAAAATATGAAATACAATCAAAACTAGACCAAACATTATAGAGAAGGTACAAAGAAGTGGGCATTAGTTTGGGAATGGCCAGTTTGTAGAAGTGGCTTAAGTCGGATTGGTAAATGAACTTAGGCATGGTTTCATCACGAAAGAAGTGCCAAAAGAAG
Organism: Agrypnus murinus; assembly: GCA_929113105.1. Taxonomy (NCBI): domain Eukaryota; kingdom Metazoa; phylum Arthropoda; class Insecta; order Coleoptera; family Elateridae; genus Agrypnus; species Agrypnus murinus. The sequence continues at coordinate 136,135,270 of OV816023.1, read as the reverse complement.
TGTTAAAAGGATAATGGGAATTGTAGAATTACTAGGATTATCATTTTTAGTAGGATCAAATTGTAGTCCAAATTGTGTACAAATCGGACAGCAACTTGTATAGACTCACTTCTAGAATCATCTGATTAGAATAATATACAGGTTGTAAATGTATATGCTTGTCATAGGGATTCTTTTTCTTTATTATGTCTTTATTTTCCGCATGCTCCATACATACATGTCAGTCTACAATATCCAGTTGCAAGTTTTTATCAATTGCTTCTTTCCCACTACTACTTTTATGAACATTTTTATATACCTACATCAAGCCTATGCGTTTCCAACCTGTATATAAATATATATATAGTACCAAAATAACAAATAATCCCCAAATACACGATTTTATAAGTTTTAGAAACTGTTACTCAAAACATAAGCAACGAAGGCTTGTGTAGGTGAAATTGAATTGATAAATAGTGCAAATCATATTGTTTAACTGTTCACAAGATTAAATAAACAGGCAGTTTATGTATACCGTCTATGAAGTAATCTTAATAAAATTACACTAAATTAATTAAAAAACGGATTAATATTTCTCAATTAATTGTTCTGTATCAATGGGTTGTGTTGACATGTTTATTTAAAACAAACAATACATTTATTGTCCGCATTCTGCAATAATAAATTATTCTTTGTTTAAAGTCCGCTTTTTTATTATTTAAATACAGCTGCTTTATAATTTATAAAATACCTGTATTTTACTCCGAGATTTGAATAGACTCCTATTATGGATTCTGTAAACAACAAAAATTCATGATTTTCACACGGGTTCGTTATTTATTTTATTATGTATAAATTAATGATATGGCACAGTTATTTATTTCTTAAAATGGCCAAAACATTATGTTTTGCATACAGTTAATACATAATTTGGTATATTAACACTTTAACAGGTGATAAAATAGCTTGAGATATTTTCACTTTCACTAACACACTTTATGATAGTGTCAAGTACCATTCACATTTACATTCACTTCTCTTAGACAATATTAGCCGACTAAACAACAGCGGCTTGTTATGTTAGAAGAAGTAATCATTAGGTTGAATACTTAATTTAATATTTCATTTCAAATATTAAAATTTGTATTGTATCATAGCTTCAGGACTGGTAGAGCGTGGATCCCAGTGTGACACAGCCAGCATAATTGTCATACAATTAAGTACTGACTTTGTTTTAAAAAAGATATATTTTACTATCTAGATGAAGTAGGGAGATTCTTTAGATCTATAGATAGAAAGGCAAAATTGCCTGAAATCAAGGTTTTACAGACGCTAAATTGTCATAAAAAGTGGTAAACGGAGTTAAGGTAATCGGGTCACTTTAATTACGGCATTACTGAATGGCTATTCATCCAGTAGATTAAGAATCGTTAAAAAAATTGACCCTAATCATCTGATAAACAGTCTCTCGTAAATAAATATCTCAGAAATTAGTCAAATCATCTAGTTATTAGTGATGCCTAAATACCAAAATTTGAACCACATGCGTTGGGTATTTTCTGAAATAATCACTAGTAATCACTTCCTTATTAGATCGATTGGGGTCGACCTTCTAAACCTGCTCGATCACTGAGCTCTAACAATTGGTATAGGAAGAAGTTTTTCAGCTTTCCTAAGTAAAATCCCACAAGTCTGACATAAAAGATAACAGTAGTACCAAAAGTTGTGGGATGCCAAAAAAGATTTTATTCTGCTGGTATAAACCGCTAAACGGTTTTTGCTAAATTTTGGTTTAGTTAGACATACCTTTTGTATAGAAAAAGTGTCAAATTATAATGGTTGTTAATAAAACAGCAGCTAGTGTGGTAAAGGCTTAAGCACTTGGTTACATTAAAGAAGCGACATAGCTTTGGCATATAAAAAAATAAATAAAAAATAATATTATTAATAAAAAAAACTTCGACATGACAGATAAAGGTTCAGGGACTTAGTCACTTTGGAAAAATATTTATTTGTCTTATCTAATAATGGCTTTGGGATAAAAAAGAAACTAAATCAAAACAAACCTTTCCTAGAATGGTGAAAACCAAGACATTTGGTTGCATTGGGAGAACTTGAGACATTTGAATATTTTTGGTTTACTGGACATAATTTTAGAATAAAAAATAAATCAAAATGTTGTTTAATAAAACCTTTGTTAGTTTTTAATTTATTTAATTTACAAAATGTATCAAATAAGTAGTAAAAATACGCCATGGAGTAACCTACAAGATTGAAAAGTAGATTGTTCTGAAGGATTCTTAATATAGAAGGCATAATGAAGCATAATAACCGATAAAGGTAGACACACTTGATTGACCTTCGATATAAAAAGGTACTGATATAATTGCTGCGCCACTTGCTGATGTTTGATATGGATGGAATTTAAGTGATATTCTAGATAGAAAAACTGTTGGTCCGTCAGCTCCATGTTCCCCAACATCAGATTGCTTAGATAATACTAATTATTCTTACGATAATTACAGCAGATTTAATTTAATATGTGATAGTAAGGATTCAAATCCTACGAGAACATAAAAGCATTTGATCCGATTGCAAAAGTAGAAAAGAAAAATCACAATGAAGCGCTAAAAGAAAGAGTCTCAAAAGTAAGGTGGGCGTACATATCACCTATTAAAGATAAAGCTGATCAGCAGCCCATTGACGATATTACACCTACAAAATATCTAGAATCCAAAACAGAACAGTATCGGTTATATTATAATGAGGTTCAAAGATCATTAAATGAAGAACTAAAAGAAAAATTAAAGAAAATGCGAATTAAGGAAGAATCGGCCAAGGAAAGTTCAAATAGTGAAGATTTACGAAGATCTACTTCAAAATTAAATTTATCTGAAAATGCGTGCGACTCTAAAATAAATAAAATGGGCGTTGGAAGAATTAAGTCTAAACTAGATTTTATAAGAAGTTTTAACACTAAAAAGATGAAGACCAGGAAAAGTACCAGTTATGAACATATGTCCAGCAAAATCAAATACGAAAAGATGGGTTCTATAAGTTCTATTCTTTAATATAGTACGTATAATTTATGTAAAATTATACTTTCACTTCTGGCATCACTGGTACAATTCTGTGACTGACACATTATATATTTTCAATATTATAGTTTCTAATACAACAATCTACAACATTGATCATCGGCATAAACATGCTTGAAATCAAAATTGATGTTCATAAAACCTTTACTGCCATGTCAAAGAGCTAGGAACTTGGTTACATTGGGGATAATCATTTTTTGCTTTACCTAGATATAATCTAGGAGAAAAACAAAGGAAACCAGAATGGTTGTTGATATACCGTTGCTGTTAAGGTTAAAGGCTTAGGCGCATGCTCACATTAGAGAAAAGATTCGTCTTGATAGACGATCATTGATAGGCATCAGATTTACTGTGAACATAAAAACCTAGGGCATGCCCTTTACTTCTTTAAAACTCTTACTCAGAACGTTGACCAGCCAATTTACCTCCAGGCATTACTTTGTGAGTGCACTGCGCAACAGTTTTTAAAGCTTTATTGGTTTACAAACTAAACCTACGTAGCATATAAAAAAAGTAAATTGCTCCGAAGGATTTTTACTATAGAAAATTGGAAATTATAGTCTTTCTGTATCTAATCTCACTCATTATTGCCAATAAGACACAACTTGATTGAGTGTTTAATTATCTGGCGATTAACGTCAAAGAAGTTACGTACACATTGTTATTTTATGCGGATTTTATCAGGTAATGTCAACAGAAAAAAAATTACTATCAGTTAGTAAATCCTTGATTTTATAAAGGTTTTCGATAAATTAGATAAGATGATTTGACCATGAAGGTCAATAAACGTGTAAGTTGCAGAGAACAATAGTCTTACTTATCAGTAATACGGGAGTAACAGTAAATGTTAAAATTTAATAATGCTTAAAAAGTTAAAAAGTGTTACTATTACAATAGTGCCTTCTCCATTGATGTTCAAAATGACTAGCAACTTCTAAAAATAAGACAAACCGTATTTTTTAAAATTTTCGAAAAACTTGTCCTTTGTGAACAGTAATTGTCAATCTGTGAATATTTAACAATCACATCAGTTTGGTTCGAAAGAGTTTGATCTTGGAAAACCAAGAGCTAATTTTGTTAAAAAATAAGCAAAATTATAAATATTTTTTTTATTTCATTACAGGCACCAACATCTAGGGTCATACGACTCCATGGGATCATTCTCGGAGCCAAAATGTCTTTCCTGAATCCAGGCTCCATGACTATCATGTTGACATGAAGCCGGATGTCTTCGTTCAGTTAGCGGCAATATACTCTATAGTAAAGGATAGAGTGACGGGTAACTTCACCGCTAGGCTAGTCGGATCGATCAAAATAATATTGTTTAGATTTCTACAACAATCTAAAAATGATTGTTTTGTACAGGATAATGTAACGTTGGTTAAAGAATAGTGGATATATCTGCTACTCACATGCCAAAAATTTGGCTAAAAGATTATTTACTATATAACTCGTCACTCTTCAACATGATATGAAAGAAAGCTTACTAAATGATAATCACCTACCAAATGGATAAAATGTTAGCACCTAACATAACAAAAGCTCTAAAATTCTTTAAAATGCTAGCCATCTGTCGAAAGTATAGTTTAAGTCGATGATAAGAAGTTGTTTAACATCAAACCCTTCAAAATCAAAAGTGCACACGATCTTCAATATGCTGAATCACAAATGGCTTTTTCGTTTTTAAATTACACCGTCCATTGATGTATTTTCCAAACGTCATACTGTCCAAAATGTAAGAAGAAACGACAACCAATACAATTTTCACATAAATGGAAGTTTTAATAGCTTAATTCGCATTATTGGGATAATGAACCCTTGCAAAATTGTAGAAATTCGTGCGCAAATTCGTTTTTCAATTAATGTATGGATAGAAATACTTGACAACGAAATTTTAGACTTCATTTTCACGATGGAATGTGATCCAGAACATAATTTATTATTTTTGCAAAACATCAATATTCAATTAGCTGCACGACGAAACTTGTGGTTTCAACAGGACGGAGCCCCACCTTATAATGAAGCTATTAGCAAATTTCTTAAAGGTTTAAACAATGAATTTGATCAAAAACGGATCGGTAACAGAGGAACCGTTTTGTGACCTACCGAGTCATTGTCAGTCACTTGTCTATTCTTGATCTTTTGTATGGGGTTTTCTGGAAAACACCAAGTATATGAGACTACTCAAAATGCTCAGGAAATTCAAAATAAAATCCCTACAGCTTGCTTGTTAATTATACCTACATGCTACGAAAAGTCAGATAAAACCTAATAAAATGTGCCGAAATAGGTGTAAACTTTCATGGACTACAGTTTGAGCAGTCATTATAAAAAAATTCGTTGCGTGTTATTCAATTTGTTAAATAGTAATTATAATCATAGTAATAGTAATAATAGTAATTATAAGAAGAGTAAATAAAAAATCATAGCCACTGTGATAATTTTATTTTTTGAACTATAAGATGTATTTTAAAGGCAAACAGTCATTTGTGATATATCATTGTAAAGAGAAATTTATTTAGAACTTAGTCCGTAAAAATATACACGAGGTTCAATTTAAAAAATTAAAGTTGATATTTTCCCGGAAAATAAGTTGGCAAAAAATCGGTTATTGTATAGATCAGGTTATGCTCAACAAGTTTCTCATTTAACTTTTTCCTCTACCTTTAGAATTGCAGTAGATATAACCTGGACAATGAAAAATCAGCCATCATTAGTCTACAGTCCCATTTAAGAAAAGCGTAGTTTCATTTGTCCCGCTTTTGGGAAACACCCTGTGTTTTTGTAAATATTTTAAAGTATGCATCTTTGGCAGCCAAGAAACTTTTGTATTGGAAGTTTTTCAATACTTAGTAGTTTAGAAAATATCGAATAATTGCGCACTAAATGGACTCCCTGTATAATAAAACAACAATTGTGCTATTTCAAGATTCTCTGTATAGCAGCATTGGGAATCTTCAAAAAATCAAACATATAACTATTAATTATGACGATATAGAATAATTTTAAGCATTTATGTAAATGATGATTCCATCTAAAAATACTGTTTTACCGCATTTGTACAAACCAAGTGAAGCAATTGCAGTTAATTAACATAATTCCTTGCTTGAGGTAATTCATGTTTATAAAACAAGATGTATGTAATAAAGTCACGTGTTAATCATAATTCAATGATTTAAATATTAAAAATTATATGATTGCTTGATCTGTTTATCTGCATACCGTATAATGTGTGGGTTTCTAGAGCATATTAATAAATATGAGATCCATTTTTCTGCTGTTATTAGCATTTCTGCGACTTGTATTTACAAATAAATAATACATATTATTATAGTATTTATTATTTAAATTTTAATTCGCTTTGTTGTTGAAATCCTTCCTGCTGATTTGAACATTAGATAATGATATAGCATTCCGGATATTAAAAAGTGTGAATATTTTTTAATTTGAAAGCTAACATGTAAAAGATTCCTCACTGCACAATAATGAACTAATAAAATGATTGTATACCTAATATGCGCGGATATGTTAAATAAGAGTTTTTACATAATTATGTTAACATTTTTTACGGTAAAAATGATAAAAATGAAATGAAATATATTAAATTATGTGTACAAAAATGTACCATCTTGGAGATAAGACCTACCAGGCAATGAAGCTTAAAAAGTGAGAATTTTCATCTTTTTTGTAAGACATGTTGTTAGAATTATATTTGCAGTTATCATCAGCAAGGTTAAAGGAAGACTTCCGAAGCACGCGACAGACGACGCTATTTTACACTGTTATTTTATATGGGTACACTTCCAAGGTACTGTCTGGGACTTTAGTAATGATTCGGGTCTGAATCTAGCCATACGCACTACATTTTACAAGTTTGCTTTATATTATTGTTTCTGTATATAATTTTTATATTATTTATATCCTTTCTAATACTTGTAAACTTATACATTTACTAAAGTCTCAGACTTTACCATCGGAAGTGCGTCCATATAAAATAACACCAAAATAGTGTCGTCTGCTGTCCCGACCGGTGCCGTCGTCTGCTGTCGCTGTCGCATGCATCGGAAGTCTACCTTAACACTAGGGCGATGTTAACGCTAGACCAGATACTGTACTTAGATACTGAGCCTCCAAACACTAACATAGGTACTTTAAAGATGCTAAAATCAACAATCGCTAATCGGTTATAATGTATATACCATTGGATAGCCAGGTGAACTCATAAAGGAGCTATTAACCAGACTTGCCAGACGTTACCATAGCGACAAACTTAGAAACTGATGATGCTATGGCTTTAACAAACATTTATAATTATTCATCGCCGTTCAAAATCATCGTGTTAATGGAGATGAACGTTTCACTTCACGACGATAAATTCATTCTTTGCCGTAGCCATACATCAAGCATACAAAACGCCGAAATCTTGGGGGGATGTATTGAGTCATTCTTGTCACCTGAGATCATGTCTATAAGTAATCATATCAAACTAGCAAGCACATCATGAATTCCCTATCTTTTCATTTAGTAATAATGCTCTAATTGTACAAAGCATATGCATATACGTACCTCCAACGTTTTCATAAACTATCTACATTCAAACTATTTAACTTATATGAACTTAAAGTAGATTTTAAAAAATATATAAATCGATATTTAGATTTCCTAGTATTATAACATCCAGAAGGATGCGGTACTTTTATAAGAGAAAGAAACTTTCAAGCAAAAGTACCAACATAGCATAGCAGTAACAACTCCGAATGTATGGAAATATTGTATCTGGAGTCACCCTCTGCCTCCACTGCGTTTATGCTTCATCATGACATAGAACTAATCAAATCACATAACACAAGTATCACTTAAAAAGTTTAAATTGTTTGCATTTCCAAGAATCATTCAGAACCAGAAGGTACCTTAATAGAAAGGGTCAAACAAAGTTACGAACCGAACATAGCGATCACACCTTCAACACCAAACCTATTTAGTGGTGCGTTCTGCAAAAATAAATAGTGCAAGTCTAAAACAGTGACACTGTAAAGATGTGTAGCGGAGTGTCTGAAGCCACCCTTTTCATGTACTATAGTTAGGTTCCATCATGGCATACAAGTAAACAAATCTGAACTCACACAAATATTACTTAAGAAGGATAAACTATTGGAATTCGTCGATCTTTCATTTAACGTGCAGCAATGACAATTGCATTAAACTCATACGATACAACACTTCAAACAAACCGTCATCATATATCAATCTTGAAACCATAGCGCGAATGCTTAAAACAATAAGTTGGAAACGAAAAGGTTCAAACACATGGTGCTCACATCGCCAACACCAAAAGCATTTCGTTATGGAAAAATAAACAGTGAAAGGTTGAACTGGTTGAAATAAGTTGTAAAAACAACAGCGTTAACTCCTCAGAAATATAATGCGGGAGTTACGAGACATCGATGTCGTGGAAAAGTGTCCGGAGTCAACCATTTACCTCTAATGTGTTTAAGATTTAACACAACAGAAGTAATCAAATCTGAACTATCACACTTATTACAAGAAGAAACAATGCATCCATTATTATTAACAAGAGGCGATTACCCATAATTACATTAAACCCAAACGATACAATGCTTCAAACAAACCGACACCATTTATAAATCTTTACGCCATTTCGCAGACTTTAAACAAATAAATTAGAAGAGGATAATTAAATATTTGAATTTGCTGATATCACAATATCCAAAAAGAGGTACTTTATAGGAAACGAAAAGGTTTAACGTTACCAACCAACCATATTGCTTACATCACCAACACCAAGAGTATTTTGTTAAGGAATAACAAAGAGTGAAAGTTTGAACAGTAAAGAAGTAGTGAAAACAGCAGTGTTAGCTCTTTAGATAATGCAGAGACATCGGTGTCGTGGAAGAGTGCCCGAAGTCACTAATGTGCCTAAAATCTAACACAACGGAAATAATCAAATCTGAACTAGCACACATATTACTAGAGGAATAAATTATTTCTGTTCGGCCATCTTCCATTTAACATGCCGCAATTATCCACGCCAAACCAAAGGGTTTAAACAAAGTTACCAACCGAACATAGTGCTCACATCACCAACACCAAAAGTCGTTCGTTATGGAAAAGTAAAACAGTGCATAACGTAAAAAACTTAATAAAAACAGCAATGTTAGCCCCTTATAATGCAGGAGTTACGAGACATCGGTGTCGTGGAGGAGTGCCCGAAGTCATCCTTTGTCATACCACCATACTTAAGTAATCAACTCTGAACTAGTACACATATTACAAGACGAATAAATTAAACCGTTATTATTTATCAGTCTTCAATCCATTTCGCGAAGACTTAAAAACATAATTACAAGAGTATAATTCAATGATTTGCTGGTCACACAACCAGAAAGAAAGGCACCTAGGAAACGAAACAGTTTAAACACAGTTACGAACCGAACATAATGCTCACATCACCAACAACAAAATGTATCGTTATGAAAAAGTAAATAGTGAAAGTCTAAACTGCAAAGAAACAATAAACACAGCAATGTTAGCTCGCTCCATAGATATAGAATGCAAGAGTTACGAGATATCGGTGTCGTGCAGAACTGCCAGAAGTCACCTTTGTCTTTAATGTGTTTAAAATCTAACACAACAGAAATAATCAAATCTGAATCAGTACGTACGTTACAAAACGAATTAATTATTTGTGTTCGTCCATTTTCCATTTAACATGCAGCAATTATTCACGACGTTTGAACTATAAAGATGGAACTACAATAACAACATTATTAGCACCCCAGAGATGTAATCCAGTAAAGAAGTGTCCAGAGTCACCTTTTGCCTATACGGTGGTTATATTCCATGGTGACATCAAAGTAGTCAAATCTAAACTAGCGCACGATACTACAGAAGAATAAATTATTTGAATCCGCCTATGTCGTATTTAATCCGATGATATACTATTTCAAACTTAAAACAAGCCGGATCGTTAATCAATCTTAAAATCATCTCCCAAAGACCTAAAAATTAAATTAAAAGGATATAATTCAATTTTCAGATTGGCTGGTGTTACACATACAGATAGAAAAGTACCTTTATACAAAAAGGTTCAGGTACAGTTACGAACAGCGCTCACATAGCTAACACAAAAATATTTCGTTATCTAAAGAAAAATGAGTCTGAATGTAAAAAATTAGTTGCAAAGATAGCAACATCATCACCTTAGAGATATAATCCAAGAGTTATCGTGGAACAGTATTCCAAACAGTCCCCTTCACTATACATTTGTCTCAACCATCAGGCTTCATCATGATGTAGATGTAATGAAAAGTAGGGCACATATTAGTTATAAAGAACAACAGAACAGTATTTTTATGGATTTTTAAATAAACTGTTATCATGTATAAAAATTATAAGAGTATAATTGGATATTCGAATCAGTTAGTGTTATAACATCCAGCAAGAGAGATACTTTTATATGAAACGAAAAGGTTCAACAGTCAAAATGTTAACTGTAAGGAAGTTGTAAAAAACAGCAACGTTGGTTCTTTAGAGATATTACGAGAAGCCTATATCGTGAAGTCTCCGTAGTCACCCTTTGCAGCCAAGAGTTATCGTGAAACAATATTCCAACCAGAACGCTCCACTATACAACTGCCATTTAACATGCAGCAATTGTTCACTGCATTTACATTAGACTCGATCCTACAGTATTTTTACGAATTCTTAAATAAACTGTTATCATGTAAAAAATTATAATAGTAATTGGAGATTCAAATCAGTGCACTGTGGCCCCGCGCATGTACCGCGCTCATAGTAAAGCGGTCATAACTATCATACATGATGTATTCCAGAAGGTAAACTGATTTAGTTATTTAAAATGTCTTTTGTGAAATTAAAGACAACAAATTTGCTAAGTATTGCATTTTACACAATTAAGATAAAATAAAACAGTTTTAAAATAGCATAAAAGAGTAAATTTAAAAAATAATTATTGAAATAATTCTAAAAATAGAACGGTAATTACGTTTCGTTTTTAAACTATTTAGAATAGTATAGCAAACAGCTATTTCATAACAAAAACTAACATCTTAAGTATATCTTAATATACATTATATTAGTGATATAAACATATATTTGTACCTATTCGTCTAATAAATTAATAACAGCCCGAGAGAAAATAGATTTCTCTTTAGGTGGTAATTTTCTAAGACTTGCAATGTATGGATCAGAGTTCAGTAGTAACCTATTCAATAGATCTATATTTGTTGTTATATACGTGACATTTCTCTAGTGTGATCCCGTCTAAATGACTTAATAATCTTATTACTGACTCGGCAGCTTCTTCAGAAAGTTCCCCAATAGGCAATAACGAGTGAACTGTAACTTCAGAACCATGAATGTAAAAGAACATACCTGTTTCTTGGACTTCCATTGTAGAACATATGCACAACACACCAAATTACCACAAAATAGTTAACAAAGACAAGTTCTATTACATTAATTATGCACGATGCGATGTGTTCACACTCGAGTAATAAACAAAAGTGTTATAAATGTTTATATATTTATCCAGGAACTACATACTATATACATTTTTGCAAAGATATACTTATAAGAAGTTGCTGAAAGGAAATAAATATATATACTATTAAACGTTCTCTAGAAACAACAAATGGTAACAAAATCGTACAGAGATCGCAAATGTGCGTCTAGGAAGACATAACAGTCTAATAAATGACATCAAGCAAATTGCAGCAAGAGATTGTTGTTGTTTTATAATATAAAGGTATTGAGCTTTAAGATAAAGAAAAAACCAAAAGGGGGAGAGTGGGGGAACATAGTTAAAAGACTACACAAAGACTACACTTGAAGAAAATTTTACCATAATTACCTACCTCTCTGTATGTAGATAATTTCAAATATTTCGAAAAAGAAAACAATCAGAATCAATCAAATATAAAAGAACATATCTGTTTCTTGAGACTTCCATTGTAGAATATACGCACAAACACCAAATTACCCCAAAATAGTTAACAAAGACAAGTTCAAGTAATGACTAACTGATAACATTTAATATGCAGGGTGCGATGTATTCACCTTCGAGGTCGAAACAAAAGTGTTAATGTTTAATTATCCGGTATCTATATATACCACGATGTACTATGGTAATCAGTTAATAAATAGATGGTAACAAATTACGTAAAAATGAACTAAAATATTTTTAGGTTTTGACCTATTACGGGACCACTGTGCAGTATGACAAAAATGTCAAATATACGTAATTCAGGAGTTACGAGACACCGGTATCGTGGAGGAGTGTATGGAGTCATTATTTGCCTCTGCTATGGTTATACTTGGTTATCATGATATATACCAAATTTGAATTAGTACACATAAAGAAATTCAAAATAAAATATTTTGATTTGTCTGCTGAATCATTTGGTAAGAAAGTTTATGGAGAAATCGCAAAAAACTTCGTGATATCAGAGTTTATAAAATTATTCTAATCCAACCATAACGTTGGTGTTGTCAAAAACTCAGAATTCCAAAGTCAGTTATTGGACACACATCAGATCGAAATGTTTTACCAAATATTCTATTAACACCGTGTTTACCAGAGAAGGAGAGATAACAGATTTAAAGTATGTTACTTACTTACTTCAAACTTATCTACACCCGACCTTTTTACTCAAGGATTTGATTCAGAGAATACTCTTCTTTCAAAGATATATATTATACTAGAAAATGATTATTAAATAGCCACAAAGTCATGATTGTCGGTTTATAAAAATGTTATTAAATCTCTATGTAGGGACGATATATTGTATAATGATCTTCCGAGTATTCTGTGAACATTCTTTTTTTGAAATTTTCGAAAAGGTCGACATCCAACCTTTTTAATACATTTTGTATTCTAAACATATGCAATATGAAACAGGATAAAAATAAGATATTTATTTTCTTAATTGAATAATCGATTGGTCGAAGGGACAATATGAGAAATTCTTAAAGAACAAAAATAGATTAAAATATTATACCAAATCTTCCATCAATACCCTTAATAATAATATAATAATAATAATCATTACTGTTGTGGACCGGCGGTGGACAAGTGGTGTCTGTGCATCACTCGTGTTCCAAGGATCGTGGGTTCGAGTCCCACTTGGGGCGACGGGATTTTTGTAATTGAGAAATTCCGCCACCTCAACTATGGGTGTGTGTATTTGTGTTGCATGTTAGATGGGGGTACATATGACCTTAGCTGTTGGTTTCCCTGTAGTGTAGGAGTGAAATAAAGAAAAATAAATAATTACTATTATACAATACCTGGAGATCCAGGCCTCTACAAAGGCTAGTAATTACCAATAGTTAAAAGTTTATGGAATAGATTATAAAGACTGCGGGCAAAAACCTATAGAAACAGATTCCAAAACAAAGTACCTATCGGCAAATAGGGAAAAAATTTACAAAAAAAAATTGTGAGGAAATGTCTAGAGTAGCAAAATCCTGTAACATCGCCAAAAGTTTCTAGCACATTCCGTATGTGCATTTTTGCTGTGATTGTTAAAGCAGTTACTTTAATAACAATCGAAGTGTATTTGATAAATAATAATTAATTAACAAGTTTAAATTACCGTAACCTTAAAACGATACCACAGAATAATGGATTTAGTAATCTATAGTTGCACATGTAGGTAATGCGCATACAAAATAGTTTTCATCATACTTTCATGTTACTAGGTGCTAAAAGTAATTGTTCCGTATCTTTAAATATTTTCCATACTTTTAATAATGTAGTCCAGATACTGATAATAAGTGGATAATTAATTCACTTTTCTCTTTACTAATATCGTACAGTATTATTTATGAAAGCAGAAACTTATGTTAATAATAATAGAAACATGGTTGGTAATTATAGCAAACAAAGAAAAAACAAAGCAACGATTATGTTTTGAAGACTGAACAGATAATATCATAAATGAATCTTATTTGATAAGCTAGAATTGCTAGATATTACCCACTGACAGGAATAAAGATGTAACCGATCTTATTAAAAAAATTATATTGGAAAGTGCTTATGAATAAAATAAATAGATAGTCCCAGGAAATAAGTATTTTATGTTATACATGGTCGTTTTACTACCTTATTTACTTATTATATTTATTATTTGATTAGCAATTAACCAATAAATTAATTTATTTATTAATTAGTTATTACCACTTGATCTACCCATGTCTAATCGCCAGTTATTCAAATTAAGAGAGAATTTGTAACGGCGCTTTCTAAAAGAAGTATAAGTGAAGTCGTCACAGCCTCCGTGTCCTAGCCCTTTGTGTGTATGTCTTTACCTTAATGACTCTTGTACCCTCTAAGACGAAACAAACAAGAACACGTTTCATAAACGATACACCCAAATACAGCCGCGTGCGATGCATGCGAATATGCGCTATTACTCCCGTACACATTGCGTACGAGCGTGATAGCGCATACGTCGTATCGCGACTGCTTTCACTGTTTCGTATGCACCGCACGCTGCTGCACAAATACCTACTTAAAACCAAAATACGAGTACCTTCCTTTTATGCGATAGCTGTAACTACTACAGCCTAACCTTTTTACTTTGAATACTTTCTGTATTGAGATTATATATTATTTTTAGATATTCTGAAAAAAAGTATATGCCGAAATAATTCATTTTAAATATTAGGTAGTACGTGATGCTGATACTCACGGAGTGAGATTTGTTATATGAAGCTTCAATGTTATTTTTGCTTTCCATTCATTCTTCCGAAATATCAATGTTAAATATTCTTGTACGGTTTTAATAGACAGAATAGACGTAATCATTCAGAAAATATATAATAATAGTCCGCTTTGCGCCCCATGAAGGCCCATTAAGGTGTAACATGGTAGGCTGCTATTACTTAGAGGTGTACACACGGGTTGTAAAGTGGCTAGCTTTACGCAGAAAAATAAAAGAGTATCTGTTTATCTGGGGCCAAAATCATCGGACAGGTAAATCTAAGAAATTTTTAATCTTAAAAAAGATGAGCCGTCAAAAACTAAGATTTACCTGTTCGAGGATCTCAACCTCAGATAGACTAAAACATTTTATTTAGATTATTCCACAACCGGTTGTATAACTGAGAACAAATCAATCTGATAAAGAAGAATATTTGCAAAAACTTCCAAACAGTATATTACAGAATGTCATCATTTGGTCCTTATTTGTACTATCCAAACTAATGACTTTCCATAACCCTCTCTAACATTAGATATTTTGAAATTAGGTACACTTCAAAGTACAGAATTAATCAGAATTATTTTATTTTCAAACTGACATTCCCATTTGACATGCCTGTATGTTTTTGTTTAATCTGATCCTAGCTTATACAAATACCATTTAGCTGAATTTATCTATCCCAAACTCAGTTCCTCAAGTCTACGCCATCATAAAGACAATTTTAATGATTGCCAGCTTATGAAAATGTTATTAAATCTCTATGTAGGTGTGATATATTTTCAGAGTGGATTGCACAAAAATCTCAGCTATCTCAGTTGACCAGTCAGTTATCTGGTTCAGTAACACATATCCGTTCCAAATCAAGTCCATATGGGGCTAGTAAACCTGACTATACTCTTCATAATTCCCGATTCGTCACTGGAGGACAACTATCTGTTTCAAAGACTTACTATTTTGTGTTTATTTTTGTGGTCCAAAATAGTAGTTTGATCGTCCAGTGGCCATGGAGCCAATTTTCATGATTATCAGTTTTTGAAAATGTTATTAAATCTGTATGTAGGTGTGATATATTTTAAAACCATCTACTCTGAAGATTTTAAAAGCAAACATTTTTCTTTTTCCGGCAAATAAATTGCTTGAAAAGAAGACTAAAGGCAAAAAGAACTATAGAAAGTTTTAATAATAACGTAATCTAAAGTTCCCAAGGGGATTAGTAAGGTCCTCGAGTAATTGCAACTAAAATGTATTCAAAGTGGTGTGAAAATTTCTTTGTATGTTTGTAAATTGGAAGTAGTTGTCACAGATGTTTGAGTTATTTAAGGTCTCAAGTTGACAGTTTAGCATGACAGTTACAATATGTTTGTTATAGTTGATTGATTATAGCAATTATATTAAAGAATACAAGCATGGGTCTACTTGTTAATTTTTTGAAGCGATCGATTGTGATCAATGTCAGGTAAAACAAGATAGTGTTAATGGCATTAAAGCAACTTGCCTCCCTCCCAAACCTCAAGTAGGAAATATTGAATACAAATTAAAAATAGTAAATTCAAGTAAACAAAGATTCGAGCACCTTATAACACAGATGACATGGCGTTTAATAGAAGGACCTGGAGAAGCAATTTATGAAATAGGTGTAGAAGATAATGGGTCACTTACTGGATTAGCTGCAAGCTAGTTCACAATGATGTCACGTGAACGGGAATTGTATGCTGATTCCGAATATGTAAATCATTTTGAGGCCCATAAGCCTCCAAAATTGGTTGCTAGCAAGCTAACCTCAATAAAGACTACTAGACCACTACCTAACCAAAACATTATGCAAAAGCAAATTTGATTTTTTTTTCAACCTAATCTAACTTAATCTAACCTAAACCTAACCCAATCTAAACCCAACCTAACCTAAACCTAATCTAACCTAACCAAATTGTGTAATTGTAAATTACGCAATTTGGCAATCATAGACACTTAATATAATTATTATTCATTTCCATATAGTTTAAGCATTTTTTTACTTTTGGGCCCTAAATTTGGGACCGTTGGGCATTCGCCCCAAATATGATTTACATATTCAGAATTAGCATTTTCGGGGCTAACGCTCCTAAGCATACAAAATTAGTTGCTACCTACCTAACCTCCACAAAAACGCCACTACCTAACTAAAACGATATGCAAAAGTAAATTCGGTTTTTCTCAACCTAACCTAACCTAACTTAAATCTAACCTAAACCTAGCCTAACCCAACCTAAACCTAACCTAACCTAAACCTAACGTAACTAAGTTGAGTAATTGTAAATTACACAATTTGGCTTAAATTGGGGGAAACTTAATATAATTTCCACATTTATTTTTGTTTTGATCCCCAAGTTTGGGGCCTTTGGGGCGTTCGCCCCAAAAATTATTTAATTAATGATTTGCTAATTATTATACCTAGAATCTAAAAATGCCATTCTTCCTATTTGGGTATTAGAAATCACAAAAGAATGATTAGTAATCGCTAATAATTGACCTATTGATTGACAAATGTGCAGCCATCTATTGGCAACACGATAATGCTTATTGCGTTACTTGGGTTTATGTTTACTTTGAATTGGAAGCAGTATTACAGAGTTTGGCTAATTATGTTTTTTTATTGTTAAAGTGCGTTTAAAAATTTTTTGTGCAAAACTCCGATACGCCAAGTAGTCTCTGACGCGTTCGAGCAAATGAATCACTCGCTCTTTCGTCGTTCGTGATTAAAGAAATGCACGACTAAAGACTTCGCGTACTTCGTAAATAACTATAATGATACTCTATGATCCTATTGTAATACGTAATAATGTGTTTATAATAAAAAATTAATTTAGAAGTTTTTAGGCCAAGCAAACCCGGCCCCGCCAAAGCTTACGCCGGCCCTGACGGAATTGTCATTCATAGATTCCTCTCAATAATATTATCACAGGATATTATTATTAACTGTACTGGTGATTAAACATATTGCAACAGAGTTACCGCATAATTTCTTTTAACAAAATCCCGCGAGAGTGCAGATCAATCGTTGGCGCGTTCTAATAACACATGCCCGGTCTACGATTAATGGAAGTTCCGAGAATCTTTGGTTGGGAGCAAGGCACGTGAACAATCAACTCCGGCTGCTAAATTTGCTCCGGTAATTTTCCTGTAAGAAACCTTTAATATATTTTTTCCCTCATTTATTTACGTTGAGTTTATCCATCATTGCATCAACAATTCACTCTTAGCAATGAAAAAGTTGTTTGTTTTGATGCATCTACAGGTTAGGTTTTATGATTTGTCAGAATTGTGATCCAAAGTTGCTCCATAAGTCAATCCAAAACAGGTTAGTTTAAAGGGAAACTGGACGACAAACAAACAGTTTGAAGCACTGAATTTTTAAAATTATTACATATTTGAATATCGAAGGCAATTTTTTGAGGTTATTCGTCCAGGAACATGATACTTTGACAGCATGATAGGAGACATATGCTAATTCACATTGAAATGAAACTACTTGAATGTAAGTTATGTAATTTTAAATGTCCACTGATAGCTACTCTTAGAAAACACATGCTTATTCATAAAAAAAGAAATTTAAGTCTACTAAATGAATTCTTCTCACAAATACCTATTATAATTAAATGTCCAGTTGAACACAATTTTAAAGCAATGGAAAGTACTATGACTTTCTATCTTTCTTTAAGGGTAGTCTGATGTTTCCTGAAACAAGTTATGTACCGAAACTTACCCGCCGGCTTGTAAGTGACATAGACCTACAAAACTGAAGGAATAAAAGTAAAATCATTAAAGAAGATGTGTAAAGAAAACGCCAATGTATCGGATATCTCATAGTTACCAAGAAAATAACTATGTCTATCTTCCTTTAACTATAGTCCAATGGTTCCCGAAACAAGGAATGAGTTAAATCTTACTCACCAGCTTATAATATTAACATAGACCTATAAAACTGAAGGACTAAAAGTAAAATGATTAATAGACGAAAAAACGTAAAAAACGCAGATGTATCGGATATCACAGGCTTACTAAGAAAACGATTTGCCTATCTTTCATTAACGGTAGTCCAATGGTTCCCAAAACAAGGTATGAGTCCAATCTTATTCCGGCTTATATGTGAGGATAGACCTACGAAACTGAAGGATTAAAAGTAAACTGATTTATACGCGGTGTGTAAAAGACGGAAATGTATTAAACATCTCACGGTTACCATGAAAAGGACTATGACTATCTTTCTTTAAGGGTAGCCTGATGTTTCCTGAAATAAGTTATGTGCCGTATCTTACCCGCCGACTTATATATGTTATAAGGATAGACCTAGAATACAGCAGGATTCAATTAAAATCATTAATAGAAGATGTGCAAAAAAACGCGGATGTATCGGATATCTCACGGTTACCAAAAAAACGATTATATCTATCTTTCTTTAACTGTAGTCCAATGATTCCCAAAACAAGGTCTGAGTTAAGTCTTACTCGCCGGCTTATATGTAAGAATAGACCTACAAAACTGAAAGACTAAAAGTAAAATGATTAACAGATGATGTGTAAAAAACGCAGATGTATCAAATATCTCACGGTTACCATGAAAAGGACTATGACTATCTTTCTTTAAGGGTAGTCCAATGATTTTCGAAGACGATGTGGAAAAAACGCAGATGTATCGGACATCACACGCTTACTAAGAAAACGGGTATGCCTATCTTTCGTTAACGGTAGTCCAATGGTTCCCGAAACAAGGTATGAGTCAAATCTTACTCGCCGGCTTATATGTAAGAATAGACCTACAAAACTGAAAGACTAAAAGTAAAATGATTAATAGACGATGTGTAAAAAATGCAGATGTATCAATCATCTCACGGTTACCATGAAAAGGACTATGACTATCTTTCTTTAAGGGTAGTCCAATTGTTCCCGAAACAAGGTATGAGACCAATCTTACTCGCCGGCTTATACGTGAGCATAGACCTACAATAGTGACGGATTAAAAGTAAAATGATTTATAGACGATGTGTAAAATAAACGGAAACGAATCAAACATCTCACGGTTACCATGAAAAGGACTATGACTATCTTTCTTTAAGGGTAGTCCAATTGTTCCCGAAACAAGGTATGAGCCGAATCTTACCCGCCGGCTGATATGTGACATAGTCCTACAAAACTGAAGGATTAAAAGTAAAATCATTAATAGAAGATGTGCAAAGAAAACGCTGATGTATCGAATATCTCAAGTTTACCAAGAAAACGACTATGTCTATCTCTCTTTAACCGTAGTCCAATGATTTCCGAAAGATAGTATAAGTTAAATTTTACTCACCGGCTTATAATGTTACCACAGACGTACAAAACTGAAAGACTAAAAGTAAAATGATTAATAGACGAAAAAGCGTAAAAAACACAGATGTATCAGATATCACACGCTTACTAAGAAAACAATTATGCCTATCTTTCATTAATGGTAGTCCAATTGTTCCCGAAACAAGGGATGAGTCCAACCTTACTTCCCGGCTTATATGTAAGTATAGACCTACAAAACTGAAGGATTAAGAGTAAAATGATTTATAGACGATGTGTAAAAAACGCAAATGTATCAAACATCTCACGATTACCATGAAAAGGACTACGTATATCTCTCTTTAACGGTAGTCCAATGATTTCCGAAACAAGGAATGAGTTAAATCTTACTCACCGGCTTATAATGTTAACATAGACCTATAAAACTGAAGGGCTAAAGGTAAAGCAATTAATAGACAACAAGTCACATCCGACAATTTAGTATACGTATTTTATTAATAAACGGCCAATTTCTTTAAACCTTAAATAATTTATATTTCGGTAACAAAATGTCAAACTAGGAGTTTGAGATACATTCAGAACATAAGCTCGCTTCCATGTCTGCACAGCCGTAGTAGTCACAATAGATTTTCGAATTCTTTAAGGTTGTCAAACAACTATGTAAGTTCCCAAAAATCGAAAACAAAACTTTGAGGCCCCCAGCGTTTGTAACTCGGACATATAACATTCTTAAGTAATGAAAATAAGACAGTAGATAAAATAAACTGGTTTATAGAATAGGTCGAGAAAGATCTAAGTCCAACAGAATGCTTCAATAGTAAAGTAGTTGACGCTGCCGACTTTCCAGTTTCTTAAATGTAGAGAACTAAAATTTTGAATAGAATTCCAAAATAAGACCTTTGGGGTCCTCTGGAAATTAATATATATTAAAAGTACTGGCGGCGTGGTCAGATACAAATCTTTTTCAATCAAGTAGTTTCCGTCAAAGGCATTACAAAATCCACTTCCGAAATACAACGCTCAGTATACGTATGTGTACAAATCTTTGAGTTGTTGAATTTCAAATAGCCAGATATCCAAAGAAAATCTTTGCTTTTCGGCAGTGTTGTGGTCAGATGGAGTTGTAGTTTTCGTCAAACGAACTAGAAAAAGTGCCTAGTTTGTTTATGGATTTGGCATCTTGCTTGGGAATTTGGGAACCAATCACAAACAAGCTCATTTCAAGTCGAGTTCAGTTCGTGTAAGTTTTATACATAACCTCGATGTAACAACAATAACGATTATAAGTGAGAGTATAAGAAAACGCAAAAATACTTGTTAATATTTTAATATCTTCTACCTTCGCCCTTCCAGAAATATTATTAGGTGTAAGTATCCATTATCTTAGGCGTTACTACGGTGACATGATGCTTTCACATGCCATAAAAGTGGCATCTATTTATTGTTGCTTCGTGGAATCTTCTTTAAAAAATATGTATGCTATTAGGAAATGATATACCTAGTTGGTTATTGAACAACCATAAAACCAGTTTGAACATTGTCAGCTTATGAAAATGTTATTATATCTTTATATGAGTGCTGTATATAAACCGAGTTCCGATAGTTTCGTGTACTTGTATTTAACATGAGAAAGATGTGTATTGGAAATAAAAGTAATGTATCAAACTACGAACGAAGTAGATAGTTAACGATAGGCATAAATTAACTAGGCACATGTTTATTCATAAGAAAAGAAATTTAAGTCCTCTAAATGAATTCTTCTCACAAATACCTATTATAATTAAATATCCAGTTGAACACAATTTTAAAACAATGGAAAGTACTATGACTATCTTTCTTTAAGGGTAGTCTGATGTTTCCTGAAACAAGTTATGTGCCGTATCTTACCCGCCGACTTATATATGAGGATATACCTAGAAGACAGAAGGATTAAAAGTAAAATCATTAATAGAAGATGTGTAAAGAAAACGCCAATGTATCGGATATCTCAAGGTTACCAAGAAAACGCCTATGTCTATCTTTCTTTAACGGTAGTCCAATGATTTCCGAAACAAATTATGAGTTAAATCTTACTCACCGGCTAATAATGTTACCATAGACCTACAAAACTGAAGGACTAAAAGCAAAATGATTAATATGAAACATCTAACGGTTATCATGAAAAGGACTATGACCATCTTTCTTTAAGGGTAGTCTGATGGTTCCTGAAGCAACTTATGAACCGAATATTATCCACCGGCTTATATATTAGGATAGATCTACAAAACTGAAGGATTAAAAGTAAAATCATTAATAGAAGATATGCAAAGAAAACGCCGATGTATCGGATATCTCATAGTTACCAAGAAAATAACTATGTCTATCTTCCTTTAACTATAGTCCAATGTAGTCCTTTCTTTCATTAACGGTAGTGCAATGGTTCCCGAAACAAGGAATGAGTTAAATCTTACTCACCAGCTTATAATGTTAACATAGACCTATAAAACTGAAGGACTAAAAGTAAAATGATTAATAGACGAAAAAACGTAAAAAACGCAGATGTATCGGATATCACACGCTTACTAAGAAAACTATTTTCCTATCTATCATTAACGGTAGTCCAATGGTTCCCGAAACAAGGTATGAGTCCAATCTTACTCCAGCTTATATGTGAGGATAGACCTACAAAACTGAAGGATTAAAAGTAAACTGATTTATAGACGATGTGTAAAAAACGGAAATGTATCAAGCATCTCACGGTTACCATGAAAAGAACTATGACTATCTTTCTTTACGGGTAGTCTGATGTTTCCTGAAACAAGTTATGTGTCGTATCTTACCCGCCGACTTATATATGAGGATAGACCTAGAAGACAGACGGATTAAAAGTAAAATCATTAATAGAAGATGTGCAGAAAAACGCGGATGTATCGGATATCTCACGGTTACCAAGAAAACGACTATATCTATCTTTCTTTAATGTAGTCCAATGATTCCCAAAACAAGGTCTGAGTTAAATCTTATTCGCCGGCTTATATGTAAGCATAGACCTACAAAACTGAAAGACTAAAAGTAAAATGATTAACAGACGATGTGTGAAAAACGCTAATGTATCAAACATCTCACGGTTGCCATGAAAAGGACTATGACTATCTTTTGTTAACGGTAGTCCAATGATCTTCGAAGACGATGAGGAAAAAACGCAGATGTATCGGACATCACACGCTTACTAAGAAAACGAGTATGCCTATCTTTCATTAACGGTAGTCCAGTGGTTCCCGAAACAAGGTATGAGTCAAATCTTACTCGCCGGCTTATATGTAAGGATTGACCTACAAAACTAAAGGACTATAAGTAAAATGATTAATAGACGATGTGTAAAAAATGCAGATGTATCAAACATCTCACGGTTGCCATGAAAAGAACTATGGCTATCTATCTTTAAGGGTAGTCCAATTGTTCCCGAAATATTAAAAGTAAACGATTAAAAGTAAAATGATTTATAGACGATGTGGAAAAAAACGGAAAGGTATCACGCTTACTAAGAAAACGAGTATGCCTATCTTTCATTAACGGTAGTCCAGTGGTTCCCGAAACAAGGTCTGAGTTAAATCTTATTCGCCGGCTTATATGTAAGCATAGACCTACAAAACTGAAAGACTAAAAGTAAAATGATTAACAGACGATGTGTAAAAAACCCAAATGTATCAAACATCTCACGGTTGCCATGAAAAGGACTATGACTATTTTTTGTTAACGGTAGTCCAATGATCTTCGAAGACGATGAGGAAAAAACGCAGATGTATCAGACATCACACGCTTACTAAGAAAACGAGTATGCCTATCTTTCATTAACGGTAGTCCAGTGGTTCCCGAAACAAGGTATGAGTCAAATCTTACTCGCCGGCTTATATGTAAGGATTGACCTACAAAACTAAAGGACTATAAGTAAAATGATTAATAGACATGTGTAAAAAATGCAGATGTATCAAACATCTCACGGTTGCCATGAAAAGAACTATGGCTATCTATCTTTAAGGGTAGTCCAATTGTTCCCGAAATATTAAAAGTAAACGATTAAAAGTAAAATGATTTATAGACGATGTGGAAAAAAACGGAAAGGTATCAAACATCTCACGGTTACCATGAAAAGGACTATGACTATCTTTCTTTAACGGTAGTCCAATGAGTTCCGAAGACGATGTGTAAAAAACGTAGATGTAACGGATATCACACGCTTACTAAGAAAACGGTTATGCATATATTTCATTAACGGTAGTCCAATAGTTCCCGAAACAAGGTAGGAGTCAAATCTTACTCGCCGGCTTATATGTGAGGGATAGACCTACAAAACTGAAGGATTAAAACTAAAATGATTAATAGACGAAAAAACGTTAACATTGCAGATGTATCAAACATCTCACGGTTACCATGAAAAGGACTATGACTATCTTTCTTTAAGGGTAGTCCAATTGTTCCCGAAACAAGGTATGAGCCGAATCTTACCCGCCGGCTGATATGTGACATAGTCCTACAAAACTGAAGGATTAAAAGTAAAATCATTAATAGAAGATGTGCAAAGAAAACGCTGATGTATCGAATATCTCAAGTTTACCAAGAAAACGACTATGTCTATCTCTCTTTAACCGTAGTCCAATGATTTCCGAAAGATAGTATAAGTTAAATTTTACTCACCGGCTTATAATGTTACCACAAACGTACAAAACTGAAAGACTAAAAGTAAAATGATTAATAGACGAAAAAGCGTAAAAAACACAGATGTATCAGATATCACACGCTTACTAAGAAAACAATTATGCCTATCTTTCATTAATGGTAGTCCAATTGTTCCCGAAACAAGGGATGAGTCCAACCTTACTTCCCGGCTTATATGTAAGTATAGACCTACAAAACTGAAGGATTAAGAGTAAAATGATTTATAGACGATGTGTAAAAAACGCAAATGTATCAAACATCTCACGATTACCATGAAAAGGACTACGTATATCTCTCTTTAACGGTAGTCCAATGATTTCCGAAACAAGGAATGAGTTAAATCTTACTCACCGGCTTATAATGTTAACATAGACCTATAAAACTGAAGGGCTAAAGGTAAAGCAATTAATAGACAACAAGTCACATCCGACAATTTAGTATACGTATGTTATTAATAAACGGCCAATTTCTTTAAACCTTAAGGAATTTACATTTCGGTAACAAAATGTCAAACTAGGAGTTTGCGATACATTCAGAACATAAGCTCGTTTCCATGTCTGCACAGGCGTAGTAGTCACAATAGATTTTCGAATTCTTTAAGGTTGTCAAACAACTATGTAAGTTCCCAAAAATCGAAAACAAAACTTTGAGGCCCCCAGCGTTTGTAACTCGGACATATAACATTCTTAAGTAATGAAAATAAGACAGTAGATAAAATAAACTGGTTTATGGAATAGGTCGAGAAAGGCCTAAGTTCAATAGTAAAGTAGTGGACGCTGCCGACTTTCCAGTTTCTTAAATGTAGAGAACTAAAATTTTGAATAGAATTCCAAAATAAGAGCTTTGGGGTCCTCTGGAAATTAATATATATTAAAAGTACTGACGGTGTGGTCAGATACAAATCTTTTTCAATCAAGTAGTTTCCGTCAAACGCATCACAAAATCCACTTCCGAAATACAACGCTCAGTATGCGTATGTGTACAAATCTTTGAGTTGTTGAATTTCAAATAGCCAGATATCCAAAGAAAATCTTTGCTTTTCGGCAGTGTTGTGGTCAGATGCAGTTGTAGTTTTTGTCAAACGAACTAGAAAAAGTGCCTAGTTTGTTTATGGATTTGGCATCTTGCTTGGGAATTGGGGAACCAATCACAAACAAGTTCATTTCAAGTCGAGTTCAGTTCGTGTAAGTTTTATACATAACCTCGATGTAACAACAATAACGATTATAAGTGAGAGTATAAGAAAACGCAAAAATACTTGTTAATATTTTAATATCTTCTACATCCGCCCTTCCAGAAATATTATTAGGTGTTAGTATCCATTATCTTAGGCGTTACTACGGTGACATGATGCTTTCACATGCCATAAAAATGGCATCTATTGTTGCTTCGTGGAATCTTCTTTAAAAAATATGTATGCTATTAGGAAATGATATACCTAGTTGGTTATTGAACAGCCATAAAACCAGTTTGAACATTGTCAGCTTATGAAAATGTTATTATATCTTTATATGAGTGCTGTATATAAACCGAGTTCCGATAGTTTCGTGTACTTGTATTTAACATGAGAAAGATGTGTATTGGAAATAAAAGTAATGTATCTAACTACGCAAGAAGTAGATGGTTAACGATAGACATAAATTAACTAGACACATGTTTATTCATAAGAAAAGAAATTCAAGTTCACTAAATGAATTCTTCTCACAAATACCTACTATAATTAAATATCCATTTGAACACAATTTTAAAACAATGGAAAGTACTATGACTATCTTTCTTTAAGGGTAGTCCAATTGTTCCCGAAACAAGGTATGAGACCAATCTTACTCGCCGGCTTATACGTGAGCATAGACCTACAATAGTGACGGATTAAAAGTAAAATGATTTATAGACGATGTGGAAAATAAACGGAAAGGTATCAAACATCTCACGGTTACCATGAAAAGGACTATGACTATCTTTCTTTAAGGGTAGTCCAATTGTTCCCGAAACAAGGTATGAGCCGAATCTTACCCGCCGGCTGATATGTGACATAGTCCTACAAAACTGAAGTATTAAAAGTAAAATCATTAATAGAAGATGTGCAAAGAAAATGCTGATGTATCGAATATCTCAAGTTTACCAAGAAAACGACTATGTCTATCTCTCTTTAACCGTAGTCCAATGATTTCCGAAAATAGTATAAGTTAAATCTTACTCACCGGCTTATAATGTTACCACATACGTACAAAATTGAAAGACTAAAAGTAAAATGATTAATAGACGAAAAACCGTAAAAAACACAGATGTATCAGATATCACACGCTTACTAAGAAAACAATTATGCCTATCTTTCATTAACGGTAGTCCAGTGGTTCCCGAAACAAGGTCTGAGTTAAATCTTATTCGCCGGCTTATATGTAAGCATAGACCTACAAAACTGAAAGACTAAAAGTAAAATGATTAACAGACGATGTGTAAAAAACGCAAATGTATCAAACATCTCACGGTTGCCATGAAAAGGACTATGACTATCTTTTGTTAACGGTAGTCCAATGATCTTCGAAGACGATGAGGAAAAAACGCAGATGTATCAGACATCACACGCTTACTAAGAAAACGAGTATGCCTATCTTTCATTAACGGTAGTCCAGTGGTTCCCGAAACAAGGTATGAGTCAAATCTTACTCGCCGGCTTATATGTAAGGATTGACCTACAAAACTAAAGGACTATAAGTAAAATGATTAATAGACGATGTGTAAAAAATGCAGATGTATCAAACATCTCACGGTTGCCATGAAAAGAACTATGGCTATCTATCTTTAAGGGTAGTCCAATTGTTCCCGAAATATTAAAAGTAAACGATTAAAAGTAAAATGATTTATAGACGATGTGGAAAAAAACGGAAAGGTATCAAACATCTCACGGTTACCATGAAAAGGACTATGACTATCTTTCTTTAACGGTAGTCCAATGAGTTCCGAAGACGATGTGTAAAAAACGTAGATGTAACGGATATCACACGCTTACTAAGAAAACGGTTATGCATATATTTCATTAACGGTAGTCCAATAGTTCCCGAAACAAGGTAGGAGTCAAATCTTACTCGCCGGCTTATATGTGAGGGATAGACCTACAAAACTGAAGGATTAAAACTAAAATGATTAATAGACGAAAAAACGTTAACATTGCAGATGTATCAAACATCTCACGGTTACCATGAAAAGGACTATGACTATCTTTCTTTAAGGGTAGTCCAATTGTTCCCGAAACAAGGTATGAGCCGAATCTTACCCGCCGGCTGATATGTGACATAGTCCTACAAAACTGAAGGATTAAAAGTAAAATCATTAATAGAAGATGTGCAAAGAAAACGCTGATGTATCGAATATCTCAAGTTTACCAAGAAAACGACTATGTCTATCTCTCTTTAACCGTAGTCCAATGATTTCCGAAAGATAGTATAAGTTAAATTTTACTCACCGGCTTATAATGTTACCACAAACGTACAAAACTGAAAGACTAAAAGTAAAATGATTAATAGACGAAAAAGCGTAAAAAACACAGATGTATCAGATATCACACGCTTACTAAGAAAACAATTATGCCTATCTTTCATTAATGGTAGTCCAATTGTTCCCGAAACAAGGGATGAGTCCAACCTTACTTCCCGGCTTATATGTAAGTATAGACCTACAAAACTGAAGGATTAAGAGTAAAATGATTTATAGACGATGTGTAAAAAACGCAAATGTATGAAACATCTCACGATTACCATGAAAAGGACTACGTATATCTCTCTTTAACGGTAGTCCAATGATTTCCGAAACAAGGAATGAGTTAAATCTTACTCACCGGCTTATAATGTTAACATAGACCTATAAAACTGAAGGGCTAAAGGTAAAGCAATTAATAGACAACAAGTCACATCCGACAATTTAGTATACGTATGTTATTAATAAACGGCCAATTTCTTTAAACCTTAAGGAATTTACATTTCGGTAACAAAATGTCAAACTAGGAGTTTGCGATACATTCAGAACATAAGCTCGTTTCCATGTCTGCACAGGCGTAGTAGTCACAATAGATTTTCGAATTCTTTAAGGTTGTCAAACAATTACGTAAGTTCCCAAAACCGAAAACAAAACTTTGAGGCCCCCAGCGTTTGTAACTCGGACATATAACATTCTTAAGTAATGAAAATAAGACAGTAGATAAAATAAACTGGTTTATGGAATAGGTCGAGAAAGGCCTAAGTTCAATAGTAAAGTAGTGGACGCTGCCGACTTTCCAGTTTCTTAAATGTAGAGAACTAAAATTTTGAATAGAATTCCAAAATAAGAGCTTTGGGGTCCTCTGGAAATTAATATATATTAAAAGTACTGACGGTGTGGTCAGATACAAATCTTTTTCAATCAAGTAGTTTCCGTCAAACGCATCACAAAATCCACTTCCGAAATACAACGCTCAGTATGCGTATGTGTACA
Source organism: Agrypnus murinus (assembly GCA_929113105.1). Lineage (NCBI taxonomy): Eukaryota > Metazoa > Arthropoda > Insecta > Coleoptera > Elateridae > Agrypnus > Agrypnus murinus. Next base: position 136,105,981 of record OV816023.1, on the reverse strand, counting down.
AATCTTTGAGTTGTTGAATTTCAAATAGCCAGATATCCAAAGAAAATCTTTGCTTTTCGGCAGTGTTGTGGTCAGATGCAGTTGTAGTTTTTGTCAAACGAACTAGAAAAAGTGCCTAGTTTGTTTATGGATTTGGCATCTTGCTTGGGAATTGGGGAACCAATCACAAACAAGTTCATTTCAAGTCGAGTTCAGTTCGTGTAAGTTTTATACATAACCTCGATGTAACAACAATAACGATTATAAGTGAGAGTATAAGAAAACGCAAAAATACTTGTTAATATTTTAATATCTTCTACATCCGCCCTTCCAGAAATATTATTAGGTGTTAGTATCCATTATCTTAGGCGTTACTACGGTGACATGATGCTTTCACATGCCATAAAAATGGCATCTATTGTTGCTTCGTGGAATCTTCTTTAAAAAATATGTATGCTATTAGGAAATGATATACCTAGTTGGTTATTGAACAGCCATAAAACCAGTTTGAACATTGTCAGCTTATGAAAATGTTATTATATCTTTATATGAGTGCTGTATATAAACCGAGTTCCGATAGTTTCGTGTACTTGTATTTAACATGAGAAAGATGTGTATTGGAAATAAAAGTAATGTATCGAACTACGAAAGAAGTAGATGGTTAACGATAGACATAAATTAACTAGACACATGTTTATTCATAAGAAAAGAAATTCAAGTTCACTAAATGAATTCTTCTCACAAATACCTACTATAATTAAATATCCATTTGAACACAATTTTAAAACAATGGAAAGTACTATGACTATCTTTCTTTAAGGGTAGTCCAATTGTTCCCGAAACAAGGTATGAGACCAATCTTACTCGCCGGCTTATACGTGAGCATAGACCTACAATAGTGACGGATTAAAAGTAAAATGATTTATAGACGATGTGGAAAATAAACGGAAAGGTATCAAACATCTCACGGTTACCATGAAAAGGACTATGACTATCTTTCTTTAAGGGTAGTCCAATTGTTCCCGAAACAAGGTATGAGCCGAATCTTACCCGCCGGCTGATATGTGACATAGTCCTACAAAACTGAAGTATTAAAAGTAAAATCATTAATAGAAGATGTGCAAAGAAAATGCTGATGTATCGAATATCTCAAGTTTACCAAGAAAACGACTATGTCTATCTCTCTTTAACCGTAGTCCAATGATTTCCGAAAATAGTATAAGTTAAATCTTACTCACCGGCTTATAATGTTACCACAGACGTACAAAATTGAAAGACTAAAAGTAAAATGATTAATAGACGAAAAACCGTAAAAAACACAGATGTATCAGATATCACACGCTTACTAAGAAAACAATTATGCCTATCTTTCATTAACGGTAGTCCAGTGGTTCCCGAAACAAGGTCTGAGTTAAATCTTATTCGCCGGCTTATATGTAAGCATAGACCTACAAAACTGAAAGACTAAAAGTAAAATGATTAACAGACGATGTGTAAAAAACGCAAATGTATCAAACATCTCACGGTTGCCATGAAAAGGACTATGACTATCTTTTGTTAACGGTAGTCCAATGATCTTCGAAGATGATGAGGAAAAAACGCAGATGTATCAGACATCACACGCTTACTAAGAAAACGAGTATGCCTATCTTTCATTAACGGTAGTCCAGTGGTTCCCGAAACAAGGTATGAGTCAAATCTTACTCGCCGGCTTATATGTAAGGATTGACCTACAAAACTAAAGGACTATAAGTAAAATGATTAATAGACGATGTGTAAAAAATGCAGATGTATCAAACATCTCACGATTACCATGAAAAGGACTATGGCTATCTATCTTTAAGGGTAGTCCAATTGTTCCCGAAATATTAAAAGTAAACGATTAAAAGTAAAATGATTTATAGACGATGTGGAAAAAAACGGAAAGGTATCAAACATCTCACGGTTACCATGAAAAGGACTATGACTATCTTTCTTTAACGGTAGTCCAATGATTTCCGAAGACGATGTGTAAAAAACGTAGATGTAACGGATATCACACGCTTACTAAGAAAAAGGTTATGCATATATTTCATTAACGGTAGTCCAATAGTTCCCGAAACAAGGTAGGAGTCAAATCTTACTCGCTGGCTTATATGTGAGGGATAGACCTACAAAACTGAAGGATTAAAACTAAAATGATTAATAGACGAAAAACGTTAACATTGCAGATGTATCAAACATCTCACGGTTACCATGAAAAGGACTATGACTATCTTTCTTTAAGGGTAGTCCAGTTGTTCCCGAAACAAGGTATGAGCCGAATCTTACCCGCCGGCTGATATGTGACATAGTCCTACAAAACTGAAGGATTAAAAGTAAAATCATTAATAGAAGATGTGCAAAATAAAACGCTGATGTATCGAATATCTCAAGTTACCAAGAAAACGACTATGTCTATCTCTCTTTAACCGTAGTCCAATGATTTCCGAAAATAGTATAAGTTAAATCTTACTCACCGGCTTATAATGTTACCACAGACGTACAAAACTGAAAGACTAAAAGTAAAATGATTAATAGACGAAAAAGCGTAAAAAACACAGATGTATCAGATATCACACGCTTACTAAGAAAACAATTATGCCTATCTTTCATTAATGGTAGTCCAATTGTTCCCGAAACAAGGGATGAGTCCAACCTTACTTCCCGGCTTATATGTAAGTATAGACCTACAAAACTGAAGGATTAAGAGTAAAATGATTTATAGACGATGTGTAAAAAACGCAAATGTATCAAACATCTCACGATTACCATGAAAAGGACTACGTATATCTCTCTTTAACGGTAGTCCAATGATTTCCGAAACAAGGAATGAGTTAAATCTTACTCACCGGCTTATAATGTTAACATAGACCTATAAAACTGAAGGGCTAAAGGTAAAGCAATTAATAGACAACAAGTCACATCCGACAATTTAGTATACGTATTTTATTAATAAACGGCCAATTTCTTTAAACCTTAAATAATTTATATTTGGGTAACAAAATGTCAAACTAGGAGTTTGAGATACATTCAGAACATAAGCTCGCTTCCATGTCTGCACAGCCGTAGTAGTCACAATAGATTTTCGAATTCTTTAAGGTTGTCAAACAACTATGTAAGTTTCCAAAAATCGAAAACAAAACTTTGAGGCCCCCAGCGTTTGTAACTCGGACATATAACATTCTTAAGTAATGAAAATAAGACAGTAGATAAAATAAACTGGTTTATGGAATAGGTCGAGAAAGGCCTAAGTTCAATAGTAAAGTAGTGGACGCTGCCGACTTTCCAGTTTCTTAAATGTAGAGAACTAAAATTTTGAATAGAATTCCAAAATAAGAGCTTTGGGGTCCTCTGGAAATTAATATATATTAAAAGTACTGACGGTGTGGTCAGATACAAATCTTTTTCAATCAAGTAGTTTCCGTCAAACGCATCACAAAATCCACTTCCGAAATACAACGCTCAGTATGCGTATGTGTACAAATCTTTGAGTTGTTGAATTTCAAATAGCCAGATATCCAAAGAAAATCTTTGCTTTTCGGCAGTGTTGTGGTCAGATGCAGTTGTAGTTTTTGTCAAACGAACTAGAAAAAGTGCCTAGTTTGTTTATGGATTTGGCATCTTGCTTGGGAATTGGGGAACCAATCACAAACAAGTTCATTTCAAGTCGAGTTCAGTTCGTGTAAGTTTTAGACATAACCTCGATGTAACAACAATAACGATTATAAGTGAGAGTATAAGAAAACGCAAAAATACTTGTTAATATTTTAATATCTTCTACATCCGCCCTTCCAGAAATATTATTAGGTGTTAGTATCCATTATCTTAGGCGTTACTACGGTGACATGATGCTTTCACATGCCATAAAAATGGCATCTATTGTTGCTTCGTGGAATCTTCTTTAAAAAATATGTATGCTATTAGGAAATGATATACCTAGTTGGTTATTGAACAGCCATAAAACCAGTTTGAACATTGTCAGCTTATGAAAATGTTATTATATCTTTATATGAGTGCTGTATATAAACCGAGTTCCGATAGTTTCGTGTACTTGTATTTAACATGAGAAAGATGTGTATTGGAAATAAAAGTAATGTATCGAACTACGAAAGAAGTAGATGGTTAACGATAGACATAAATTAACTAGACACATGTTTATTCATAAGAAAAGAAATTCAAGTTCACTAAATGAATTCTTCTCACAAATACCTACTATAATTAAATATCCATTTGAACACAATTTTAAAACAATGGAAAGTACTATGACTATCTTTCTTTAAGGGTAGTCCAATTGTTCCCGAAACAAGGTATGAGACCAATCTTACTCGCCGGCTTATACGTGAGCATAGACCTACAATAGTGACGGATTAAAAGTAAAATGATTTATAGACGATGTGGAAAATAAACGGAAAGGTATCAAACATCTCACGGTTACCATGAAAAGGACTATGACTATCTTTCTTTAATAATAATAATAATAATAATATTTATTTATTAGCCCATTTCATTTGTGGTACATGATTAACATAATACTTATTACAATAAGGTTGTTCTAATTAAGTAGCAATTGCTATATCATAAAAAAAAGGTATATATATATATATATATATATAGACTTTATTGGGCTAAAAGGATCGCAATCAGATGGTCTAATAGCCTCTGTTCTTCCTTGCGAACCCTTAAGCAGACATCCTAACTAACATTCTAGATATGTTTTAACATACCTTAAATTTAAAACAACAAATGTTATATTTATAGCTAACTAACAATTAACAAAACAAACAGAAATCGAAAGATATTAAGGGTAGTCCAATTGTTCCCGAAACAAGGTATGAGCCGAATCTTACCCGCCAGCTGATATGTGACATAGTCCTACAAAACTGAAGTATTAAAAGTAAAATCATTAATAGAAGATGTGCAAAGAAAATGCTGATGTATCGAATATCTCAAGTTTACCAAGAAAACGACTATGTCTATCTCTCTTTAACCGTAGTCCAATGATTTCCGAAAATAGTATAAGTTAAATCTTACTCACCGGCTTATAATGTTACCACAGACGTACAAAATTGAAAGACTAAAAGTAAAATGATTAATAGACGAAAAACCGTAAAAAACACAGATGTATCAGATATCACACGCTTACTAAGAAAACAATTATGCCTATCTTTCATTAACGGTAGTCCAATTGTTCCCGAAACAAAGGATGAGTCCAACCTTACTTCCCGGCTTATATGTAAGGATAGACCTACAAAAGTTACGGATTAAAAGTAAAATGATTTATAGACGACGTGGAAAAAAACGGAAAGGAATCAAACATCTCACGGTTACCATGAAAAGGACTATGACTATCTTTCTTTAACGGTAGTCCAATGATTTCCGAAGACGATGTGTAAAAAACGTAGATGTATCGGATATCACAAGCTTACTAAGAAAACGGTTATGCATATATTTCATTAACGGTAGTCCAATAGTTCCCGAAACAAGGTAGGAGTCAAATCTTACTCGCCGGCTTATATGTGAGGGATAGACCTACAAAACTGAAGGATTAAAACTAAAATGATTAATAGACGAAAAAACGTTAACATTGCAGATGTATCAAACATCTCACGGTTACCATGAAAAGGACTATGACTATCTTTCTTTAAGGGTAGTCCAATTGTTCCCGAAACAAGGTATGAGCCGAATCTTACCCGCCGGCTGATATGTGACATAGTCCTACAAAACTGAAGGATTAAAAGTAAAATCATTAATAGAAGATGTGCAAAGAAAACGCTGATGTATCGAATATCTCAAGTTTACCAAGAAAACGACTATGTCTATCTCTCTTTAACCGTAGTCCAATGATTTCCGAAAATAGTGTAAGTTAAATCTTACTTACCGGCTTATAATGTTACCACAGACGTACAAAATTGAAAGACTAAAAGTAAAATGATTAATAGACGAAAAAGCGTAAAAAACACAGATGTATCAGATATCACACGCTTACTAAGAAAACAATTATGCCTATCTTTCATTAATGGTAGTCCAATTGTTCCCGAAATAAGGGATGAGTCCAACCTTACTTCCCGGCTTATATGTAAGTATAGACCTACAAAACTGAAGGATTAAGAGTAAAATGATTTATAGACGATGTGTAAAAAACGCAAATGTATCAAACATCTCACGATTACCATGAAAAGGACTACGTATATCTCTCTTTAACGGTAGTCCAATGATTTCCGAAACAAGGAATGAGTTAAATCTTACTCACCGGCTTATAATGTTAACATAGACCTATAAAACTGAAGGGCTAAAGGTAAAGCAATTAATAGACAACAAGTCACATCCGACAATTTAGTATACGTATTTTATTAATAAACGGCCAATTTCTTTAAACCTTAAATAATTTATATTTCGGTAACAAAATGTCAAACTAGGAGTTTGAGATACATTCAGAACATAAGCTCGCTTCCATGTCTGCACAGCCGTAGTAGTCACAATAGATTTTCGAATTCTTTAAGGTTGTCAAACAACTATGTAAGTTCCCAAAAATCGAAAACAAAACTTTGAGGCCCCCAGCGTTTGTAACTCGGACATATAACATTCTTAAGTAATGAAAATAAGACAGTAGATAAAATAAACTGGTTTATAGAATAGGTCGAGAAAGATCTAAGTCCAACAGAATGCTTCAATAGTAAAGTAGTGGACGCTGCCGACTTTCCAGTTTCTTAAATGTAGAGAACTAAAATTTTGAATAGAATTCCAAAATAAGACCTTTGGGGTCCTCTGGAAATTAATATATATTAAAAGTACTGGCGGCGTGGTCAGATACAAATCTTTTTCAATCAAGTAGTTTCCGTCAAAGGCATTACAAAATCCACTTCCGAAATACAACGCTCAGTATACGTATGTGTACAAATCTTTGAGTTGTTGAATTTCAAATAGCCAGATATCCAAAGAAAATCTTTGCTTTTCGGCAGTGTTGTGGTCAGATGGAGTTGTAGTTTTCGTCAAACGAACTAGAAAAAGTGCCTAGTTTGTTTATGGATTTGGCATCTTGCTTGGGAATTTGGGAACCAATCACAAACAAGCTCATTTCAAGTCGAGTTCAGTTCGTGTAAGTTTTATACATAACCTCGATGTAACAACAATAACGATTATAAGTGAGAGTATAAGAAAACGCAAAAATACTTGTTAATATTTTAATATCTTCTACCTTCGCCCTTCCAGAAATATTATTAGGTGTAAGTATCCATTATCTTAGGCGTTACTACGGTGACATGATGCTTTCACATGCCATAAAAGTGGCATCTATTGTTGCTTCGTGGAATCTTCTTTAAAAAATATGTATGCTATTAGGAAATGATATACCTAGTTGGTTATTGAACAACCATAAAACCAGTTTGAACATTGTCAGCTTATGAAAATGTTATTATATCTTTATATGAGTGCTGTATATAAACCGAGTTCCGATAGTTTCGTGTACTTGTATTTAACATGAGAAAGATGTGTATTGGAAATAAAAGTAATGTATCAAACTACGAACGAAGTAGATAGTTAACGATAGGCATAAATTAACTAGGCACATGTTTATTCATAAGAAAAGAAATTTAAGTCCTCTAAATGAATTCTTCTCACAAATACCTATTATAATTAAATATCCAGTTGAACACAATTTTAAAACAATGGAAAGTACTATGACTATCTTTCTTTAAGGGTAGTCTGATGTTTCCTGAAACAAGTTATGTGCCGTATCTTACCCGCCGACTTATATATGAGGATATACCTAGAAGACAGAAGGATTAAAAGTAAAATCATTAATAGAAGATGTGTAAAGAAAACGCCAATGTATCGGATATCTCAAGGTTACCAAGAAAACGCCTATGTCTATCTTTCTTTAACGGTAGTCCAATGATTTCCGAAACAAATTATGAGTTAAATCTTACTCACCGGCTAATAATGTTACCATAGACCTACAAAACTGAAGGACTAAAAGCAAAATGATTAATATGAAACATCTAACGGTTATCATGAAAAGGACTATGACCATCTTTCTTTAAGGGTAGTCTGATGTTTCCTGAAGCAACTTATGAGCCGAATATTATCCACCGGCTTATATATTAGGATAGATCTACAAAACTGAAGGATTAAAAGTAAAATCATTAATAGAAGATATGCAAAGAAAACGCCGATGTATCGGATATCTCATAGTTACCAAGAAAATAACTATGTCTATCTTCCTTTAACTATAGTCCAATGTAGTCCTTTCTTTCATTAACGGTAGTGCAATGGTTCCCGAAACAAGGAATGAGTTAAATCTTACTCACCAGCTTATAATGTTAACATAGACCAATAAAACTGAAGGACTAAAAGTAAAATGATTAATAGACGAAAAAACGTAAAAAACGCAGATGTATCGGATATCACACGCTTACTAAGAAAACTATTTTCCTATCTATCATTAACGGTAGTCCAATGGTTCCCGAAACAAGGTATGAGTCCAATCTTACTCCGGCTTATATGTGAGGATAGACCTACAAAACTGAAGGATTAAAAGTAAACTGATTTATAGACGATGTGTAAAAAACGGAAATGTATCAAGCATCTCACGGTTACCATGAAAAGAACTATGACTATCTTTCTTTACGGGTAGTCTGATGTTTCCTGAAACAAGTTATGTGTCGTATCTTACCCGCCGACTTATATATGAGGATAGACCTAGAAGACAGACGGATTAAAAGTAAAATCATTAATAGAAGATGTGCAGAAAAACGCGGATGTATCGGATATCTCACGGTTACCAAGAAAACGACTATATCTATCTTTCTTTAATGTAGTCCAATGATTCCCAAAACAAGGTCTGAGTTAAATCTTATTCGCCGGCTTATATGTAAGCATAGACCTACAAAACTGAAAGACTAAAAGTAAAATGATTAACAGACGATGTGTAAAAACCGCAAATGTATCAAATATCTCACGGTTGCCATGAAAAGGACTATGACTATCTTTTGTTAACGGTAGTCCAATGATCTTCGAAGACGATGAGGAAAAAACGCAGATGTATCAGACATCACACACTTACTAAGAAAACGAGTATGCCTATCTTTCATTAACGGTAGTCCAGTGGTTCCCGAAACAAGGTATGAGTCAAATCTTACTCGCCGGCTTATATGTAAGGATTGACCTACAAAACTAAAGGACTATAAGTAAAATGATTAATAGACAATGTGTAAAAAATGCAGATGTATCAAACATCTCACGGTTACCATGAAAAGGACTATGGCTATCTATCTTTAAGGGTAGTCCAATTGTTCCCGAAATATTAAAAGTAAACGATTAAAAGTAAAATGATTTATAGACGATGTGGAAAAAAATGGAAAGGTATCAAACATCTCACGGTTACCATGAAAAGGACTATGACTATCTTTCTTTAACGGTAGTCCAATGATTTCCGAAGACGATGTGTAAAAAACGTAGATGTAACGGATATCACACGCTTACTAAGAAAACGGTTATGCATATATTTCATTAACGGTAGTCCAATAGTTCCCTAAACAAGGTAGGAGTCAAATCTTACTCGCTGGCTTATATGTGAGGGATAGACCTACAAAACTGAAGGATTAAAACTAAAATGATTAATAGACGAAAAAACGTTAACATTGCAGATGTATCAAACATCTCACGGTTACCATGAAAAGGACTATGACTATCTTTCTTTAAGGGTAGTCCAATTGTTCCCGAAACAAGGTATGAGCCGAATCTTACCCGCCGGCTGATATGTGACATAGTCCTACAAAACTGAAGGATTAAAAGTAAAATCATTAATAGAAGATGTGCAAAGAAAACGCTGATGTATCGAATATCTCAAGTTTACCAAGAAAACGACTATGTCTATCTCTCTTTAAACGTAGTCCAATGATTTCCGAAAGATAGTATAAGTTAAATTTTACTCAATGGCTTATAATGTTACCACAGACGTACAAAACTGAAAGACTAAAAGTAAAATGATTAATAGACGAAAAAGCGTAAAAAACACAGATGTATCAGATATCACACGCTTACTAAGAAAACAATTATGTCTATCTTTCATTAATGGTAGTCCAATTGTTCCCGAAACAAGGGATGAGTCCAACCTTACTTCCCGGCTTATATGTAAGTATAGACCTACAAAACTGAAGGATTAAGAACAAAATGATTTATAGACGATGTGTAAAAAACGCAAATGTATCAAACATCTCACGATTACCATGAAAAGGACTACGTATATCTCTCTTTAACGGGAGTCCAATGATTTCCGAAACAAGGAATGAGTTAAATCTTACTCACCGGCTTATAATGTTAACATAGACCTATAAAACTGAAGGGCTAAAGGTAAAGCAATTAATAGACAACAAGTCACATCCGACAATTTAGTATACGTATTTTATTAATAAACGGCCAATTTCTTTAAACCTTAAGGAATTTACATTTCGGTAACAAAATGTCAAACTAGGAGTTTGAGATACATTCAGAACATAAGCTCGCTTCCATGTCTGCACAGGCGTAGTAGTCACAATAGATTTTCGAATTCTTTAAGGTTGTCAAACAATTACGTAAGTTCCCAAAACCGAAAACAAAACTTTGAGGCCCCCAGCGTTTGTAACTCGGACATATAACATTCTTAAGTAATGAAAATAAGACAGTAGATAAAATAAACTGGTTTATGGAATAGGTCGAGAAAGGCCTAAGTTCAATAGTAAAGTAGTGGACGCTGCCGACTTTCCAGTTTCTTAAATGTAGAGAACTAAAATTTTGAATAGAATTCCAAAATAAGAGCTTTGGGGTCCTCTGGAAATTAATATATATTAAAAGTACTGACGGTGTGGTCAGATACAAATCTTTTTCAATCAAGTAGTTTCCGTCAAACGCATCACAAAATCCACTTCCGAAATACAACGCTCAGTATGCGTATGTGTACAAATCTTTGAGTTGTTGAATTTCAAATAGCCAGATATCCAAAGAAAATCTTTGCTTTTCGGCAGTGTTGTGGTCAGATGCAGTTGTAGTTTTTGTCAAACGAACTAGAAAAAGTGCCTAGTTTGTTTATGGATTTGGCATCTTGCTTGGGAATTGGGGAACCAATCACAAACAAGTTCATTTCAAGTCGAGTTCAGTTCGTGTAAGTTTTATACATAACCTCGATGTAACAACAATAACGATTATAAGTGAGAGTATAAGAAAACGCAAAAATACTTGTTAATATTTTAATATCTTCTACATCCGCCCTTCCAGAAATATTATTAGGTGTTAGTATCCATTATCTTAGGCGTTACTACGGTGACATGATGCTTTCACATGCCATAAAAATGGCATCTATTGTTGCTTCGTGGAATCTTCTTTAAAAAATATGTATGCTATTAGGAAATGATATACCTAGTTGGTTATTGAACAGCCATAAAACCAGTTTGAACATTGTCAGCTTATGAAAATGTTATTATATCTTTATATGAGTACTGTATATAAACCGAGTTCCGATAGTTTCGTGTACTTGTATTTAACATGAGAAAGATGTGTATTGGAAATAAAAGTAATGTATCAAACTACGAAAGAAGTAGATGGTTAACGATAGACATAAATTAACTAGACACATGTTTATTCATAAGAAAAGAAATTCAAGTCCACTAAATGAATTCTTCTCACAAATACCTACTATAATTAAATATCCATTTGAACACAATTTTAAAACAATGGAAAGTACTATGACTATCTTTCTTTAAGGGTAGTCTGATGTTTACTGAAACAAGTTATGTGCCGTATCTTACCCGCCGACTTATATATGAGGATAGACCTAGTAGACAGAAGGATTAAAAGTAAAATCATTAAAAGATGTGTAAAGAAAACGCCGATGTATCGGATATCTCAAGGTTACCAAGAAAACACCTATGTCTATCTTTCTTTAACGGTAGTCCAATGATTTCCTAAACAAAGTATGAGTTAAATGTTACTCACCGGCTAATAATGTTACCATAGAACTACAAAACTGAAGGACTAAAAGCAAAATGATTAATATGAAACATCTCACGGTTATCATGAAAAGGACTATGACTATCTTTCTTTAAGCGTAGTCTTGACGTGCAGAGAAAACGCCGATGTACCGGATATCTCATAGTTACCAAGAAAATAACTATGTTTATCTTCCTTTAACTATAGTCCAATGTAGTCCTTTCTTTCATTAACGGTAGTCCAATGGTTCCCGAAACAAGGAATGAGTTAAATCTTACTCACCAGCTTATAATGTTAACATCTCACGGTTACCATGAAAAGGACTATGACTATCTTTTTTAAGGGTAGTCTGATGTTTCCTGAAACAAGTTATGTGTCGTATCTTACCCGCCGACTTATATATGAGGATAGACCGTGAAGACAGACGGATTAAAAGTAAAATCATTAATAGAAGATGTGCAAAAAAACGCGGATGTATCGGATATCTCACGGTTACCAAGAAAACGACTATATTTATCTTTCTTTAACTGTAGTCCAATGATTCCCAACACAAGGTCGAGTTAAATCTTACTCGCCGGCTTATATGTAAGCATAGACCTACAAAACTGAAAGACTAAAAGTAAAATGATTAACAGACGATGTGTAAAAAAAGCAGATGTATCAAACATCTCACGGTTGCCATGAAAAGGACTATGACTATCTCTTTTTCACGGTAGTCCAATGATTTTCGAAGACGATGTGGAAAAACCGCAGATGTGTCGGACATCACACGCTTACTAAGAAAATGAGTATGCCTATCTTTCATTAACGGTAGTCTAGTGGTTCCCGAAACAAGGTATGGGTCAATTCTTACTTGCTGGCTTATATGTAAGAATTGACCTACAAAACTGAAGGACTATAAGTAAAATGATTAATAGACGATGTGTAAAAAATGCAGATGTATCAAACATCTCACGGTTACCATGAAAAGGACTATAACTATCTTTCTTTAAGGGTAGTCCAATGGTTCCCGAAACAAGGTATGAGTCCAATCTTACTCGCCGGGTTATACGTGAGCATAGACCTACAAAAGTTACGGATTAAAAGTAAAATTATTTATAGACGATGTGGAAATAAACGTAAAGGTATAAAACATCTCACGGTTACCATGAAAAGGACTATAACTATCTTTCTTTAACGGTAGTCCAATGATTTCCGAAGACGATGTGTAAAAAACGCAGATGTATCGGATATCACACGCTTACTAAAAAAACGATGATGCCTATCTTTCATTAACGGTAGTTCAATAGTTCCCGAAACAAGGTAGGAGTCAAATCTTACTTGCCGGCTTATATGTGAGGGATAGACCTACAATACTTAAGGATTAAAACTAAAATGATTAAAAGACGAAAAAACGTTAAGATTGCAGATGTATCAAACATCTCACGGTTACCATGAAAAGTACTATGACTATCTCTCTTTAAGGGTAGTCTGGTGTTTCCTGAAACAACTTATGATCCGAATATTATCCGCCGGCTTATATATGAAGATAGACCTACAATACTGAAGGATTAAAAGTACAGTCATTAATAAAAGAGTGCAAAGAAAACGACGATGTATCGAATATCTTACGGTTACCAAGAAAACGACTATATTTATCTTTCTTTAACTGTAGTCCAATGATTCCCAAAACAAGGTCTGACTTAAATCTTACTCGCCAGCTTATATGTAAGCATAGACCTACAAAACTGAAAGACTAAAAGTAAAATGATTAACAGACGATGTGTAAAAAAAGCAGATGTATCAAACATCTCACGGTTGCCATGAAAAGGACTATGACTATCTCTTTTTCACGGTAGTCCAATGATTTTCGAAGACGATGTGGAAAAACCGCAGATGTGTCGGACATCACACGCTTACTAAGAAAACGAGTATGCCTATCTTTCATTAACGGTAGTCCAGTGGTTCCCGAAACAAGGTATGAGTCAGATCTTACTCGCCGGCTTATATGTAAGAATTGACCTACAAAACTGAAGGACTATAAGTAAAATGATTAATAGACGATGTGTAAAAAATGCAGATGTATCAAACATCTCACGGTTACCATGAAAAGGACTATAACTATCTTTCTTTAAGGGTAGTCCAATGGTTCCCGAAACAAGGTATGAGTCCAAGCTTACTCGCCGGCTTATACGTGAGCATAGACCTACAAAAGTTACGGATTAAAAGTAAAATTATTTATAGACGATGTGGAAAAAAACGTAAAGGTATAAAACATCTCACGGTTACCATGAAAAGGACTATAACTATCTTTCTTTAACGGTAGTCCAATGATTTCCGAAGACGATGTGTAAAAAACGCAGATGTATCGGATATCACACGCTTACTAAAAAAACGATGATGCCTATCTTTCATTAACGGTAGTTCAATAGTTCCCGAAACAAGGTAGGAGTCAAATCTTACTTGCCGGCTTATATGTGAGGGATAGACCTACAATACTTAAGGATTAAAACTAAAATGATTAAAAGACGAAAAAACGTTAAGATTGCAGATGTATCAAACATCTCACGGTTACCATGAAAAGTACTATGACTATCTCTCTTTAAGGGTAGTCTGGTGTTTCCTGAAACAACTTATGAGCCGAATATTATCCGCCGGCTTATATATGAAGATAGACCTACAATACTGAAGGATTAAAAGTACAGTCATTAATAAAAGAGTGCAAAGAAAACGACGATGTATCGAATATCTTACGGTTACCAAGAAAACGACTATATTTATCTTTCTTTAACTGTAGTCCAATGATTCCCAAAACAAGGTCTGACTTAAATCTTACTCGCCAGCTTATATGTAAGCATAGACCTACAAAACTGAAAGACTAAAAGTAAAATGATTAACAGACGATGTGTAAAAAAAGCAGATGTATCAAACATCTCACGGTTGCCATGAAAAGGACTATGACTATCTCTTTTTCACGGTAGTCCAATGATTTTCGAAGACGATGTGGAAAAACCGCAGATGTGTCGGACATCACACGCTTACTAAGAAAACGAGTATGCCTATCTTTCATTAACGGTAGTCCAGTGGTTCCCGAAACAAGGTATGAGTCAGATCTTACTCGCCGGCTTATATGTAAGAATTGACCTACAAAACTGAAGGACTATAAGTAAAATGATTAATAGACGATGTGTAAAAAATGCAGATGTATCAAACATCTCACGGTTACCATGAAAAGGACTATAACTATCTTTCTTTAAGGGTAGTCCAATGGTTCCCGAAACAAGGTATGAGTCCAAGCTTACTCGCCGGCTTATACGTGAGCATAGACCTACAAAAGTTACGGATTAAAAGTAAAATTATTTATAGACGATGTGGAAAAAAACGTAAAGGTATAAAACATCTCACGGTTACCATGAAAAGGACTATAACTATCTTTCTTTAACGGTAGTCCAATGATTTCCGAAGACGATGTGTAAAAAACGCAGATGTATCGGATATCACACGCTTACTAAAAAAACGATGATGCCTATCTTTCATTAACGGTAGTTCAATAGTTCCCGAAACAAGGTAGGAGTCAAATCTTACTTGCCGGCTTATATGTGAGGGATAGACCTACAATACTTAAGGATTAAAACTAAAATGATTAAAAGACGAAAAAACGTTAAGATTGCAGATGTATCAAACATCTCACGGTTACCATGAGAAGGACTATGACTATCTTTCTTTAAGGGTAGTCTGGTGTTTCCTGAAACAACTTATGAGCCGAATATTATCCGCCGGCTTATATATGAAGATAGACCTACAATACTGAAGGATTAAAAGTACAGTCATTAATAAAAGATGTGCAAAGAAAACGACGATGTATCGAATATCTCACGGTTACCAAGAAAACGACTATGTCTATCTTTCTTTAACTGTAGTCCAATGATTCCCAAAACAAGCTAGGAGTTAAATCTTACTCGCCGGCTTGTATATAAAAATAGACCTACAAAACTGAAGAACTACAAGTAAAATAAAGTAAAAAAAAGTAATAAAAATAAAAGTAAAAGTAAACTGGAAAAATTATTGGGTGTTAACTAACAATTTTAACATTATATATTTCAAGAATGGCGCGCGCGCGCGTTGTACTTTTTAAAGTTTCAAAGTTTTAATTTAAACTTACATTCGTAATATTGTGTTGTCTTGCTATACTTATGAATATGAAAAACGCATTAGAGTAAAGTATTTAACAAAGTATTTTTACAGTAAAAAATAAAGGACTCCCAAGCTTTAAATTATCCATAGAAATGTCTCATGAACCTAGTGCTGCTGGTAAGCGTGGACGCAAATCCAACATAGAAAAAGCAGCTGAGACAGAGACAGTTGAAAATAAGAAAAGACCAAGAAAGGAAACCAAACAAGTAGAAAGTGAAGATGAAGAAGGTGCTACAGCACCCAAACGTGGAAGAGGTAGGCCTAAAGGTTCAACAAAAAAAAGAGCACCTGCAAAAGCTAAAGGAAGATCAGGCCCAGGTCGACGCGGAAGACCAAAAAAAAGATGATAAAGCAAAAGATTCAGGAGACGAAGACAATGAAGAAAATGATGCTGGTGAAGATGAAGATGATTAAATTAATTCTATCACATATGGTGTGCTCTTAGGGAACTTAGGCATTACCATTTGATATATCGAAGGCAATTTTTGGTATCTTTTGAGGTTATTCGTCCAGGAACATGATACTTTGACAGCATGATACGAGACATATGCTAATTCATATTGACATAAAATTACTTGAATGTAAGTTATGTAATTTTAAATGTCCACTGATATCTACTCTTAGAAAACACATGTTTATTCATAAAAAAAGAAATTGAAGTCCACTAAATGAATTCTTCTCACAAATACCTATTATAATTAAATATCCAGTTGAACACAATTTTAAAACAATGGAAAGTACTATGACTATCTTTCTTTAAGGGTAGTCTGATGTTTCCTGAAACAAGTTATGAGCCGAATCTTACCAGCCGGCTTGTAAGTTACATAGACCTACAAAACTGAAGGATTAAAAGTAAAATCATTAATAGAAGATGTGTAAAGAACACGCCAATGTATCGGATATCTCAAGGTTACCAAGAAAACGACTATGTCTATCTTTAGTCCAATGATTTCCGAAACAAAGTATGAGTTAAATCTTCCTCACCGGCTACTAATGTTACCATAGACCTACAAAACTGAAGGACTTAAAGCAAAATGATTAATATGAAACATCTCACGATTATCATGAAAAGGACTATGACTATCTTTCTTTAAGGGTAGTCTGATGTTTCCTGAAGCAACTTATGAGCCGAATATTATCCGCCGGCTTATATATGAGGATAGACCTACAAAACTGAAGGATTAAAAGTAAAATCATTAATAGAAGATGTGCAAAAAGAAAACACCCATGTATCGGATATCTCAAGGTTACCAAGAAAACGATTTGCCTATCTTTCATTAACGGTAGTCCAATGGTTCCCGAAACAAGGTATGAGTCCAATCTTACTCGCCGGCTTATATGTGAGGATAGACCTACAAAACTGAAGGATTAAAAGTAAACTGTTTTATAGACGATGTGTAAAAAACGGAAATGTATCAAACATCTCACGGTTACCATGAAAAGGACTATGACTATCTTTCTTAAGGGATGTTTCCTGAAACAAGTTATGTGTCGTATCTTACCCGCCGACTTATATATGAGGATAGATCTAGAAGACAGACGGATTAAAAGTAAAATCATTAATAGATGTGCAAAAAAAACGCGGATGTATCGGATATCTCACGGTTACCAAGAAAACGACTATATCTATCTTTCTTTAACTGTAGTCCAATGATTCCCAAAACAAGGTCTGAGTCAAATCTTACTCGCGGCTTATATGTAAGCATAGACCTACAAAACTGCAGGACTAAAAGTAAAATGATTAACAAACGATGTGTAAAAAACGCGGAGCCTGGCCACAACGGCCAATCGCTATTTTGGCTGTTGTGGTCATAACCACAACGGCCTCCATGACCATAACGGCCAACAGCCAATTTGACCATATCGCCCAACTCGACACTTGACCATAACGGCCACCATGACCACAACGGACAACTAAGAATTCCACTCCATCCGCCATTTTGACCACAACGGCCACCGACGCTTATGTATTGGCGTCGCTGGCGACGATGACCACAACGGCCAAAATGACCACAACGGCCAACTGTGGAGCGTGACCACAACAGCCAAAATGACCACAACGGCCAACTAGGGTGTGCGACCACAACGGCCAATTTTTTTCATTCTGTTATTTTGGTTTCATCAAAGTTCATTTCTCTCTTTTCAATTTCAATAAGGTACGTCCAGAATTTAACAGCGGGCCTGATGTCAATGTAGCGTCGATTTAACGTGACTTACATACATTGAAAAATGTAGCTCTATAAACTGCAACCACATGAAATTGAAGAATTTTGTTTTCTTAGTTTCTCGGTAAGTAAGTATCCCAGACAGATTAAATGATGAAGATTTGGTACGGGTACTTCTCAATACACTCTAACTATTTACAGATTCATGATACTTTAGTTTACAGGGTAGTTAATCTAACATTAAAAGAAGTTTTTTCTATAACTTGTTTACCGCAATATTTCCATTTCGGGGACGTTTAAATAAGCACGAAATAGAACTATAAAACAACAAGCTTGACGTTTTATTTATAGATTTTCATTGCATTGAATTTGAAATACGTAATTAGCTGTTTTTATCAGTTCTAAAATTAAACTAAATGTAAGTCTTCCCCTAAGAAGTAAACGCGATATCTACGAATCTATCCAGTACTATAAAATCGATCTAGGGAACAACATGCGACGCAACTCCAGAAACAAACCGCAATAATCCAAAACAGTATTGCTCCATACGTATCCGAGAGAAAATACAAAAAAAACGAGCTCTCAGAAAAAAATGGCAGTTACTCGCACACCGAGCGTTAAAACGTAGTTCTATTGGGCCGACAAGGAGTTCAAGAAATTATTAGATGAGCAGAAAAATTAATATTTCCACTCCCTAACAGCAACTAAAGCAACTGACTGCATTATGGAAGGCCACAAAAATCAATCAACCGCAGTCACAAAACCCTCCGATTAGAATGCAATACTTGGCGATTGGGCTAAAGACAATAGTCAAAATGCAGATTTTGGTGAACTTTGGTGAACATCTGGCGAACGTATTTACGCCTCTTATCATTCAAGAAGAAAACTTCATACGGGACTTCCTTCAAGTGCGATAATTAAGGTTATCAAAACTGAAATAAATCCGAAGAAGTCCCCAAGCTTCGTCCTAATAACTGGAAAACTCCTAAATGAACTTTCATATGAGGGATTTCGCATGTTAACAATAATCTATAATGCGATATTAAGGACGGGATACTTCTCTGGCCAATAGAAGGTGGCCCAGATAGCAATGGTCCCAAAATCGGGGAAACCCATCCAGTCAATGGTTTTTAAAAAATTGTCCCTCAAGTGACGATCAGCGAATACCCAACTACCAGCTTGGATTTCGTCGACAATACGCTACAATCGAACAAATACACATAGTTGCATTAAAAATTAGGTTTGACCTGGAAACCAAATCGATTTTGTTCAGCGGCATTCATAGACATAAGCCAAGCTTTTGACAGGATGTGGCATGTATGTAGATATACTCTACAAGCTCAAGCGATGTTTACCATATTTACCTTCTTTCAAATCCTCACGTCATACCTCACTAAAAGATACTTTTTCTTAAAATATCAAGACTCCACCTCAGCTATTCTACCCATAACATCTGGTGTCGCGTGACTGGTCCGAATACCTAATTTTTATTAACCAATATATATTTAATTAATATACAATATATTATTTAGACTTTTTGGGAATGTATACTAATGCTCAAAGTGTTCTAGCGGATCCAAAGGATTGAAACGTTTAAGCCTGTGTGGTTTTAGGCAGTCAGTATGTCGACTGCTAAGTTGTTTGGGTGGGTTCTGATACGATCTTCATATCTAATAATATGCTATTTGATGGCTTCTTAAATAGAATGTATATTGAGGTGACTTTGTATTACGTGGTTCGGCGCAAACCAAGAAACTTTGGTTATAAAACTCAAAGTCTTGGACTGAAGGCGCTGCAATGTTTGACTCGTTTGTTGCTCTCCATAATTGAATACCATAGCACAGCATGGGCTCCATTGCCACTTGTATACACCACTAATTTATTTTCAAGAGATAATTCTGAGTTTTGTCAAATTAGTCAATATTTCCTGAGGATTAAACCTAGTTGTAGTCTTTTATATCAAATATGTTTTGACCATGTAAGACGTCTGTCTAGATGGATCCCTAGGTATTTGACCTAATCTTGTTGAAGCAGTGAGTTTTTGTTAAGGTGAACTAGAGGACAAATAAGTTTCTTAGTAGTAAAAGTGGTCTGTGTTGATTTTTGAATATTTGCTTTAATGCATCATGTTCCATGATCTTTCAAAAAGGCTTAGGTGGTTTTGTAAGTTTCTGAAAGCGATATCTGCCTTAGTATGCGAAACCAGTATTGCTATGTAGTCCGCGAAGGTTGCTAAGGTCGTGTTTCTAGTTGGAAATTAGGTATAAAATCGGACCAGTCACGCGACACCAGATTTTATAGGTAGAAGAGCTGAAGTGGATTTCTCGAAAAAGTATCTTTCAGTGAGGTATGACGTGAGGATTTGAAAGAAGGTAAACGGTAAGCATGACTTGAGCTTGAAGAGTAGATCTACAAACATACCACACCCTGTCAAAGGCTTGGCTTATGTCTATGAATGCCGTTGAACAAAATCTTTTGGTCTCCAGGTCAAACTTGATTTTTGATGCAACTATGTGTTGTTCGATTGTAGCCTATCGTCGATGAAATACAAACTGTTAGTTGGGTATTCGCAGATTTTCGTCAATTATCGGCGACATTTGCTTGACGAACAATTTTTTAAAAACCATTGACTGGATGGGTAACAAACTAATGGGTCTGTAATGAGGTCTGTAAAACTACGTTTTATCGACCGGTGCGCGAGTACGTAATCTGTCATTTTTTTAAAAAGCTCGTTTTTCTTGTATTTTCTCTCGGATACGTATTATGGAGCAATACTGTTTTGGATTATTGCGGGTTGTTTTTGGGGTTACGTCCCATGCTGCTCCCTAGATTCATTTTATTAAGTACTGGACAGAGTCGTAGATATCCTGTTTACTTTTTTGGGGAAGATTTACATTTAGTTTAATTTTAAAACTGATAAAGACAGCAATTCAATGCAATAAACGTCCCCAAAATGGAAATATTGCGGTAAACAAGTTATAAAAAAACTTTTGATGTCAAATCAACTATGCAAAAAATCATCAAAATTTCTTCAACTTCAATGGGGCTGCAGTTGTATAGAGGTACATTTTTCCATATAGGTAATTCACGTTAAATCGGTGCTAATTTGACATCAGACCCCGTTGTTACATTCTGGACGTACCTTATTGAAATACAGTGTAAGTTAAAAGAGAGAAACGAACTTTGATGAAACCAAAATAACAGAATGAAAAAAATTGGCCGTTGTGGTCACACACCTTAGTTGGCAGTTGTGGTCATCGTTGCCAGCGACGGCAATACATAAGCATCAGTGGCCGTTGTGGTCAAAATGGCGGATGGGATGGAATTTTTAGTTGGCCGTTGTGGTCATGGTGGCCGTTATGGTCAAGCGTCGAGTTGGGCGATATGGTCAAATTGGCCGTTGTGGCTGTTGGCCGTTATGGTCACGGAGGCCGTTGCGGTTATGACCACAACAGCCACAATAGTGATTGGCCGTTGTGGCCTAGACCTAAAAACGCAGATGTTACAAACATCTCACGGTTATCATGAAAAGGACTATGACTATCTTTCTTTAAGGGTAGTCTGATGTTTCCTGAAACAAGTTATGAGCCGAATCTTACCAGCCGGCTAATATGTGACATAGTCCTACAAAACTGAAGGATTAAAAGTAAAATCATTAATAGAAGATGTGCAAAGAAAACGCTGATGCATCGGATATCTCAAGTTTATCAAGAAAACGACTATGTCTATCTCTCTTTAACCGTAGTCCAATGATTTCCGAAAGATAGTATAAGTTAAATCTAACTCACCGGCTTATAATGTTACCACAGACCTACAAAACTGAAAGACTAAAAGTAAAATGATTAATAGACGAAAAAACGTGAAAAACACAGATGTATCAGATATCACATGCTTACTAAGAAAACAATTATGCCTATCTTTCATTAGCGGTAGTCCAATTGTTCCCGAAACAAACGATGAGTCCAACCTTACTCGTCGGCTTATATGTGAGGATAGACCTACAAAACTGAAGGATTAAGAGTAAAATGATTTATAGACGATGTGTAAAAAACGCAAACATCTCACGATTACCATGAAAAGGACTACGTCTATCGTTCTTTAACGGTAGTCCAATGATTTCCGAAACAAGAAATAAGTTAAATTTTACTCACCGGCTTATAATGTTAACATAGACCTATAAAACTGATGGACTAGAGGTACAACAATTAATGTCTATTAATTGTTGTCTATTAATGTAAACAAGTCACATCCGACAATTTAGTATACGTATTTTATTAATAAACGGCCAATTTCTTTAAACCTTAAAGAATTTACATTTCGGTAACAAAATGTCAAACTATGAGTTTGAGATACATTCAGAACATAAGCTCGCTTCCATGTCTGCACAGCCGTAGTAGTCGCCATAGATATTCGAATTCTTTCAGGTTGTCAAACAACTACATAAGTTCCCAAAAATCGAAAACAAAACTTTGGGGCCCCCAGCGTTTGTAATTCAGACATATAACATTCTTAAGTAATGAAAATAAGACAGTAGATAAAATAAACTGGTTTATGGAATAGGTCGAGAAAGACCTAAGTCCAACAGAATGCTTCAATAGTAAAGTAGTGGACGCTGCCGACTTTCCAGTTTTTTAAATGTAGAGAACTAAAATTTTGAATAGAATTCCAAAATAAGGAAATTATTTCTGGAAATTAATATATATTAAAAGTACTGACGGTGTGGTTAGATACAAATCTTTTTCAATCAAGTAGTTTCCGTCAAATGCAACACACATTCACTTCCGAATCACAACGCTCGGTATGCGTATGTGTACAAATCTTTGAGTTGTTGAATTTCAAATAGCCAGATATCCAAAGAAAATCTTTGTTTTTCGGCAGCGTTGTGGTCAGATGGAGTTGTAGTTTTCGTCAAACGAACCAGAAAAAGTGCATAGTTTGTTTATGGATTTGGCATCTTGCTTGGGAATTTGGGAACCAATCACAAAAAAGCTCATTTCAAGTCGAGTTCAGTTCGTGTAAGTTTTATACATAACCTCGATGTAACAACAATAACGATTATAAGTGAGAGTATAAGAAAACGCAAAAATACTTGTTAATATTTTAATATCTTCTACCTCCGCCCTTCCAGAAATATTATTGTAGGTGTTAGTATCCATTATCTTAGGCGTTACTACGGTGACATGATGCTTTCACATGCCATAAAAGTGGCATCTATTGTTGCTTCGTGGAATCTTCTTTAAAAAATATGTATGCTATTAGGAAATGATATACCTAGTTGGTTATTGAACAGCCATAAAACCAGTTTGAACATTGTCAGCTTATGAAAATGTTATTATATCTTTATGTGAGTGCTGTATATAAACCGAGTTCCGATAGTTTCGTGTACTTGTATTTAACATGAGAAAGATGTGTATTGGAAATAAAAGTAATGTATCAAACTACGAACGAAGTAGATAGTTAACGATAGGCATAAATTAACTAGCTCCAATTAACTGAAGTAGAAGTTAATTCGATAAAGTTACGGATATCGATCAACGAAAGAACAGCAATAAACACGGGAGAATAACAACAATGACTTTCACACGCGATAAATGAACCACAATCAATCCATAATCAAAAGAAGTATCGGACAATTCTAGGACGATCTACGCTATCCCCCAATAAAAAACATAACGGAAAACAAATCACACAAAAGTAATCTGGAAATCTGACCACAGGTTACCAGTTTACTAAACAAATGAATTGAGATAGTGAGAACAAGAACGAGAATACTAAATACAGAAAGGGATTATTATGAAGATCCTTACAAAAAGTACTTGGTCAAGCTCTCAATTAATGTTGTACCTACATGAATGTCAAGTTAATAACGTCGCTTCATCGCATTACCAACTAACGCTACACATCTTCCTTAGTCACACGATGTGACCCTCTTATAGAGATAGACATATGAAGATGAATTGGAGAATGGCTTTAAATTAATGGAAACCACTACACATGATACACGATATAGTTCCATACCCAAAGAGGAATTTAAGATTATTAAAGAAATTGATGGAGAGGTTAAAACTGAGTTGGTGATTATTATATTGAAAGATCTAGCTGCATCCTCCAAACCACCAAGAGGTATTAAATCGGCATTCAGTAAATTCTGGAGTTGGTGTTCATGGTTTGGTTGGCAATGCTTTTATAGAACATTTACTTACACATAAATTATACCCACAAAGCGGAAATCAGTGTTTGTACCATAACAAGAAAGAAAATCAACCATCTTGTGTTAGAACTATCAAGCTACAGATAGATTCTTCACCAGAGTCAAGTAAAACAGATGATGAAATACAATATTATGAAGACAAAGCAAAATTAAATCAAAACCTGACATTTTGCCATTTTTCTTATTTGCAATAATTAAACGGTAATATATGCGTGGTACATATTTTATTCAAATGCAAATGATGGTATTGCAAATTTTGAAAACCTTGTTGATTTCACGTATAATAAAAGAAACCCATTCTTGTTTTAACAATAAATCTTACGAATTGTAAAGTAATTTAAAGTAATAAAATTGTGTGTTGATTTTACATTTTCGTTACGAATCTTTAAATAAAGGTTTTACAAGTCGTGTGAAGAAAGATTTGCGATAAGACTGTCATAAAACCATCAGAAATATAAAATTTGACATTGTTTTGTTTATCATGAACGTCATTTCTGGGTGATTTTTAATTGTTCACGTAATCAGTCTTGACAGACAAATAAATTTTGTTATTACTGGTAGGTAATAATAAGTTTGAAATTACAAGTGTTGTGATTGTTGATTATTGTTTAAGTCTAAAGAACATATGTTATAAATTGAACCCACCTTTATTTATTGAAGAAAATAATAAAAATATTACCCACTCAAGCAGCAGTATTTCGAGATCTAAGAAATATTTTAATTTAACTTTATAATGAAGCCTTACAGAATGACGTATAACAACAAAAATGAGTTACATCTATTTGTAGAATCTCATATCCCGTTCTTCCTACGTGTGGATGTTGAAAAATAAGTCTAGTTATTTACCATAATTTTTTTTAGTTTAGTGTGATTATACCTACATAGTATACCTTGGCTGTGGGCAAAACACCGTAAATTACTCGATTTGCATAATAAGTATTGATTAACGGCATAAGCAATAATTGCTTATTAATATAATGTAAATGTTTATAACTTGTATCAAATGGGTTATGGTTTTTATGGAAAAAGTACATACGCACCTGTTGCTTTAAACAATGTTGCCTACTTTACGATTGAGAAATTGATATAATTACGTGTTTCTAATTTTGAGTAGTTTTTAAAAAATAATGATCTTCACATATTAAAAGTAAAATCGAAGAATGAAGATCATGTTGAAGATGATTCAACCCAAAAGAATTTAAAAAATCAAAATTTACTAATACTGTGTTGATTTATAATAATTGGATAATATAGATACTAGTTCTATTAAAATTTGAAGAAATGTTTGTCATTGGATTAGTGTTTTGAGGAACTATAGGCGCCTTACACCTACGTCTATCCTTAAAAGGTTGCACGCAAGATATTATATTAAAAAAATAATAATAACAAGTTCTGTATTAAACAAACAATTAATGTGATAAGGTTTTCGCCTTCAATCAATTTAAATATTACTTCAGAACAAAACTTATTTAAAAGAACAATACAACAAAAGCTAATTACATGGAAATTTAGAGATAATAAAAATAAAACATTCATATTACATATATGTACAGAAAAATGGACTTACCCACCTGCGTTTTTGAAATCTGTATTGAAATTTAGATACCATAACACCTTATTTATTTAAAATTAAGTTGCTATGCAATTCGAACGAAACATTTAAGAAAATATTGTTCATGACTGATCTCTTTAAACCGCGCGGTTGGAATGGACATTCTTGTTTCCCCTCCACGTTCTACGCCTGCTTGATATTCTACTTGATAGAGACGATAGAGATTGTGTTTTAGATTAATTATAAAAGAAATTCTTACACTCACTAATAAACAAACCTTTGAATATTTTTTAGAGCAAATTAAACTAGCGTGCCCACTCAAAAACCATAAAGTTATTTCATTTATATAAAATATCATCTTTAAAACATCTTCACACACCAATTAATTGCTATACTATCTTCAAAATAAAAATATTTTTTTAACTACGGAAGTCCGAAATAAAATTATGTAATTAACTCATCAATCATGTTTCAATCGGTAAAAATCTTATTACAAACGGAAGCTCATCATTATTTGTCGATAAACTACAAGATAACGCTTTTGTATGAAAAAATTGTAACCTTCACAGTGCAATCTTAGACAAAAGAAGACAAAGGGAGATGTGGGCGTTGAGAATATTGGAACATTGATTTCATTATTAAGCTGTATGTGTATCACTTGCTTCAATCTTCCGTCAATTGTAGTCGATTAATAGTTATGTTCACGTAAGTTGCATTTAAGGACCTACCGCTTATACCTTTTCTATTATCTTTATTTCTGAAGAATATAATTTATTTTTATTTTAGAATGCGATACGATGTTTTATGTTTGGGACTTTTATTGCTTTTGACAAAAGAAGGAATTAGTTATAGATTTCTAGGTTTATTTCCACTTCCAATTAAAAGCCACTTTTTTGTGTTTGAAAAACTCATGAAAGTCTTAACAGAAAAAGGACACGAAGTAGATGTTTTAACACCGTTTCCACAAGAAAAACCTATCCCTAGGTAAGTGTAAACCATATTTCTAATCTAATAAATAAAACCTAAATACCTTTTTTGTAGATATAATGATATAAACGTCGCTAGTACTCTACCCTACTTAGAAGATCATGTATCTTTAGAAGATATGGTTAGTTTAACAGCATGGGAAGCTGCTGCATTCATGTTTAGAGCCTATGGAACTGAAGTTTGTGAAAATATTTTAAAACATCCTGAAACTGAGAGACTGAAGAATACGAAAGTTAAATACGATGCTATTATTACAGAAGTGTTCGGGACAGATTGTTTGCTCGGTTTTGCTCATCTATTTGGTGTACCTGTGATTGGTGTAACTAGTACAATGCAACTTCCTTGGGGTGATGATCGAGTAGGAAATCCTGATAACCCGGCGTATATACCAAATTTCTTTGTACCACGAAAAGGAAAAATGATTTTGTTTCACAAAATCGAAATAGCGCTAGCTGCAGTCATTTCGAAACTTGGGTAAGTAACTAAAATCATAGTTACCAACATCTAAGGCTAAATATTTAAAATGAAGTAGTATCTTATGTATTTACGAGCCCAAAATTTCATTAGTTCACCCGCTTTTTTCGCTTTTATTTTTTGTAACAATTTCTCAAACTTTTTCAGAAAAGATGGCAGAACTTCACATTTTAATACAAAAATATAACAATTTAATTGATCAACCATTCTATATTAACAATTATTTCTATAATCTGTTGCATACCATTTTCTGACAGAAGAAAATAATATTAACCACTCAAGTTAACCTAGATTTAAAATTATTATTTCACATTTAACAGGAGACGTTAGGTATTTTTTATATTTTTAATTTTTTGAAAATAATGAAGATATCGTTCATTCACCTTAACTATGACAAATCGGGGCCTTCAAAATCAAATTCTTGGGCGTTGTATTATGTGTTGGGCATTGATTGTAGTATATATTTTTCTGATTCTATACCAGGGAATAAATAAGTTAAATCTAAAACATTCAGCCGCACTCAGTTTCTTTTTCAAAAAAATCTCCCCATATTCAAAAACCCTGCATTTCTGAGGGAGTCTCAATCATCAATCCAACCATGTCTTTGTGACACATCACTCCTCTGTGCCTCTGGACAGACATTGTTGGACTGATTGTCGCGACATTATCTAATTTGGAAATTTTGCGTCGCATGTTTTGTAGTGGTAGAGCAACGCCGACGTCGTTCACTGTAGTAATTTGAGAAAGTTAAGTAGGATTAATTATAAGACGGCACTCTTGTTTAGTATGCAGTCCAGCTCAGACATTATAATTATTATTACTTGATGTTTGGACGTCATAAAAAAGAATTGTAATTAAATTACTTTTATTTAAAAAACAATTCGAAGCAATGAAGATTACTGCTACTTTTAATAAACATGGCTGTTAACTGTTAATTAATTAGGAGCAAAGCAAAACATGTCTTTTACCTTCAATCGTCACTTGCCATACGAAAAAAAAAGAGTTTGCCGCAGATTAGGATACCTCTGTGCAAGGATGCAACCATCATTTTCTTCGATTTTCTCAAAAAGTTTATTTCTTCAAAAAGTGTTTTGTTCTTAAAAATTTTTTGAAACTGAAAACTGAATTTAAATTCTAAATTAATCTAATTTTTTATTTAGAACAAATTTTATTAATCTTTAAAATTATGTACCAAATCGATGATTTCTGGCGAGATTCGGTTTTGTAGCGGATAGGCTAGGTCCGCTGGTACACATCCTCAGACTGAGCACTCCTCATAACGAGCCTCCATGGACTCTTTTTATAATAACAAATTTCAGTTAGTTAAAAATCTTCCTGTGCTACAAAGTATTATAAAATGTGGTCGTCACAAGGAGCAACGTAAATTGCATCATGTGTTGCTTCCTGTGGTCACCTCTGGCGACTGTTTTTATACCGAAGTGGCCAAAATTATATATAAGAGACGTGAGTAGAAGTGAATAAAGTCCATACTTAGTATGAAAGAAAGAGAGACATATATGTATCTTATTACTTATACTTCAACCATAAATACATGAAATGAGTCATCGCAAACACGTGGGCGAAAATGTAAAATGCATCTAGAATTACGCGAAGGCCACGCTGTAATCTAAATGATAAAATAAACAATAAATGAGCTAGAAAGATTCATTAGCGGAACAAACCCCTTTTTAATTAAAAATAAATGTGAATGAAGCAATGAAAATCTGTTGGTTCTAGCGTACGTCACTGAATTCCTAGCAATGTGAAATTTGCACGCTTATCTTATCTAACCTCGGGTCGTATTTGCTTATTCCGGTGTGATTACGAAAATGACTCATTTCATGTATTTATGGTTGAAGTATAGTAGGCTAAAACTGGTATGTTTTAAAAATTATGACTAACGTCAAACAATAATGATAGTTAATACAACAGAACGCATTTGTAACTTAAAATTAAAGGAATAATAATTGAAGCAAAAGTAGAATCTCATAGTGCACAGATAGGTAACAAAAAAAGTCATATCTATGAAAAAAAAGAGTTGAATCTAAGGTAGATAACTTTAGACTGTGTAGAACAATAAACATAAATAGAAACAGTTAACGTAAAAATTCAAACTGCGATGCTTTACTGATTTGCAGACATTGCACATTGACACAGCAGAGCTCATAATCTTGGACAAGTTCTTGAAAATCATTTGTAATTGCTTCTTCAAGTTCTACCAAAATACTAGGTTTACTTTCGTAAACTTTATTTTTAATTCATGCCTAGACAGTCAGGCTGGTTCGTTTAAGCATTTTTCTAGTAGTAAGATGGGGGTTTTCAGCAGCATAATGAACACAATAATTTCGATTTACTCTTCCATTTAATTTAAAACCTGCCTCATCAGTCCAAATAATTTTGACTAGAAAATGTCTTCTTCAATTTAGAAATGCAGCACAAAAATGTTCTCTTTTTCAAAATTTGCATCTTTTAAAAAAAGCGTTTCTCTGGGTCTATAAACTTCAAATTTGTTCCTTTTTGTAATTCGCCTAAGCGAAGTTCTAGATACACTTAGAATCCTCATTTCAGAAAACAATGTTGGAGGTGTCCGTTCGGGGAACACTTCAGCCTAATGAGCTAGTACTAACCTCAAGTTTCCATATTTATAATACAGTTGGTACATTACTCTCCTCTGCAGTAAGACGTCTAAGTCATTTTTAATTTTTTACTTTTAATGTTTCAAGACGACATGCAATTTTAATTTTAATTTTTAATGTCACAATAATTTTTTAACCATACAGTATCGCCCTACTACAATATTAGATACATACATGTATCTTTTTCTTTCATACTAAGTATGCGCATTGTTCGCTTCCACTCACGTCTGTTATATATAATTATGGCCCCATCGCTATTTTATTTTCCAATCTTAAAAAACTCATACTATCTTTACACCACCAGACCTGATTTCTAAGAGCCAGGTCCAGTGTCCTACGAATTTTTTATTCAAGTCAGCCGTTTTCAAGCTTGTGTAAAATGTTTAGGTCATTTTGAGCTTTCTAATCTACTGGATATTGTGGATATGTCCAATCGTCGATACTTCAAGCAGATATTTTACGTTTTGGTATTTTGAAATTTCAGAGTAAATCTTTGGATGTTTTGGCATATCAATTATGTATATCAGTTTCAGCTGTTTGCCCTCTACAATTTAAGATTAAACGTACCATGAACTTTCAAGTTCGTCCGATGCGAAAATGCAGAAAAAATTTGGTGTGCAGGGAAAAAATAAATTATTACAGGATTTATGAAGTATTGTGGTGAGTTCTGACAATTTTCGAACAGAAACGTCCTTGATATGTTGACACATGAGATATTTACGAAGCAAAAGTAAGGTGTATCTGTGTACTACGACGCACTAGGGGCCCAGTGGGGCGGTCTCATTAGCCAAAACTCATTTATTGAATTAAGAAAAAGCAAATAAATAATATCGTTGCTGTCATTTGTAAGGTTTAACAAAGTTTAATTAATCATTTTTGTGATTGGCAACAAATTGTAATTGAATAATTCCGTTTTGAAAACTTTGTTACATACGTAATATAAAGTCTATACATTGGATCTTGTGCAAGGTTCTTCAATAAAATAACGTAGAAATAACAAACAACAATGATAAATATAAAAGCAATTCATACTTCTTTGATTCGAGTTATTTTATTCGCCCTAACCCAGATATAAGAGCATTTTTTCTTAGTTTTTAATCGTACCCCAAAACACCATATCATAAGTGACTTTTCAATGCCTACAAATGTTCGTACATCATTCCGCTTTCAAGATATCCTGCCCGCTTTTGCCCCTTTTAGTTATTAACAAAAATATTTTCATGAAAAGACTAAGTCAGATTTAAGCGTTTACTGATTTATACGCTGACCCAAGCCATAAGGTTTATAATTATTTATGTGAAAATAAAGTATAATGGCTGTAGTATAATCATAATAAGGTTGGAAATTGAGAAACTCCGGGAAAATCGCCGTTGGCGTCGCTACTGGTACAAAACATTAATTCATTTAGTTCAGTTTCAGACTTTTAAGATTATACTACAAAACCATATGTGGCCCTCGCGTCGGAAAGTATAATGATCTGTAATAATAATAATAATTTTGTATAAATATTACAGAAGTCATATTAAAACGTCGGTATCGCCTCAATTTTAGAATAAATTGCAAGGCCGATCGCTATAATTTTTACATATTTAGTTAGAATTTATGAAAAAAAAATACTAGAGATATTATTATGTTTTGTATTACATAATTGATTTGCAGATACTTAAAGTTATTTTTGTAAGCTAGCTATGGTAATGCATACGTTTAAATGTAAACCAATTTAAAAATTTTAATGTGTATTCGAAGATTAATAACCACTGCTGTGAATTAAACTTAAAAATAATACTAAAATACAGTAGAAACATGCTACAGCGCCATCCCTTTCAGAGTAACTGAACTATTGTCCACCAAAACTGCTTAAAAATGATAATAATGGTAACCGAAACTGTAACATAATTATTGTTGTTATAAATAAACTTTTATCAAATAAATATGTTCATCTGTGAACTAGTCGAGTACTTTTAAATTATTATAAAGAGATATTTTAGTTTTAAGAAAGAAAAAATATTTATACTTATTGTTACAGTTTTTATGTTTATTTAGTTATTTTCGAACAAATTTTAATAATTCTTTTGTTAAAATTTAGTTCATACTTTGATCTACAAGATTCTAATGTTGGATACACAATCTGTGATATATTATTTCTTAAAATAATGTAAATTCGGAGGCTCTGCATAGCGTATTTTTATACAGTCACTTCCCCCCTTGGTCTTTTTTATTTCACACAGAATCAAATAGAATACTTATAGGTATACATTATACATGTAAGATTTCTTCTATTTTTTATAATCTTTTTTGCTTTTCTTTCTAGAGTAATAGTTTATATAATACAATTAAATTACTGTACCAATTATTCCTTTTTGCCGTCGTTTTATAGGAATCGGTGCGTTGTAGTTTCATTTCATTCGGTTCATTCATCTCTATGCTACCTTATATTAATGGATTAATCGCTTTCGGGGTTTATCTTAGATTTTATTTACAATGAAAGAAGTAGGAGAAAAGAGCGAATGTCTCACGTCAAAGTTATTGTAGATGTCGCTTTCTTCAGTGTGTTGAACTAAAGATGTTTCGATGGACTAGTCGAAGCCAAAGTATACACAAAGTTATGAGATTTCTAGTCATGTTGTTTCTGATGCAATGAGAATAATTCGTTAAAAAAATTTACTCACTTCATAAATATAGAAATTTGCATAATTGTGAATTTAAAACGACATAATGTAAAATGACGAATAAGAAATTTTAAAGATCATTATTATTCAGAAGTCGTTCTTTAAAGATCATTACGATAAGATTTGATAAACGACAACAAAACTAAGGTTTCTCAGCTCCTGTAGTAAAATTCCCCTCCTTCGTAACCGTACTCCTGCGAACTTCTTACCAGAAAATCAGCAGAAAATAAATGAATCACCGTAATTCTAATATCCTTACTGAAGATGTGACTATCCTATTATAAAGAAAGCAGTTTTCTTGATTGCTGAAAACCACATGTCGATAAAACCAATATGAGATTGGGGTCTCTCATGTCCGCATT
Organism: Agrypnus murinus; assembly: GCA_929113105.1. NCBI lineage: Eukaryota > Metazoa > Arthropoda > Insecta > Coleoptera > Elateridae > Agrypnus > Agrypnus murinus. Next base: position 136,072,791 of record OV816023.1, on the reverse strand, counting down.
TAAAATCTCACCCCATTTCATGAAGCAGTCTTATACTATTCGTCAATGCGAGATTTGAAAGAAGATGAATAATTTAAAGAACCTTAATCAGATTGAATCAAGTGTAACAGATCTGGAAGAATTCCTTCTAAATAGAAGGTTTTGATGGTTTTCCGATCAGATTGAGTTTTTCTGAACCTCATTTAATCTATTACAGCCGAGCCGGATCTATCCTTAAACCATGTACACAAGACAGAGAATTCTGAAGTATTAAACCAAGTATTAAATTAAGTGTTTCTTTATATTGCGTGTAAGCTTCATTACATTATATTCAACATTCTCTCTCAAAAAATGTTCAAGATTTTCGATAAAATTCTAATATCAACAACCTCGTCAATTGCACCAGCCCATTCATGTGTCACTATGTATTGTTTAATACTCACTTTAATTTTCAGTAGCTCTAAAAGTAGAGCCAATGAAGACATACACACTGTACAGTGTATACGATCTGGAAACGATACTAAATTTTAGTTTGACTTCCTTTCGGTTCTAGTGGAATATTCTCTAAGAATATTTTCGAACATGTAGAAATTTCTAGTAACCCTAGAACCGAAAACGGTATGATTTGTTAAGTGCAATTCATCCACTAAACGCTCATTACAATAATATGCTCTAATAGTTTATCGCAATCTACGCAGTTGCAAAAAAACTATTAATACAATTTTTCTTCTAGTTACCATTTGTTGTCGACCATTCCATCTGAAATGAGAGCTAGAGACTTCTTTGGAACCAACATGCCTCCTCTAGATTACTTAGCTGCCAATACAAGTCTGCTTCTGGTAAATACTAACTTTGTAGTTAATGATCCTCGACCAACTGTCCCTGGCTTGATAGAGGTTGGAGGAATCCATATAGAAAAACCTAAGCCTTTACCAGAGGTAATCTACGATTTTTTCTATAACAATTATACAATTTAATAAAACATGTTTTTTTTAGAATTTGACACAGATCGCAGAATCAGCAAAAGAAGGGATTATATACTTTAGTATGGGTACAGTAGTACGAATGGATACATTTCCCAAAGAAGCAATGCGTAATCTTTTAAGCGCACTCGCCAACCTGCCTCATACAGTATTATGGAGTGGTTCTTCCAGACATCTACCAAAACTACTTCCAGAAAATATCGTTACCATGGAGTGGTTTCCACAGCTAGATGTTCTGTGTAACCCTAACACAAAATTATTTATTACAAATGGAGGTCAATTAAGTATACAAGAAGCAACACATTGTGGGGTGCCAGTTCTAGGAATTCCAGTACTGGCTGATCAAAAACTGAATATTATAAATTACCAAAGGTATGGTGCCGGAAAGTTACTAGAATATTGGGATATTCCAGACACCGATGTTTTGAGTGAGTTAAAGGACCTACTTTATAATTCTTCATATCAAATGAAAGCACAAGAGCTATCAAAGATATACAGAGATCGTCCAATGGATCCTGCAGAAACTGCCGCTTACTGGGTGGAATATGTCGTTCGTCATGATGGTGCACGACACTTACGGACAAGAGGTGCTGACTTAATTTGGTTCGAATATTATCTGGTTGATGTTATTTTAGTATTTATTGTACTTTTTATATTATTTGCTGTTATGTTTTTGTATGCCTTAAATCTTGTACAAACCTATTTTGATAGTCCTGCGCCACCATTGCCTCATTCCAAAGAAAAACAAAAGTAAAAACATTATTTATAAATTGTTTTGTTGCGTAGATTGTTTGTAGTAGATTTATGTTAAATAAAGAACAAAGTTTGTATTTTTTAATTCATGTATGATATATGTACAATCACACTTGGCTTTAATCCAAAAGGCCATTTCTCGCGAACGGAAATTATCCAATTACCAAGTAGATTCACTTTCACGAAAGTTTCTTAAATGAAAACAAATGTAGTTCTTCCGAAGCGTTGTATACTCGTATATATGTAAGTAATTGTCGTTTCAAGGAAAATTCTAAATAAAGGTTTTGAGCTCCTCTAGTGAAGTTAAGCTCCTATGGAGTTAATTGTTAATTAACTTTTTAACGTATACCGTATATATGATCGTACCTGATGTAATAATATAATGATTTATTTTTCAGATTAATACATCAAAATAGTATTATTCAACGAGCATATGATTTACCGAATGATTTACGGCGTTCGTCTAAACGGCTCATGTCGTAAACTTCATCCTTGTGAGAATAATAGCCATTATACATATACGAGTAGAATACTATAGTTTGTCCGCGACAATTAAATATTAACTAGGGAAACCCCGTCAAGACATGACGGTCAAAAGGATTGAAGTAATTGAAGGATTTTCTTATGTACAACATTCGTTGTGTGATTACAAATTTTTAAAAATAAACTGTTTATTTTTTTAATTCCCAGTAAAAATTAGGATGTTTGTAGATATAGTTAGGGTTCCGCGATATGTAAAATATAGTATAAGATTTCCGCCGAAAAATAAGTTTGGGAAGCACTGCTTTAGGTGAATCAATAAATGACTGAAAATTGCAATTTTTATATTTAAATAAAACAAAAACGAAAATCATTCCAAGAAAGTATGAAAAAAAACAAATAATCAATAATAGTAATAATTATAAAACTTAATATGACACTAACAATCCTCATGAAATTTACGTTTATCACTAATGATGGATGAATGATTATTTATTTTATTCATTTTTAATTTTAATAATTTTGATGTTTTGAACTAAAAATTAAAAATGAAAAGACGATGTACAACGTTTAAAAATGAGGTTATAGACTTCAAAAATTGAAACGCGTATATTAATTAGATCGGAAATTTATCGATGTTTCCTTCTTGAAATATTTCCAATGTGAAAATATTTCCTCATGGAAATATTTGCCAACACTACATAAAAAAATAAAAACTCAAACTTTGGTGTCTTAATACAGAAATAACTACATATATTTTCTATTTTAAATTGATTTTTGTCTACTGTTTTAAGATTTTTATATTTTTTTTGAATATTATAAAATATAACCACTGAATGACTAAAATATCGAGATGAGAGATTAAGATAATGAGATAACCGCAGCACATATCGAATATAGTGATGGAAGTGGTCTGTTTGTAAACGTAGTTCCAGAAGTTGACACGATGGATCTTGAGATGGCGCCCCAAGTGAATGTCCGATTTCATGCGTTTTAAATTAATCATTTTAGATTTATTTAATTTAAAAATATAAAAATTAAAATAATATAAAAATGAAGTAGTGTTGACTAATCTACACAGCGAAAGCTTCAATATAAAAAAAGAATCACGTAAATCGACCCAGTGAAATTCTCAAACGAACTGGAACAAAAATAAGTCGTGTGTTTTAAATATATAGATTACTATATATGACTCACTTATGGTGTATTTCTCTATCTTTTAGAATAAATCTGTCATAGTATAGCTTATGGCTATTGGATTCCAATACTGGATCAGGTTTGTATTTGTAGTACGAGGCTTTATCTGTTATTAGTTAATATGTTAACACTCGATTTTGGTGGATAACATTAGCAACTTAATTGTGTCGATAAAGATAATCTGTTTGGCTTCGTGAACTACACGCCCCAGTAATGTGCTATACAGTTTCAGATTATTTTTTACATCTTCTACATCTGTCCTCTTGCATTTGCGGGTTTTCGACAATGTACTTCTGGTAAGTTTTAGTATTTATAAGCTGATCCTGTATGGCCGGTAGAAAACCTTCTGTTTTCGGGAAGAGTTCTCCATTTCTAAGTCATGCGTTCGACGTTTCTTTGTAGACTTCTAATCTACTTAGGTCATGGGGGTGTCGTCCATGAAGGATCATAGTTTTCCATTCTTTTCTACAAATGTTCGAACATCTTCATTTGGTTGGTGTGAGGTATTCTTTAGATTATTATTATCTTTGTTATTATTATTCTAGATTATTATTGTCTAATTATCATCTAAACTACATATGCCTGCGTGTAGTGGCGAATCTTGCTTCCTGTCATGAAAATATATTCATAGGAGTCTTAGTTGATTGTTGTGTAAGTCCTTGATGTCTAACATTCCTCTTCCATCATCTTTTCTTGGTAGCGTTACTCTAAGTGTGTTTGTGGTGTTTTCTATGATTTGCTAATTCTGTGCGTATCTTTAGTTGTAAGCTCTCTAAGTCTGTTTCGGTCCAAGACATAACACCAAAGGAATGCAGCAGTACCGGGACAGCGAACGTGTTGATTACCTTTGTTATAGTATTCCGACTGTTTAATTCAGTTTGGCATATTCTGGTCAGCCTTGTGGAGAATTCAGTTGTTAACGCTTTCTTGATTGCTGTGTGATCTACTTTATTGGTGATTCTGTCTCTTCCGTCTGCTACATTTTGTGTATCTATTTAACCTTGTTTTAAGGGTTGCAAGTTTTTTTGTAATGTATCTATAAATACTATTGTGTTTCTATTCGGTTGATCGTATTGGGTATAAGTTTTGTATTTTTCAAGGACTATTCTAACTTTTTTCTTGACTTTTCTGCTGGGGTTTTCTTTCGCATATTGCATGAGACAGGCTATTCTCTTATATTCTCTTATTTCCGCTTATTCTCTCAATTTTGTTTTTTAGCCTTTTCTGCCCCCAGAGGATTCCATCCTTGTTTGTCCAGTTATGTTTTACAGTTCGTATTTTGACACCATTGCATTGTACTGCTGTTGATGCTGCACAGTGTTACGATTTTTCTACTTCCTTATGTTATAGGAATTCTATGTTAATTATCTTTTGTTTTATTTGTTTACCCAGTTCTTATAGCACCTACAAGAAAACTTTCCTTCTTCGAGGACACCCGGTATATATTTAAGGAATTATTTTCCTTTTCAAATTTTTGTAAATCTAGTAAATACTATTACTGTTAAAAGCGCTATCAAAGCGTAACTTGATATCATTGATATGGCTGGCTTTGTTCCATTCTACTCGGAATTCCTAGAGTGTTTTCAGATTTGCACTTGCCTGTGAGATAGATATTATCTGTGAGATATATTTTGAGTCGAGAATCCGTTTTGAACGGGATTTTATTTCAACTTGGTAAGTTGATTTTTTCTGGAACATATCTGAGCCAAATCTTTATCGTCTTTTTTCTTTTATGAATCTTTTAGGGGAAAGTCCAGTCGCTTTTTATTTTGGAAAAGACACCTCTTCATGTCACAAGTTACTGGAAGGAATATTGTTGTTGTTATAAAAGGCCTCAAGAAAGCAGGTAATTTATTATTCTTTCTTTCTTCTTTTTTTATACTAAATTCTGTTGGGCCAAACTCCGTGTTTGCTATTTGGTTAAATAGCCTTAAATAGATGGTACGATAGTTTCTCTTTTTAGGCCTTTTTTGAGTTTTTCTATCATCGACCACATATGCAATTAATATCTATATTCTGCTGGAGTGACGACATTAAGCCAGATCCAGGACAAACAGTTATTATGCTTTATCTTCTCCTATTCTTGGGGAGTCGAATATCACCTATGTACCTACGCACTAACGATAAGTCCATCTTCAATAAACGTAAAAGAAATATTTTTTACTAGGTACCATTAATACAATTGTAAGAAATAAGACACCTTTTGTGACTTAAAGAAATTGACCCTTTTTTCCTTAAATGTTATGTATCTGATATATTAATATTAATTTAATTCAGATTATTATTAGAAACTGGCTAACTTGATGAACAAGATTTTTTTCATAGATATAATTATTTAATTAAAAAAAAATCAAGACGCTAGAGATTGCAGGGATAGTTATTTAATGATACTTTTATTATCATTGGTTCTGATTTGTGTTTTATTATTAGTATTAAAATACTGGTTTATCTTTTATATTTAGTTTATGTGATTCATTGTCTCTCGATCAAGAGTAAGCATCCTTTTCTATTGCTTTGTTAAAATTTCGTGCAAACATTCTTTTTTTTCTTTATTATCAAACAAGCAAAACCATGAGATTGTAAATAAAGATGCCTTCCCTTGGTAACGAGCCTTTGGTTTTAACAGTACACCATTGTATGCAGTTCTTCGAATGTTTCTGTGTTTTGTAGATGTCGTGGTAGGATTTCCTCGTTAAGAGCGTTCACAATCTTTGAGAACTTCCTAGACTTGCTTTGTATTGGTGTAAAGAGCCTCTTTGTTGGATCTGTACCCATATACTTTATTAGTGTGGTCTCGATTTTAGCTTAATATTTTCTATAAACTGTATATCTGGATGGCCATTACATGTATCTTGTGGCAATTCGATATCATAGTTATTCTCCGTAAATATCAGCTGTTCTTGAACATCAGTACTTGTGTTTTGGTGTTCCGTTTCTAATTCATGCGTTACCTCACTCCTTACTTTATTCCATGTCACTTGTGATGTGTTATTGTGTTCCTTTTCTAATTCACGCGTTACCTCACTTCTTATTTGAAAATCAGATGTTTTATACCTAACCTAAACTCGTACTGAAGATGAAATTGTTTAAATTATTGGTTGATTGTGTCATGTATTTATCGTACACTTTCCACTTCAATTATTTAAACACATCGATGATGATGTACTTGTTTATTAAGTAATTATGGGCGATGATAGTGCAGCATGCGAGATGCATGAAATTAACAGCCGATCCTTAGCCGATGTCCAGTCTAGATTTTTGTATCCCAGTGATTTAGACGAAGTACAACGTGCCCTTTGCCAAGAATGGTTTCCCATAAAATATGCTATCACATGGTACGAAGAAATCACATCAAGTCAAAGGTTCTTTGCACTAGCAGCTGTATATAATCAAGTAATAGTTGGTTTAATAGTAGCCGAGATAAAGCTTTATATAATATTAAATCCTGATAATAATTATATAATTATACATACATAATCCGCCCTCTTCTACCTCTCGGTGTAGAGGTGAAAATAATTATAATAATTAAATAATTTAATCCCGAAAATCAGCTGGGTGGATGGTTCCCCTGCATGTGACTAACAACGAAGTCTTAAGAAGAATAGGAGTGGCCAGAGAACTGATGAAGACCATTAAAGTAAGGAAACTCACATACCTAGGGCACTTACTCCATACTCCAATTAATTATTCAAAGGAAGATAAACAGTAAACGAGGACAGGGTAGAAGAAGAATACCATGGCTGAAGAATCTACGCCAGTGGTATGGAAAAACGTCCAGTGAACTCTTCAGAGCGGCTGCGAATATAATGTCAATCGATACAATAGCCAACGTCCGCTGAGCGGATACGGCGCACGAAGAAGAAGAATATTAAATGCCGAAGATTCAGAAATTCTTGCCAAAGCATTCGTTAAAGCGCCAGAAGTATGTTATATTTCATCATTGGGTGTCTCGAAGCAGTATAGAAGAAATGGTATTGCAACTTTATTATTATATTCCCTTTTATTAATTAGCAATCAGCATTAAAAGTGCACGGTAGATGTACAGGTTCCTCTTTGCTCCTTAGCCGATGTCCAGTTTAGACTTTTGTGTCCCAGTGATTTAGACGAAGTATGTGTGCTTTCCCAAGAATGGTTTCCCATAAATATCCTATCCCATCGTACGAAGAAATCATATCAAGTCAAAGGTTCTTTGCACTAGCAGCTGTATATAATCAAGTAATAATTGGTTTAATAGTAGCCGAGATAAAGCCTTATAGAATATTAAAGCCTGATAATAATTTAATAATTATAATAATTATATAATTATAATAATTTAATAATTTAATCCTGAAAATCAGCTGGGTGGAGCACGTGACTAACAACGAAGTCTTAAGAAGAATAGGAGTGGACAGAGAACTGATGAAGACCATTAAAGTAAGGAAACTCACATATCTAGGGTACATCATGCGTAACGAAAAGTATTACATACTCCAATTAATCATTCAAGGGAAAATAAACAGTAAAAGAGGACAGGGTAGAAGAAGAATATAATGGCTGAAGAATCTACGCCAGTGGTATGTAAAAACATCCAATGAATTCTTTCGAGTGGCTCCGAACAAAATCTCAATCGCCATGATAATAGTCAACGTCCGCTGAGCGGATAAGGTACACCAAGAAGAAGAATATTAAATGGCGAAGATTCAGAAATTCTTGCCAAAGCATTCGTTAAAGCGTCAGAAGTAGGTTATGTTTTATCATTGAGTGTCTCGAAGCAGTATAGAAGAAATGGTATTACAACTTTATTCTTAGATTCCCTTTTATTAATTAGCAATCAGCATTAAGAGTGCACGGTAGATGTACAGGTTCTTCTTTGCTCCTTAGCCGATGTCCAGTTTAGACTTTTGTGTCCCAGTGATTTAGACGAAGTACGTGCCCTTTGCCAAGAATGGTTTACCATAGAATATCCTATCACATGGTACGAAGAAATCACATCAAGTCTAGGGTTCTTTGCACTAGCAGCTGTATATAATCAAGTAATAATTAGTTTAATAGTAACCGAGATAAAGCCTTATAGAATATTAAATCCTGATAATAATTTAATAATTATAAAATTATAATGATTAAATAATTTAATCCTGAAAATCAGCTGGGTGGAGCACGTGACTAACAACGAAGTCTTAAGAAGAATAGGAGTGGACAGAGAACTGATGAAGACCATTAAAGTAAGGAAACTCACATATCTAGGGCACATCATGCGTAACGAAAAGTATTCCATACTCCAATTAATCATTCAAGGGAAGATAAACAGTAAAAGAGGACAGGGTAGAAGAAGAATATAATGGCTGAAGAATCTACGCCAGTGGTATGGAAAAACATCCAATGAACTCTTCCGAGCGACTGCGAACGAAATCTCATTCGCTATGATGATAACCAACGTCCGCTGAGCGGATAAGGTACACCATGAAGAAGAATATTAAATGCCGAAGATTTAGGAATTCTGGCCAAAGCATTCGTTAAAGCGTCAGAAGTATGTTATATTTTATCATTGGGTGTCTCGAAGCAGTATAGAAGAAATGGTATTGCAAGTTTATTATTAGATTTCCTTTTATTAATCAGCTTACGACGACTGAAAGGAAAAAAGTTAAAGTTATTTTTCTGCATGTATTAACTACGAATTCTGTCGCTATACGTTTTTATGAGCACAGAAAATTTCAGCTTCATAAGTACCTGCCTTACTATTATTCTATAAGTGGTAGATGTAACAATGGATGTACTTTTGGTGAAGATCTCTTCTCATGGATATTTGATAGGATATCAAAGTAATAAAAGGATATTAGGATCACCACAGTATAGTAGAAAATAGTGGTAGAAAATATGTACAGTACAAAATCTAAGTATCTGACTTTGAGTAATAATATTAAACTATATCATATGCAGTCCATATGTTTATTTTATACTATCTACTAATTTTTTTATTGTAAAGTGGAATTTAATACGTATTCAAACCGGATTTGCCTTTACGACATCCGTGTACTTGATGGCACGCCCGTTTAAGCACGTTGACTTCAGAAGAAGGAAATTAAGTTTGAATTCAAATCGATTTGATCTAGGGTACATGTCGTTGACTACGTAGTAGCAATATAGATAGTGTAATAAGATTTAAAGTTTATCTTTGAGAAATACCTGAAAGAATCTGGAGAATTATACAGACCTTCTATCAAGAGGTGATCAAATAGAAGGATTCGTAGCACTACATGTTAAAAACATTAAGGTTAACACTATAATGGTATATGCAAAACTTGATGCATGGCATAGACATCGTTGTAAAGTTTAAAGTTGCAGTGAAATTGTAATTGTCAATTACCTACTGAGATATTAATAAGAAAAAATGAAAGAACAAAACCATTTTTAACATATCTAACCTAAGACACTTTACAGAACTTTGAATGGAAGTTCTCGCCTGTACAGAATTTAAAAATCTCATCTAGCATCGCTACTACGACGCAGCTCATTGTTAACAATCGTGGAAAATAAAAATGGAGAGAGATTGTATTAGCTCTGGAACTAGTAGATTTACTTCAATAAACGGTATTTGTATACAAAGAATATTTATTATAAGACCAAGTCAATTAATTCACATTAACACCGAGCCGTGTACTATTGAATCATTTTGGCGTCCACCGTGGGACGCAACACCTAGTATGAACAAATAAAAGAAGTAAATAAATATTTTAATAGGAAGGAAGCTGCTGATCTAATTATTATCACATATTGGTAGACTTTGATGACCCATCAGAACTTTTGTTGTGAAAAATGCGTTTTTAATGATATCAGGATCAACAAATCTACCGACAGGCTACAGTTCATAATTTTATTATTACGTTTATTATTCTACGATCGTATTAGAAGTCTTTTAATATTTTCTCATAAAATGTTAATCACATCGTTCTAAGAAAAAACAATGAATTGAGACTTACTTACTTGTTCCTCATTGTTGTGGTTGAAGTTGTCCGTAAGATAATCAAATAATAGGTATAGCACACAATATAATAAGATAAAGACTATACCATCAACATCGATGAGATTTTGCACAAAATAAACTCACAGAACTCATAAAAGAAAAACAATGAAAATAGTCAAAAATGTTCTATGCGACACAATATCCAATTTTTGATACACTTTTAATCTAACTATTCTACAATTAAGAAATCTCCCGTATAGTTTGCATGATTAATAACGAGTGATAGTGATACCACACAGTAGCAGCTGGTTACGTCCGAAAGTGAATCATTCATTAAAGTGATAAGAAAAAGTGAAATATACATTATACTTTCTTTTATTAGATGTGCTAGAAAAATATAAGTTTGAATTGCGAATTGAGATTAACAGAAGTGCTGAATCTTTAATTTTTATTAAATCACGTAGAGTGCCGAGGAAGTAGTAGACCGATTCACATCTACTTTTATAAGAAATTCGCAAACACTTTAATTTTAAGTTCATCTGAAATCGTTTGGTATTTAAACTATAATTAGAATAATAAAGTAGGATGTCTGACGTCATTGACCTTTTTATACTATTAACAATTGTTTTGAGACCTATAGATAACAGACAGTTTTACAGACGTTTATCTGCAACTTTTCAATCACAAAAGAACGTTTATCAGAAATATTGAGAACTTTATTGAGAACTGATAGGTAACCAGCAATCAGAAATATATATTATCTGTTACAAGCTTTTTTATTTTTATATACTATTTAGTACTGCAAAAAATGTTAAATATGAGATTGTGCATAACCACTCCCGGAAGTACGGGAGCTCAGATCGTATCCTGTATATCCACCACCAGGAGTGGTGGTCTAGTCCAGGGGTCAGCAACCTTTTTACTCAAAAGAGCAACCCGAATGGCTTGCTTATGACGAAGGGCACCATATCTTAATTTTGCTAGATGAGGAAGTTGTGATACTAAGACCTTAGGGTAACTTAAACATACACTTAGTCACAAAAGTTTACGTACAGGTCAGGGAATATTACAAAATAATTAAAAACAGACTGTAAACTGAATTTATTGACAAAAATACACATGTACTATGCTATGCGACGAGTACCCAAAATAGTCTAGACTCAAGAATAAGGTAAAACATAATGAGAACTGTTTATGGAGCCCAAGGTATCAACCACCCGATAGGAGAGTAAAGGCACAATTAGACTGTTCACTTTGGATGAGGAACGCGGATGAATCAACCAAATTGAAACATGTAAATATCAATTCAGCCAAATTGAACAACAAAGATGAACGTGGAATAAAGTAGAATACTTTCTTACTTTGTTTGGAAGGACTGTTCATTGTGGTTGATTCATAAGTATTGAAAACATATTGAAACTCGAACTTGACACTTGAACTATTTGAGTGTGAATTAAACATGTGTTTATTTGGAATGATAACCATGTTCCATTATTCTTGGATTTATATCAAAATCATGAGTGCTGATGAAATAATAAGTGCTCGGAGTATAAGAACAAAACGGTTATTCGAAGATTTGAAGAGTAGATTTGAACCGTTTCGGTACCCACCTACCATCGACAACGCTACTTGTTCACACTTTCTTAACATGTATTCACAAATAAGGTTAACTTCAACACGAACTATTGCACTTGAGCCATTTTGATTGTCATTGAAATACATTTTTGCAATGAAAAGTATAAACATCTATATTTCACTTTGGTTGATTCAACTTAAGTGCATCAACCGTGTTGCTCAAAGAAAGTGAACAGGCTAAATGTGCCTTCACCTTGATTTTAGATCGATGTTGATGTGCTGACCAAAGGAGAGAAAAACGAAGCACACAATCCTAGAATGGATTTGCAGCGATTCCCAACCTTCGCAAATGCAAAATGACCATGACCAGTCCCTTAGTTAGAGATTACATATGCATAGTTATTATATAACATTCTTAAGAAGCGATAGTATCCCTCGAATGAAAAACCCGACAACAAGGGTAACAAAGTCAGGAAAATCATCATTTAGGGAAATAATATATCATAAAAAAACTCAAAAACTCTAAATATACAATAAGGCGACAGGCAAATTATTTCTAAGGGAAGATTACAGTTCTTCTATCTCAACCATTCATAGAAGTATAATTGAAATAAGTATATTATGAAATAATAACATGAGATGCTACCCCAAACACATAAAGAAATAAGACTATTTCGGTTGCACTTTTGGTAGAAGTAGCGCTTTTCTTAGGATAATTCGTTCCCACTAGAACATAGGGTGCCCGAGGAGAACGTTTTATTCATGGTTCCTTTTATTAAAGAACGAGTTACTGATTATATCTGCATCAGCTGGATGCCATTGCTCATAAGTTATTACTGAAGATAATACACTTGAGCTTACATTTATGCTTGGAGAATGTTATGGTTTTGTTGATGAAATACTTTTACTACCATAGGTTCTAATTGGTTTTCATGGAACACTATAATAAAAGTGTCCTCCTCCTCCTTTACTAAAAATTGTTAAACACATATCTGTAACACCAGAAACATTCTAGTCTTTCTTAGCACATGCTTGTTTCCTCAAACACATTTGTTGCACATCTTCTGCATTGGTACACTCAGACTGTTCAAAAGTGTTTTTGGCGGAAAACAAAACCTGACGTTCGTCATAAATTATAATAGTTAGCACTGAGTCTAGTAATTCCTCTACATTCATCCTTCTTATTTCTCTTCTGCCTGATGATGCACGACTTCCAAACAGAACTTTTATTGGAGTCTTATCTTTGGCACTACTTTTTCTCTTTTTACAGAATAATCACTCTCGATAAAAGTTTCTCTTGCATTGTGAACTTTGATTAAAAGACTGTAAAATCCTCAGATATGAGATTGTGCACAACCACTCCGGGAAGCACGGGAGCACAGATATCCTGTATATCCACCATCAGGAATGTGGGTCTAGACTCAAGAATAAAGTAAAACATCACCAGAACTATTTATAGAGGTCAAGGTATCACGCAGTATTGTGTTAAAAGCCTCAAAGAAATTGATTATTTTGTTATACGATAGATTAGATTGGAATTTATACTATAATGCATAACTTCCAAACAGAGCTTTTGTTGAAGTTTATCTTTTTGAATATTTACAACGAAACGAAAAACATGTCGTGAAACTTGTACCTTTACTCTTTTATAAATCTACATTTTAATACGTACTATGTGAAAATCTAATACATCTAGGTGCTAGACTCTTGTTTGCAAGCCAGTTTTCGTGGAAAACGATACAAAGGCCTTCTTTGCTATGACTTCGACTTGTGTACAACTTGTTATGAGGCTGGCATTGCAAAGAAGCAACATAATGCTGATCATCCAATGCAGTGCATTTTGCCTCGTGCAGACGTTGACCTATACTTTGGTGGGGAAACCTTACTTGATGCAGAGCAGCCTAAATCTTTTACTTGCCCCTATTGTTGTGATATGGGTTTTACATTAGTCACTCTGACTGATCACGTCACACTGAAGAATCACACTGATAATCCGTTCGAAGTCATTTGCCCAATATGTGTAACAGTGCCTGAAGGAAATCCCAATCGCATGATAGATGATTTGGCTAGACATTTAACACTAAATCATCGTTCTAATGCAAGAGATGTAATACCCCTTTTAGATGAAGGTATAGCTATTAGGGTTCACGATGTTAGACGAATTCCTCACCCATCTTTTTGTGGCCGAACCCGACCAAGAAGGGCTAACGTGCAATTTAATCCAGGCCCGTTGACTTCACGGGCGGCCGCTTTACGAGATCCTGTTGATCCAATTGCTGAATTGTTGTCTCATTTATCTGGTGTCCGCCGTTCTGTTAGCAATACGAACAGTGGTGCTTTTCAACAGTTTCAAATGCATTGGCAACTGAATAGACACGTTCATACTACTCGACAGCATTTGGAACGCCTTTCTCAACATCAAACTAGATATCATAGTGCTGAGAGAAAAAATTAGTGCAACGAAGATCCTATTACCCCTCCATTGATGACTGCTGCACATTCATCGGTTACATCAACAGCTACTCCATCTGTTGTTTCTAACTTTCTACTTCCACAAGCGATAAATGCGCTTTCACGGCAAGCAGAAGAAGATACTCAGCTTAATCGTAGACAATTTGTGCAAGAACTAATGTTATCTACATTAGCTAAGGCAAATCCATCTCAAGGGAATCAAAGTAATTCAGCTCGTTCGCGTCTTCAAACAGCCTTAAAACATAAACTTGTATTAGAAGAAAAGGATGAAGTCAAGTAGCATTTGTTTGAAATACATGTTAAAATTAATAGATTTCTTTCTTACTTTTTTATAATAATAAATGACTTACGTGTACGTATGTATTATTTTATATCTGTAACACTTTTATTCACTGGTTTCCCCTAGACAAGGTAACTAGTGAGTACAGTAAGTAAGATATTTTTTCATGCTAAATCCAAAATACATGTTACATAAACAGCTTGGACCGTGTTGTGATCGACGACGGTTCCAGTCAGATCTTTATTTACTTATGAAAGTGTGTTCGCCTTACTGTGAAAGCAGTCTTTTATAAAATGTATGATCTAGATAAAATGTATCATAGATATCTCTAACGCTTGGTCTTATACAATAAACTGTTATTTGAGTCAGCGTTATACACTTAGCGTTATGGTTGTATACTTGTCTGGGGGAGAGAATTTATTTAAATCTGTAACGTAGTGTCAATTATGTTAATGTTCTTTGGCAACTATTTATTCTCTTTTTACAGAATAATTACTTTCGGTAGAAGTTTCTCTTGCATCGTGAACTTCCATTCGAGTACTTTGTCTGTTTGAATTTGTAAAATTTCTTTTTGGGGATTTAAGCATTTCTTCAATTCTACTCACACTTAATGATGATAATTTATTGTTTGTTGATTGATCAATTTTAGGTTTAGAAGTTTCACTAATCTTTCTTCTACTTCTGATCTCCGATGAATTTGCTAAACACATAGTAGTTCAGCACCAGTAGATAGATTAACTAATTGCTGTCTGAATCTTCTTCGGCGGAATTGTCACACCAGAACACCAGTAACATTAGATAAGCCATTGTTGGCAGCTCTGGATTTTTAAAGCCTCAGATTTGTTATGGGAATCAGATTGCGCAGTTTTGACTTTTAATCTGCTGCCAAGACTTTTAGCTGATAAGTTGCTACGAGAAATATATTTATTTGGTGTTGCAAAATCTTTTATAATATATTTAGAAATAGTGGAAGAGCTTTTTGAACATTTTCCAACCACTGAGATTTGATGAATCATGAACTGAAGCTTTTATAAGTCTAGAAGATTTCATAACTTTTTGTCGGTTGCTTGAAATTGATGTGATTAACTGAACTGAACACTGTTGGAATCTGATACATCGGTTCTTATTGGGATATACATACGTCACCTTGTACTTACTGAAATATTTGTTCAATTAGTTTTTAAGAAAGTTTAAATGATTTAGAAAAATCAACCTCTTTGTTCAGTTTCACTAGGTAAATATTCTGCGGAATAAGAACTTCTAGCATCAATATCTGAGTCGCATTTATCAGATAAGTATGCCTCAGTATTTACTGTATTACTGTCATTTCCACTGGCACATAGGCTTTGATGGTAACAGTCTTCATTCCGGTTACTAGTATTGCTTTTACTAACGATAAATAGCGTTATGGGCTTTTCCTGCACAATAGTATTATTTTCGTCGCTTCATGCCTTGAAAGTAAGCGTGTGAAGAATAAAAATTCTTTAATCTTTTACTATTGTATATGGAAGATCATGAGTTGGTAGTTTCAAGAGTGCTGTATTTAGAAATTTCCTCGAAAAACTTTAAGACCATGGCGTCGGTAATCTAATTTATGCATCACCTTATATCGATTACATCTACAGCGTTGTCCAGATATAATACTTGAATAATCTCGAACATAGTTTTTGCTGTACTACTTCTTCTAACCCTAAATGTGTTGGTAGTAGCTCTTCTAGTTTTACTATAGCAATTTTTTAGCCTTTCTAGCACTACCCCTACAAGCTTTATTGAATAAAGGGTTGCCATTGCTCGTTTACATGTTGTACGCAATCGACTGTGTCTGAAGTTATTACTGTAGAGGATACTGTTGAGCATGCCTTTATGTTCTGAGAATTTTTCGGTTTTGTTGAAGTGCTTTTACTCTTGTAGATTCTAACTCGTTTTTTATTAAATACCATGTGAAAAAAGTCTCAGAATCATGAAATATGTCTGCAACACCAGAAACGTTGTAGCCATTCTTAGCAGGAGCGCATTTCATTGAACACATTTGTTTAACACCTTCTACATTGGTATAGGTATATAGGTATAAAAGCAGTACCTAGCGCTTTTATGTACAGGTTTTCCTTTTGATTTTACAACATACTTTACAGCAGGGGCGGCTTGTCAGGGACGGCAGGTACGGCAGTGCCGACCCAGATATTTTTCAAATAAAGAAATAAAAAAAATATGTTTTTCTACTTTTCTTTAGTTTTCTAAATTTTTAAATGAAAATTCTCATAATTATTAAAAAAGTATCAAAAAAAATGCGTGTGTCCGAACTCCTTAACTTTCAAACATCAACGCATAGGATGCGAGCGCAAGCCACCACGCTCCAAGTCGCCAGGGTCGGCAGAATGGACGTGGGTGAATTAAGAGAGCACAACTGTGTGAGATTTTATGTTAGGAATTCATGCGAGTCTGACAGAGACAACATATGCGTGGAATGGTTTGTATGAATCACATACAGGGCACCTCGGTACGGCCTGCCGTATTCGACTCGCATATACCACACAGCTGATGGTCTTTTATTTGTTTTCGAATAAGTAATGGATAGATTAATAAAATTTACAATTGTTTATAGAATATTCTTATGTTATTCCACATTATTTTAGTATGTATTTAAAAAATTAAATGTTACTATTAAATTAATAAAATTACCACATAAATAAAACGCTAGAAATTAGAAAACAAAGGACTTTAAGGAATTATTATTATTCATCCTTATCATATTGCAATTATTATTTGTTTTTTAAAACTGATGTAGAAAAAAAATAAGAATTAAATTATAAACAAATTTTGTGTATTTATATTGATCGACGATCGATGAATGAATGAGTTAATAATATCTGTTAATGTACCATTTGTAATTTATATTTTTATGATTTAAAACTATTGCAGATATAAGATATAATTAGTTAATGACCAAAAATAATAATAGTAGTATATTGTTCCTCTAAATGGTAAATGCAGTGCGGTTATCGGATTCCCCACTCTCCAGGGTCGGTTCTCGGCACGGCAAGCCGTACCACTCAACCACTGGCCGTACGAAGTATTCAGAAAACCGATCTACCAATCGCCCTTAATCGGTATCCTTCGTCTAGACTCTGGTTGTTTTTGCAATTTTGCAGTTTAAGAGGTTAAATTAAAGTTATTTCGTTATTTTCGTTATTGTAAGGGTTAATTTTCCAACGTATGGTGTTTTAGTTTTGATCAGGTTTGAGGTTTCTACTTGTAGTTTGTAAGTATTTACAGTTTATAAATATGACAAATATTGGAGAAGTGGTGAGTAACAATTTAGACATTGTTGATTTTTTATTAAGAAATAAATTTTCATCACTTTCGCATGATGATAAATTATTAGTAAAAAACTTGAAGCGGCCATGTCCTGCCATGAAAAATTTAGTAATTAACAAACAAAATAGTTCTAATCGCGCTTTTTGTGTTTCTTGGTTTGGTAAATGTCAGTGGATTACCGGTAGCGAAACTAGAAATAAATTGTTTTGTTGGCCTTGTTTACTTTTTTCGGAGCAGCATCAAAATCCGTGGAACTTCACAGGTTATAACAACCTTAAGGAAATCGGTAGGGCAATTCAAAAGCATGGTGCCTCGAAAGACCATACTCATTCCGCATTAAAATTAAAATTATTTGGGAAACAAAATATTGCAACGGCCTTGGATAATGCACATCGTCAGAGTATCGTAGATCATAATCGTAAAGTTAGCGACAACCGCGAAGCCCTTAAACGATTAATTGATATTACCATATACCTAGGAGTCCAAGAACTTGCTTTCAGGGGACATGACGAAACTGAACAATCATTTAATCAGGGTAATTTTAGAGAACTTGTAAAATTATTAGGTCGTTATGATGATAAATTCAATAATTTTTTAGATGAATCTACAACTTTTACCGGACTATCTAAAACAATTCAGAATGATATTATTCAAAGTATCAATCATGTGTTAACGATTACGGTTGAAAACGAGTTAAAAGATACGCCTTGCTTTTCATGGCAAATTGATGAGACTACGGATATCTCCTGTTTTTCACAATTATCGGTAATATTTCGTTTCACAAGTAAAGGTAAAATTATTGAACGTTTCATGGGGTTTTATAATGTAAGTTCAGGCCGTAGAGCAGATGATTTATATCAATTATTGATTAATGAATTTACAAAATTTAATATTTCTGAAAAATTAGTGGGACAGACTTATGACGGAGCCTCAGTCATGGCAGGGGAATTAAACGGATTGCAAGCCAAAATAAAAACAATTGCCCCTCAGGCAATTTTTACTCATTGTTTCGCCCACCGATTAAATTTAATTTTACAAGATACCTGTAGTAAAATCAAAGAGTGTAGAATTTTTTTTGCAAATATTGTTGGTATTTCCGCGTTTTTTTCAAAGTCTACTAAACGGACAAATATTTTAACTGATATATGTAACAAAAGGTTACCAACTAATGTGGAAACGCGTTGGAATTTTAAATCTAGAATCGTTGGAACAGTAATAAAATACAAAAATCTGTTAATCGAAGTTTTTGATACCATTTTAAGTCATGACGATTTTAAGACTGACCATGACACCATCCGTGAAGCTGTAGGTTTTAAGAAAATGTTGAACAACTTTAATTTTTTGTTTTTGTTGCATACCTTCAACTTAATTTTTGATCAAACGGACATAATTTTTTCTATTTTACAAAGCAAATCTACTGACATTTCTTACTGTAAGAAGCGAATTGAATCTTTACTTTCAACTTTAAACGGGTTCAGAAATGAAGAAAAATTTTTCAATAACATATTTGACGATGTAGTCAGTCAATTAGGCCCTCCCCAAAAAAAGCGGAAAACTGATTTTGATGGACTAGACAATGATGGCAAAAGTTATTTTAGACGTTTATTTAATGAAATTTTGGATATGGCAGTTGTTCAGATAAAAGCAAGGTTTGGCAATTTAGATAAAATTAAATTTTTCGAACTTCTCGATAAAAATAATTTTTCAAAATTTCAAAAACATTTTCCCAACAATTTAGTTGATTTGGTAACTACAAGTTATCCAAAATTATTCGACAAAATTAAATTAACTCGAGAATTACAAGTTTTATATTCAGATCACGAAATTTTTGGAGAATCCCCTGATTTACCTAATATGCTTTATTTTATTTATTCTAATTCATTGCAGAGTGATGTTCCCGAAATTTATACATTGTTATCTTTAGTATTATCACTTCCGTCTACATCTTCTTCAGTTGAAAGAAGTTTTTCCACTTTAAAGAGGATTAAAAATTTTGTTCGAAATTCTATGAGTCAAACGCGATTAAATAGTTTGTCCAAAATAGCAGTTGAAAAAGAATTAGTAAAAACATTACAAGATGAACGTGATTCTAAATTTTATGATAAAGTAATAGATCATTTTGCACTTCAGAAAAACAGGAGAATTGAACTAATTTATAAACATATCTAATAATACATGCAAAATTTATTTGTTTTTTAATTCCCATGAAACAGAATTAAAAGTGTTGTTTGTTGTTGACACTTACTTTTTTATAGAATCATTTTTATTTTTTTATCGTTATGTAGAGTGTATTTATAATTTTCATTGTTTTTTGAATATGTAGTTTATTTTTTTATTAATTTTTTAAATTTTATTTAAGAAGTTAACTTTAATTTTTAATATCCTTATTTTACCTCGCCAAAATCCTTTATCTCCCCCACCCTGGCGAGAGATGCTCTAGACCTTCCCGTTGGTTCTCGCTGATCGGTGTAATTTGTTAATAACAAAAAAAACAAAAACAAATTCACTGACTGACTTAGAGTTTATTCAGCTTATAGATATCACAATGTCATGACAAAAATATTGTAACTAAAAATTAGTGCATGATCTTAATGCCGACCTGCCGTGCCGACCCAACGCAAAAGACCACGAGCCGCCACTGCTTTACAGGTGGAGAAGTAGTCTAATAAAAATTATATCATAAAATCCTATGATATAAGGAAATTATTAAGGACAAGCATAAACAATAGCAGATTCTACGTCCTGTACAAATCTTTTCAATTATGCATTGAGAAGAAACATTGAAAGCTGTTTCTCTAAAAATAGTTTATACCTTAAAAAAAGTAAGTGATAGATGGTAAAGAGCTACCTTGCATACACTTGACAAGTTTCCCTGTAGATAGTGTAGATGTAAGTGATGTAATTAATATAATGAATTTAGGCTTTAAAAAGTATTAGTCAAAAGGAAGGCATTACAATTTACCAGTATTAGGGTACACATTTGACGCAAGAAATAACGGAAAAGAGAACCCGGTTGGTTAATAAGGAAAATCAAGAATCTATTCGTCGTCCAGACGGATTTATTTAGACCTTGGGAACAGTAAGCGATCGATGTTAAATAGCTAGCTTGCACATATTTGACAAGTTTCCCTGTTAATGGTGTTGATGTAAGTGCTGTAACTAATATAATAAATTGAGGCGTTAAAAAGTATTAGTGAAATGGAAGGTTTTACAATGTACCAGTATTAGGGTACACATTTGATGCAAGAAATAACGGAAAAGAGATTCCGGTTGGATAGTAAGGAAATCCAAGAATCCATTCGCCGAACAGTCGGCTTTATTTAGACTTATAGACTTATATAGACTAATATAAGCGACGGATGATAAAATCAGAATGCATAGTTCTACATCTCCGATGTACCTATAAACAAAAAAGTAAGTAAAGTAAAAATTAGACAGATCCCAAAAATTAGAAATCAAAGTAACCTTTTATCATCTTCTACGAGAGGTATTTGGATACACTTTGGATGCTAGTAATAAGGGAAAAGAGATTCCGGTTTGTTAATTAGGAAAACGAAGAATCCATTAGTCGTCCAGACGGATTTATCTAGACCTTGAGAATAGTAAACGATCGATGTTGAAGAGCTAGCTTGCAAATATTTGACAAGTGTCCCTGTAGATGATGCTAATGTAAGTGATGTAACTGATATAATGAATTAAGGCTTTAAAAAGTATTAGTCACAAGGAAGACCCCGTAGATGGTGCTAATGTAAGTGATGTAACTGATGTAATGAAGTAAGGCTTTAATTACCAGTATTACCTTACAATTTACTAGTATTAGGGTGCACATTTGATGCAAGAAATAACGAAAAAGAGAAACCGGTTTGTTAAAAAGGAAAACCAAGAATCTATTCGTCGCCCAGATGGATTTATTTAGACCTTGGAAATAGTAAGCCATCGATGTTGAAGAGCTAGCTTGCAAATATTTGACAAGTTTCCCTGTGAATGGTGTTGCTGTAAGTGCTGCAACTAATATAATAAATTAAGGCTTTAAAAAGTATTAGTCAAATGGAAGGTTTTACAATGTATCAGTATTAGAGTACACATTTGAAGCAAGAAATAACGGAAAAGAGAATCCGGTTGGTTAGTAAGGATATCGAAAAATTCATTCGCCGACCAGGCGGCTTTATTTAGACTTTAAAAATATAAGCGATGGATGATAAAATCAGAATGCATAGTTCTACATCTCCGATGTACCTATAAACAGAAAAGTGTATAAAGTAAAAATTAGATAGATCCCAGAAATAAGAAATCAAAGTAACCTTTTATCATCTTCTACGAGAGGTACTAGGATACACTTTGGATGCTAGTAATAAGGGAAAAGAGAATCCGGTTTGTTAATTAGGAAAACGAAGAATCCGTTCGTCATCCAGACGGACTTATATGGACCATGGGTAAGCGATCGATGTTAAACAGCTAGCGTGCAAATATTTGACAAGTTTCCCTGTAGATGGTGCTAATGTAAGTGATGTAACTGATATAATGAATTGAGGTTTTAAAAAGTATTAGTCAAAAGGAAGGCTTTACAATTTACCAGTATTAGGGTACAGTTTTGATGCTAGTAATAAGGGAAAAGAGAATCCGGTTTGTTAATAAGGACAACCAAGAATCCATTCGTCGTCCAGACGGATTTATTTAGACCTTGAGAATAGTAAGCGATTGATGTTAAAGAGCTAGCTTGCAAATATTCGACAAGTTTCCCTGTAGATGCTGTTGATGTAAGTGATGTAACTGATATAATGAATTGACGCTTTAAAAAGTATAGTAGAACGTTGCTGCTTAGACCTAGGCGGTGAAGCACTTGTCGGACGACGTCGCGTAAAAGCAGATGTCGTATTCATCATATCGTAGAACGTGTCTGCTTAGACGTAATACGTTTTTGCTTAGACGTAGAAAGCGCCTGATTGGACCTAGGCGGTGAACCACTTGCCGAACTACGTCGCTTAGAAGCAGACGACGCACTCACCATGTTAAGATTTTCCTCGGTTGGAGGTTTGGCCATTAGTATAGTACATAGTATTAATGTTAGAAGCTTCCTTAGTAGTAGGTGTGTCATTAGTAGCAGTGCCTTTTTCGAGCTCTTTACCAGAAAGATTTGCCATTTTCATAGGACTGTATCAAAAACTATTGTTGCCAATTTTAGATTGACCATTAGCAGCAAGCATAGAACCAGGCAAATCGTTGATATTGGTAGAACGTTGCTGCTGATCGTTGTTAAAGAGCTAGCTTGCAAAAATTTGATAAGTTTCCCTGTAGATGGTGTTAATGTAAGTGATGTAACTGATATAATGAATTGAGGCTTTAAAAAGTATTAGTCAAAAGGATGGCTAGTAAGCGATCGATGTTAAAGAGCTAGCTTGCAAATATTTGCCAAGTTTCCCTGTGAATGGTGTTGATGTAAGTGCTGTAAATAATATAATAAATTGAGGCTTTAAAAAGTATTAGTCAAATAGAAGGTTTAACAATGTACCAGTATTAGGGTACACATTTGAACCAAGAAATAACGGAAAAGAGAATCCGGTTGGTTAGTAAGAAAATCGAGGAATCCATTCGCCGGCCAGACGGCTTTATTCAGACTTTAAAAATATAAGCGATGGATGATAAGAGCAGAATGCATAGTTCTACATCTCCGATGTACCTATAAATAGAAAAGTGTGTAATTAGACAGATTCCAGAAATAAGAAATCAAAGTAACCTTTTATGTGATCTTCTACGAGAGGTATTGGGATATAGTTTGGATGCTAGTAATAAGGGAAAAGAAAATCCGGTTTGTTAATTAGGAAAACGAAGAATCCATTCGTCGTCAAGACGGATTTATTTAGACCTTGGGAATAGTAAGTCATCGTTGTTGAAGAGCTAGCTTGCAAATATTTTCCAAGTTTCCCTGTAGATGGTGCTAATGTAAGTGATCTAACTGATATATTAAATTAAGGCTTTAAAAAGTATTAGTCAAAAGGAAGGCTTTAGAATTTACCAGTATCAGGGTACACATTTGATGCAAGAAATAACGGAAAAGAGATTCCGGTTTGTTAAAAAGGAAAACCAAGAATCCATTCGTCGTCCAGACGGTTTTATTTAGACTTTAAAAATATAAGCGATGGATGATAAGATCAGATTGCGTAGTTCTACATCTCTGATGTACCTATAAACAGAAAAGTGTGTAATTAGACAGATTCCAGAAATAAGAAATCAAAGTAACCTTTTATCATCTTCTACGAGAGTTATTGGGATATACTTTGCATGCTAGTAATAAGGGAAAAGAGAATCCGGTTTGTTAATTAGAAAAACGAAGAATCCATTCCTCGTCCAGACGGATTTATCTAGACCTTGAGAATAGTAAGCGATCGATGTTGAAGAGCTAGCTGGCAAATATTTGACAAGTTTCCCTGTAGATGTTGCTAATGTAAGTGATGTAACTGATATAATGAATTAAGGTTTTAAAAAGTATTAGTCAAAAGGAAGGCTTTACAATTTACCAGGATTAGGGTACATATTTGTTGCAAGAAATAACGGAAAAGAGAATCCGGTTGGATAGTAAGCAAATCCAAGAATCCATTCGCCGTCCAGACGGCTTTATTTAGACTTTGAAAATATAAGCGATGGATGATAAAATCAGAATGCATAGTTCTACATCCCCGATATTCCTATAATCAGAAAAGTAAGTAAAGTAAAAATTAGACAGATCACAGAAATAAGAAATCAAAGTAACCTATTATCATCTTCTACGAAAGGTATTAGGATACACTTTGGATGTTAGTAATAAGGGAAAAGAGATTCCGGTTTCTTAATTAGGAAAACCAAGAATCTCTTCGTCGTCCAGACGGATTTATTTAGACCTTGGGAATAGTAAGCGATCAATGTTAAAGAGCTAGCATGCAAATATTTGACAAGCTTCCCTGTGAATGGTGTTGATGTAAGTGCTGTAACTAATATAATAAATTGAGGTTATAAAAAGTATTAGTCAACTGGAATCATGAAATCAAAGTAACCTATTATCATCTTCTACGAGAGGTATTAGGATACACTTTGGATGTTAGTAATAAGGGAAAAGAGATTCCGGTTTCTTAATTAGGAAAACCAAGAATCTCTTCGTCGTGCAGACGGGTTTATTTAGACCTTGGGAATAGTAAGCGATCGATGTTAAAGAGCTAGCATGCAAATATTTGACAAGCTTCCCTGTGAATGGTGTTGATGTAAGTGCTGTAACTAATATAATAAATTGAGGCTATAAAAAGTATTAGTCAACTGGAAGGTTTTACAATGTACCAGTATTAGGGTACACATTTGAACCAAGAAATAACGGAAAAGAGAATCCGGTTGGTTAGTAAGAAAATCCAAGAATCCATTCGCCGACCAGACGGCTTTATTTAGACTTTAAAAATATAAGCGATGGATGATAAAATAAGAATGCATAGTTCTACATCTCCGATGTACCTATAATCAGAAAAGTAAGTAAAGTAAAAATTAGACAGATCCCAGAAATAAGAATTCAAAGTAACCTTTTATCATCTTCTACGAGAGGTATTAGGATACACTTTGGATGCTCGTAATAAGGGAAAAGAGGTTCCGGGTTGTTAATTAGGAAAACGAAGAATCCATTCGTCGTCCAGACGGATTTATTTAGACCTTGGGAATAGTAAGCGATCGATGTTAAAGAGCTAGATTGCAAGTATTTGACAAGTTTGCCTGTAGATGGTGCTAATGTAAGTGATGTAACTGATATAATGAATTGAGGTTTTAAAAAGTATTAGTCAAAAGTAAGGCTTTACAATTTACCAGTATTAGGATACACATTTGAAGTAAGAAATAACGGAAAAGAGAATCCGGTTTGTTAAAAAGAAAAACCAAGAAGCTATTCGTCATCCAGACGGATTTACTTAGACCTTAGGAATAGTAAGCGATCGATGTTAAAGAGCTAGCATGGAAATATTTGACAAGCTTTCCTGTAGATGGTGTTGATGTAAGTGATGTAACTGATATAATGAATTCAGACTTTAAAAAGTATTAGTCGAAAGGAAGGCTTTACAATGTAACAGTATTAGGGTACACATTTGAACCAAGAAATAACGGAAAAGAGAATCCGGTTCGTTAGTAAGAAAATCGAAGAATCCATTCGCCGACCAGACGGCTTTATTTAGACTTTAAAAATATAAGCGATGGATGATAAAATCAGAATGCATAGTTCTACATCTCCGATGTACCTACAAACAGAAAAGTAAGTAAAGTAAAAATTAGGCATATCCCAGAAATAAGAAATCAAAGTAACCTTTTATCATCTTCTACGAGAGGTACTAGGATATACTTTGGATGCTAGTAATAAGGGAAAACAGAATCCGGTTTGTAAATTAGGAAAACGACAAATCCATTCGTCGTCCACACGGATTTATTTGGACCTTGGGTAAGCGATCGATGTTGAAGAGCTAACGTGCAAATATTTGACAAGATTCCCTGTAGATGTTGCTAATGTAATTGATGTAAATATTTGACAAGATTCCCTGTAGATGTTGCTAATGTAAGTGATGTAACTGATATAATGAATTGAGGTTTTAAAAAGTATTAGTCAAAAAGACCTTGGGAATAGTAAGCGATCGATATTAAAGAGCTAGCTTGCAAATATTTTACAAGTCTCCCTGTAGATAGTGATGATGTAAGTGATGTAACTAAATAATGAATTGAGGCTTTAAAAAGTATTGTAGAACGTTGCTGCTTAGACCTAGACGGTGAAGCACTTGTCGGACGACGTCGCGTAGAAGCAGATGTCGCATTCATCATATCGTAGAACGTGTCTGCTTAGACGTAAAACGTTTTTGCTTAGACGTAGAAAGCGCCTGCTTAGACCTAGGTGGTGAACCACTTGCCGAACTACGTCGCTTAGAAGCAGACGACGCACTCAACATGTTAAGATTTTCCTCGGTTGGAGGTTTGGCCATTAGTATAGTGCATAGTATTAATGGTAGAAGCTTCCTTAGTAGTAGGTGTGTCATTAGTAGCAGTGCCTGTTTCGAGCATTTTACCAGAAAGATTTGCCATTTTCATAGGACTGTATCAAAAACTATTGCTGCCAATTTTAGATTGACCATTAGCAGCAAGCATAGAACCAGGCAAATCGTTGATACTCGTAGAACGTTGCTGCTGATCGTTGTTAAAGGGCTAGCTTGCAAATATTTGACAAGTTTCCCTTAGATGGTGTTGATGTAAGTGATGTAACTGATATAATGAATTGAGACTTTAAAAAGTATTAGTCAAATGGAAGGTTTTACAATGTACCAGTATTAGGGTACACATTTGAACCAAGAAATAACGGAAAAGAGAATCCGGTTGGTTAGTAAGAAAATCGAGGTATCCATTCGCCGGCCAGACGGCTTTATTCAGACTTTAAAAATATAAGCGATGGATGATAAGAGCAGAATGCATAGTTCTACATCTCCGATGTACCTATAAGCAGAAAAGTAAATAAAGTGAAAATTAGACAGATCCCAGAAATAAGAAAGCAAAGTAACCTTTTATCATCTTCTACGAGAGGTATTTGGATACACTTTGGATGCTAGTAATAAGGCAAAAGAGAATCCAGTTTGTTAATTAGGAAAACGAAAAATCCATTCGTCTTCCAGACGGATTTATTTAGACCTTGGGAATAGTAAGCGATCGATGTTGAAGAGCTAGCTTGCAAATATTTGACAAGTTTCCCTGTAGATGGTGCTAATGTAAGTGATGTGAATATAATGAATTATGGTTTTAAAAAGAATTAGTCAAAAGGAAGGATTTACAATTTACCAGTATTAGGGTACACATTTGTTGCAAGAAATAACGGAACAGAGAATCCGGATTGTTAAAAAGAAAAACCAAGAATCTATTCGTCGTCCAGACGGATTTATTTAGTCCTTGGGAATAGTAAGCGATCGATGTTAAAGAGCTAGCATGCAAATGTTTGATAAGTTTCCCTGTGAATGTTGTTCATGTAAGTGCTGTAACTAATATAATAAATTGAGGCTTTAAAAAGCATTAGTCAAATGGAAGGTTTTACAATGTACCAGTATTAGGATACACATTTAAAGCAAGAAGTAACGGAATAGAGAATCCGGTTGGTTAGTAAGGAAATCCAAGAATCCATTCGCCGACCAGGCGGCTTTATTTAGACTTTAAAAATATAAGCGATGGATGATAAAATCAGAATGCATAGTTCTACATCTCCGATGTACCTATAAACAGAAAAGTGTATAAAGTAAAAATTAGATAGATCCCAGAAATAAGAAATCAAAGTAACCTTTTATCATCTTCTACGAGAGGTACTAGGATACACTTTGGATGCTAGTAATAAGGGAAAAGAGAATCCGGTTTGTTAATTAGGAAAACGAAGAATCCGTTCGTCATCCAGACGGACTTATATGGACCATGGGTAAGCGATCGATGTTAAACAGCTAGCGTGCAAATATTTGACAAGTTTCCCTGTAGATGGTGCTAATGTAAGTGATGTAACTGATATAATGAATTGAGGTTTTAAAAAGTATTAGTCAAAAGGAAGGCTTTACAATTTACCAGTATTAGGGTACAGTTTTGATGCTAGTAATAAGGGAAAAGAGAATCCGGTTTGTTAATAAGGACAACCAAGAATCCATTCGTCGTCCAGACGGATTTATTTAGACCTTGAGAATAGTAAGCGATTGATGTTAAAGAACTAGCTTGCAAATATTCGACAAGTTTCCCTGTAGATGCTGTTGATGTAAGTGATGTAACTGATATAATGAATTGACGCTTTAAAAAGTATAGTAGAACGTTGCTGCTTAGACCTAGGCGGTGAAGCACTTGTCGGACGACGTCGCGTAAAAGCAGATGTCGTATTCATCATATCGTAGAACGTGTCTGCTTAGACGTAATACGTTTTTGCTTAGACGTAGAAAGCGCCTGATTGGACCTAGGCGGTGAACCACTTGCCGAACTACGTCGCTTAGAAGCAGACGACGCACTCACCATGTTAAGATTTTCCTCGGTTGGAGGTTTGGCCATTAGTATAGTACATAGTATTAATGTTAGAAGCTTCCTTAGTAGTAGGTGTGTCATTAGTAGCAGTGCCTTTTTCGAGCTCTTTACCAGAAAGATTTGCCATTTTCATAGGACTGTATCAAAAACTATTGTTGCCAATTTTAGATTGACCATTAGCAGCAAGCATAGAACCAGGCAAATCGTTGATATTGGTAGAACGTTGCTGCTGATCGTTGTTAAAGAGCTAGCTTGCAAAAATTTGATAAGTTTCCCTGTAGATGGTGTTAATGTAAGTGATGTAACTGATATAATGAATTGAGGCTTTAAAAAGTATTAGTCAAAAGGATGGCTAGTAAGCGATCGATGTTAAAGAGCTAGCTTGCAAATATTTGCCAAGTTTCCCTGTGAATGGTGTTGATGTAAGTGCTGTAAATAATATAATAAATTGAGGCTTTAAAAAGTATTAGTCAAATAGAAGGTTTAACAATGTACCAGTATTAGGGTACACATTTGAACCAAGAAATAACGGAAAAGAGAATCCGGTTGGTTAGTAAGAAAATCGAGGAATCCATTCGCCGGCCAGACGGCTTTATTCAGACTTTAAAAATATAAGCGATGGATGATAAGAGCAGAATGCATAGTTCTACATCTCCGATGTACCTATAAATAGAAAAGTGTGTAATTAGACAGATTCCAGAAATAAGAAATCAAAGTAACCTTTTATGTGATCTTCTACGAGAGGTATTGGGATATAGTTTGGATGCTAGTAATAAGGGAAAAGAAAATCCGGTTTGTTAATTAGGAAAACGAAGAATCCATTCGTCGTCAAGACGGATTTATTTAGACCTTGGGAATAGTACGTCATCGTTGTTGAAGAGCTAGCTTGCAAATATTTGCCAAGTTTCCCTGTAGATGGTGCTAATGTAAGTGATCTAACTGATATATTAAATTCAGGCTTTAAAAAGTATTAGTCAAAAGGAAGGCTTTAGAATTTACCAGTATCAGGGTACACATTTGATGCAAGAAATAACGGAAAAGAGATTCCGGTTTGTTAAAAAGGAAAACCAAGAATCCATTCGTCGTCCAGACGGTTTTATTTAGACTTTAAAAATATAAGCGATGGATGATAAGATCAGATTGCGTAGTTCTACATCTCTGATGTACCTATAAACAGAAAAGTGTGTAATTAGACAGATTCCAGAAATAAGAAATCAAAGTAACCTTTTATCATCTTCTACGAGAGTTATTGGGATATACTTTGCATGCTAGTAATAAGGGAAAAGAGAATCCGGTTTGTTAATTAGAAAAACGAAGAATCCATTCCTCGTCCAGACGGATTTATCTAGACCTTGAGAATAGTAAGCGATCGATGTTGAAGAGCTAGCTGGCAAATATTTGACAAGTTTCCCTGTAGATGTTGCTAATGTAAGTGATGTAACTGATATAATGAATTAAGGTTTTAAAAAGTATTAGTCAAAAGGAAGGCTTTACAATTTACCAGGATTAGGGTACATATTTGTTGCAAGAAATAACGGAAAAGAGAATCCGGTTGGATAGTAAGCAAATCCAAGAATCCATTCGCCGTCCAGACGGCTTTATTTAGACTTTGAAAATATAAGCGATGGATGATAAAATCAGAATGCATAGTTCTACATCCCCGATATTCCTATAATCAGAAAAGTAAGTAAAGTAAAAATTAGACAGATCACAGAAATAAGAAATCAAAGTAACCTATTATCATCTTCTACGAAAGGTATTAGGATACACTTTGGATGTTAGTAATAAGGGAAAAGAGATTCCGGTTTCTTAATTAGGAAAACCAAGAATCTCTTCGTCGTCCAGACGGATTTATTTAGACCTTGGGAATAGTAAGCGATCAATGTTAAAGAGCTAGCATGCAAATATTTGACAAGCTTCCCTGTGAATGGTGTTGATGTAAGTGCTGTAACTAATATAATAAATTGAGGTTATAAAAAGTATTAGTCAACTGGAATCATGAAATCAAAGTAACCTATTATCATCTTCTACGAGAGGTATTAGGATACACTTTGGATGTTAGTAATAAGGGAAAAGAGATTCCGGTTTCTTAATTAGGAAAACCAAGAATCTCTTCGTCGTGCAGACGGGTTTATTTAGACCTTGGGAATAGTAAGCGATCGATGTTAAAGAGCTAGCATGCAAATATTTGACAAGCTTCCCTGTGAATGGTGTTGATGTAAGTGCTGTAACTAATATAATAAATTGAGGCTATAAAAAGTATTAGTCAACTGGAAGGTTTTACAATGTACCAGTATTAGGGTACACATTTGAACCAAGAAATAACGGAAAAGAGAATCCGGTTGGTTAGTAAGAAAATCCAAGAATCCATTCGCCGACCAGACGGCTTTATTTAGACTTTAAAAATATAAGCGATGGATGATAAAATAAGAATGCATAGTTCTACATCTCCGATGTACCTATAATCAGAAAAGTAAGTAAAGTAAAAATTAGACAGATCCCAGAAATAAGAATTCAAAGTAACCTTTTATCATTTTCTACGAGAGGTATTAGGATACACTTTGGATGCTCGTAATAAGGGAAAAGAGGTTCCGGGTTGTTAATTAGGAAAACGAAGAATCCATTCGTCGTCCAGACGGATTTATTTAGACCTTGGGAATAGTAAGCGATCGATGTTAAAGAGCTAGATTGCAAGTATTTGACAAGTTTGCCTGTAGATGGTGCTAATGTAAGTGATGTAACTGATATAATGAATTGAGGTTTTAAAAAGTATTAGTCAAAAGTAAGGCTTTACAATTTACCAGTATTAGGATACACATTTGAAGTAAGAAATAACGGAAAAGAGAATCCGGTTTGTTAAAAAGAAAAACCAAGAAGCTATTCGTCATCCAGACGGATTTACTTAGACCTTAGGAATAGTAAGCGATCGATGTTAAAGAGCTAGCATGGAAATATTTGACAAGCTTTCCTGTAGATGGTGTTGATGTAAGTGATGTAACTGATATAATGAATTCAGACTTTAAAAAGTATTAGTCGAAAGGAAGGCTTTACAATGTAACAGTATTAGGGTACACATTTGAACCAAGAAATAACGGAAAAGAGAATCCGGTTCGTTAGTAAGAAAATCGAAGAATCCATTCGCCGACCAGACGGCTTTATTTAGACTTTAAAAATATAAGCGATGGATGATAAAATCAGAATGCATAGTTCTACATCTCCGATGTACCTACAAACAGAAAAGTAAGTAAAGTAAAAATTAGGCATATCCCAGAAATAAGAAATCAAAGTAACCTTTTATCATCTTCTACGAGAGGTACTAGGATATACTTTGGATGCTAGTAATAAGGGAAAACAGAATCCGGTTTGTAAATTAGGAAAACGACAAATCCATTCGTCGTCCACACGGATTTATTTGGACCTTGGGTAAGCGATCGATGTTGAAGAGCTAACGTGCAAATATTTGACAAGATTCCCTGTAGATGTTGCTAATGTAATTGATGTAAATATTTGACAAGATTCCCTGTAGATGTTGCTAATGTAAGTGATGTAACTGATATAATGAATTGAGGTTTTAAAAAGTATTAGTCAAAAAGACCTTGGGAATAGTAAGCGATCGATATTAAAGAGCTAGCTTGCAAATATTTTACAAGTCTCCCTGTAGATAGTGATGATGTAAGTGATGTAACTAAATAATGAATTGAGGCTTTAAAAAGTATTGTAGAACGTTGCTGCTTAGACCTAGACGGTGAAGCACTTGTCGGACGACGTCGCGTAGAAGCAGATGTCGCATTCATCATATCGTAGAACGTGTCTGCTTAGACGTAAAACGTTTTTGCTTAGACGTAGAAAGCGCCTGCTTAGACCTAGGTGGTGAACCACTTGCCGAACTACGTCGCTTAGAAGCAGACGACGCACTCAACATGTTAAGATTTTCCTCGGTTGGAGGTTTGGCCATTAGTATAGTGCATAGTATTAATGGTAGAAGCTTCCTTAGTAGTAGGTGTGTCATTAGTAGCAGTGCCTGTTTCGAGCATTTTACCAGAAAGATTTGCCATTTTCATAGGACTGTATCAAAAACTATTGCTGCCAATTTTAGATTGACCATTAGCAGCAAGCATAGAACCAGGCAAATCGTTGATACTCGTAGAACGTTGCTGCTGATCGTTGTTAAAGGGCTAGCTTGCAAATATTTGACAAGTTTCCCTTAGATGGTGTTGATGTAAGTGATGTAACTGATATAATGAATTGAGACTTTAAAAAGTATTAGTCAAATGGAAGGTTTTACAATGTACCAGTATTAGGGTACACATTTGAACCAAGAAATAACGGAAAAGAGAATCCGGTTGGTTAGTAAGAAAATCGAGGTATCCATTCGCCGGCCAGACGGCTTTATTCAGACTTTAAAAATATAAGCGATGGATGATAAGAGCAGAATGCATAGTTCTACATCTCCGATGTACCTATAAGCAGAAAAGTAAATAAAGTGAAAATTAGACAGATCCCAGAAATAAGAAGGCAAAGTAACCTTTTATCATCTTCTACGAGAGGTATTTGGATACACTTTGGATGCTAGTAATAAGGCAAAAGAGAATCCAGTTTGTTAATTAGGAAAACGAAAAATCCATTCGTCTTCCAGACGGATTTATTTAGACCTTGGGAATAGTAAGCGATCGATGTTGAAGAGCTAGCTTGCAAATATTTGACAAGTTTCCCTGTAGATGGTGCTAATGTAAGTGATGTGAATATAATGAATTATGGTTTTAAAAAGAATTAGTCAAAAGGAAGGATTTACAATTTACTAGTATTAGGGTACACATTTGTTGCAAGAAATAACGGAAAAGAGAATCCGGATTGTTAAAAAGAAAAACCAAGAATCTATTCGTCGTCCAGACGGATTTATTTAGTCCTTGGGAATAGTAAGCGATCGATGTTAAAGAGCTAGCATGCAAATGTTTGATAAGTTTCCCTGTGAATGTTGTTCATGTAAGTGCTGTAACTAATATAATAAATTGAGGCTTTAAAAAGCATTAGTCAAATGGAAGGTTTTACAATGTACCAGTATTAGGATACACATTTAAAGCAAGAAGTAACGGAATAGAGAATCCGGTTGGTTAGTAAGGAAATCCAAGAATCCATTCGCCGACCAGACGGCTTTATTTAGACTTTAAAAATATAAGCGATGGATGATAAAATCAGAATGCATAGTTCTACATCTGCGATGTACCTATAAACAGAAAAGTAAGTAAAGTAAAAATTAGACAGATCCCAGAAATAAGAAATCAAAGTAACCTTTTATCATCTTCTACGAGAGGTGCTAGGATACACTTTGGATGCTAGTAATAAGGGAAAAGAGAATCCGGTTTGTTAATTAGGAAAACGAAGAATCCATTTGACGTCCAGACGGATTTATTTGGACCTTGGGTAAGCGATCGATGTTGATGGTGATGATAATCGATGAAATATTTGAAAGTTTCCCTGTAGATGATGCTAATGTAAGTGATGTAACTGATATTATGTATTGAGCTTTTAAATAGTATTAGTCAAAAGGAAGGCTTTGCAATTTACCAGTATTAGGATACACTTTTGATGCTAGTAATAAGGAAAAGAGAATCCGGTTTTTTAATAAGGACAACCAAGAATTCATTCGTCGTCCAGACGGATTTATTTAGACCTTGAGAATAGTAAGCGATCGATGTAAAAGAGCATGGAAATATTTGACAAGCTTTCCTGTAGATGGTGTTGATGTAAGTGATGTAACTGATAGAATGAATTGAGGCTTTAAAAAGTATTGTAGAACGTTGCTGCTTAGACCTAGGCGGTGAAGCACTTGCCGAACTACGTCGTTTAGAAGCAGACGACCCACTCATTATGTTAAGATTTTCCTCGGTTGGAGGTTTGGCCATTAGTATAGTGCATAGTACTAATGGTAGACGCTTCCTTAGTAGTAGGTGTGTCATCAGTAGCAGTGCCTGTTTCGAGCATTTTACCAGAAAGATTTGCCATTTTCATAGGACTGTTTATAATGAATAGAGGCTTTAAAAAGTGTTAGTCAAAAGGAAGGCTTTATAATTTGCCAGTATTAGGCTACACTTTTGATGTTAGTAATAAGGGAAAAGAGAATCCGGTTTGTGAATAAGGAAAACAAAGACTCCATTCGTCCTCCAGACGGATTTATTTAGACCTTGGGAATAGTAAGCGATCCATGTTAAAGAGCTAGCTTGCAAATATTTTACGAGTTTCCCTGTAGATGGTGTTGATGTAAGTGATGTAGCTTATATATTGAATTGAGGCTTTAAAAAGTATTAGTCAAGAGGAAGGCTTTACAATTTGCCAGTATTAGAGTTCACTTTTGATGCTAGTAATAAGGAAAAGAGAATCCGGTTTGTTAATAAGGACAACCAAGAATCCATTCGTCGTCCAGACGGATTTATTTAGACCTTGAGAATAGTAAGCGATCGATGTAAAAGAGCATGCAAATATTTGACAAGCTTTCCTGTAGATGGTGTTGAGGTAAGTCATGTAACTGATAGAATGAATTAAGGCTTTAAAAAGTATTGTAGAACGTTGCTGCTTAGACCTAGGCGGTGAAGCACTTGCCGAACTACGTCGTTTAGAAGCAGACGACCCACTCATTATGTTAAGATTTTCCTCGGTTGGAGGTTTGGCCATTAGTATAGTGCATAGTATTAATGGTAGACGCTTCCTTAGTAGTAGGTGTGTCATCAGTAGCAGTGCCTGTTTCGAGCATTTTACCAGAAAGATTTGCCATTTTCATAGGACTGTTTATAATGAATAGAGGCGTTAAAAAGTGTTAGTCAAAAGGAAGGCTTTATAATTTGCCAGTATTAGGCTACACTTTTGATGTTAGTAATAAGGGAAAAGAGAATCCGGTGTGTTAATAAGGAAAACAAAGAATCCATTCGTCCTCCAGACGGATTTATTTAGACATTGGGAATAGTAAGTGATCGATATTAAACAGCTAGCTTATAAATATTTGACAAGTTTCCCTGTAGATGGTGTTGATGTAAGTGATGTAACTGATATAATGAATTGAAGCTTTCAAAAGTATTAGTTAAAAGGAAAGCTTTACAATTTGCCAGTATTAGGGTTCACTTTTGATGCTAGTAATAAGGGAAAAGGGAATCCGGTTTTTTAATAAGGACAGCCAAGAATGCATTTGTCGTCCAGACGGATTTATTTAGACCTTGGGAATAGTAAGCGATCCATGTTAAAGAGCTAGCTTGCAAATATTTTACGAGTTTCCCTGTAGATGGTGTTGATGTAAGTGATGTAGCTTATATATTGAATTGAGGCTTTAAAAAGTATTAGTCAAAAGGAAGGCTTTACAATTTGCCAGTATTAGAGTTCACTTTTGATTTTAGTAATAAGGAAAAGAGAATCCGGTTTTTTAATAAGGACAACCAAGAATTCATTCGTCGTCCAGACGGATTTATTTAGACCTTGAGAATAGTAAGCGATCGATGTAAAAGAGCATGCAAATATTTGACAAGCTTTCCTGTAGATGGTGTTGAGGTAAGTCATGTAACTGATAGAATGAATTAAGGCTTTAAAAAGTATTGTAGAACGTTGCTGCTTAGACCTAGGCGGTGAAGCACTTGCCGAACTACGTCGTTTAGAAGCAGACGACCCACTCATTATGTTAAGATTTTCCTCGGTTGGAGGTTTGGCCATTAGTATAGTGCATAGTATTAATGGTAGACGCTTCCTTAGTAGTAGGTGTGTCATCAGTAGCAGTGCCTGTTTCGAGCATTTTACCAGAAAGATTTGCCATTTTCATAGGACTGTTTATAATGAATAGAGGCTTTAAAAAGTGTTAGTCAAAAGGAAGGCTTTATAATTTGCACAGTATTAGGCTACACTTTTGATGTTAGTAATAAGGGAAAAGAGAATCCGGTTTGTGAATAAGGAAAACAAAGACTCCATTCGTCCTCCAGACGGATTTATTTAGACCTTGGGAATAGTAAGCGATCCATGTTAAAGAGCTAGCTTGCAAATATTTTACGAGTTTCCCTGTAGATGGTGTTGATGTAAGTGATGTAGCTTATATATTGAATTGAGGATTTAAAAAGTATTAGTCAAAAGGAAGGCTTTACAATTTGCCAGTATTAGAGTTCACTTTTGATTTTAGTAATAAGGAAAAGAGAATCCGGTTTGTTAATAAGGACAACCAAGAATCCATTCGTCGTCCAGACGGATTTATTTAGACCTTGAGAATAGTAAGAGATCGATGTAAAAGAGCATGCAAATATTTGACAAGCTTTCCTGTAGATGGTGTTGAGGTAAGTCATGTAACTGAGAGAATGAATTAAGGCTTTAAAAAGTATTGTAGAACGTTGCTGCTTAGACCTAGGCGGTGAAGCACTTGCCGAACTACGTCGTTTAGAAGCAGACGACCCACTCATTATGTTAAGATTTTCCTCGGTTGGAGGTTTGGCCATTAGTATAGTGCATAGTATTAATGGTAGACGCTTCCTTAGTAGTAGGTGTGTCATCAGTAGCAGTGCCTGTTTCGAGCATTTTACCAGAAAGATTTGCCATTTTCATAGGACTGTTTATAATGAATAGAGGCTTTAAAAAGTGTTAGTCAAAAGGAAGGCTTTATAATTTGCCAGTATTAGGCTACACTTTTGATGTTAGCAATAAGGGAAAAGAGAATCCGGTTTGTTAATAAGGAAAACAAAGAATCCATTCGTCCTCCAGACGGATTTATTTAGACCTTGGGAATAGTAAGTGATCGATATTAAACAGCTAGCTTGTAAATATTTGACAAGTTTTCCTGTAGATAGTGTTGATGTAAGTGATGTAACTAATATAATGAATTGAGGCTTTAAAAAGTATTAGTAAAAAGGAACGCTTTACAATTTGCCAGTATTAGGGTTCACTTTTGATGCTAGTAATAACAGAAAAGAGAATCCGGTTTGTTGATAAGGAAAACCAAAAATTCATTAGACGTCCAGACGAATTTATTTAGACCCTGGGAATACTAAGCAATCGAAGTTAAAGAGCTAGCATGCAAATATTTTATAAGTCTCCCTGTAGATAGTGATGATGTAAGTGATGTAACTAAATAATGAATTGAGGCTTTAAAAAGTATTGTAGAACGTTGCTGCTTAGACCTAGACGGTGAAGCACTTGTCGGACGACGTCGCGTAGAAGCAGATGTCGCATTCATCATATCGTAGAACGTGTCTGCTTAGACGTAAAACGTTTTTGCTTAGACGTAGAAAGCGCCTGCTTAGACCTAGGTGGTGAACCATTTGCCGAACTACGTCGCTTAGAAGCAGACGACGCACTCAACATGTTAAGATTTTCCTCGGTTGGAGGTTTGGCCATTAGTATAGTGCATAGTATTAATGGTAGAAGTTTCCTTAGTAGTAGGTGTGTCATTAGTAGCAGTGCCTGTTTCGAGCATTTTACCAGAAAGATTTGCCATTTTCATAGGACTGTATCAAAAACTATTGCTGCCAATTTTAGATTGACCATTAGCAGCAAGCATAGAACCAGGCAAATCGTTGATACTCGTAGAACGTTGCTGCTGATCGTTGTTAAAGGGCTAGCTTGCAAATATTTGACAAGTTTCCCTTAGATGGTGTTGATGTAAGTGATGTAACTGATATAATGAATTGAGACTTTAAAAAGTATTAGTCAAATGGAAGGTTTTACAATGTACCAGTATTAGGGTACACATTTGAACCAAGAAATAACGGAAAAGAGAATCCGGTTGGTTAGTAAGAAAATCGAGGTATCCATTCGCCGGCCAGACGGCTTTATTCAGACTTTAAAAATATAAGCGATGGATGATAAGAGCAGAATGCATAGTTCTACATCTCCGATGTACCTATAAGCAGAAAAGTAAATAAAGTGAAAATTAGACAGATCCCAGAAATAAGAAAGCAAAGTAACCTTTTATCATCTTCTACGAGAGGTATTTGGATACACTTTGGATGCTAGTAATAAGGCAAAAAAGAATCCAGTTTGTTAATTAGGAAAACGAAAAATCTATTCGTCTTCCAGACGGATTTATTTAGACCTTGGGAATAGTAAGCGATCGATGTTGAAGAGCTAGCTTGCAAATATTTGACAAGTTTCCCTGTAGATGGTGCTAATGTAAGTGATGTGAATATAATGAATTATGGTTTTAAAAAGAATTAGTCAAAAGGAAGGATTTACAATTTACCAGTATTAGGGTACACATTTGTTGCAAGAAATAACGGAAAAGAGAATCCGGATTGTTAAAAAGAAAAACCAAGAATCTATTCGTCGTCCAGACGGATTTATTTAGTCCTTAGGAATAGTAAGCGATCGATGTTAAAGAGCTAGCATGCAAATGTTTGATAAGTTTCCCTGTGAATGTTGTTCATGTAAGTGCTGTAACTAATATAATAAATTGAGGCTTTAAAAAGCATTAGTCAAATGGAAGGTTTTACAATGTACCAGTATTAGGATACACATTTAAAGCAAGAAGTAACGGAATAGAGAATCCGGTTGGTTAGTAAGGAAATCCAAGAATCCATTCGCCGACCAGACGGCTTTATTTAGACTTTAAAAATATAAGCGATGGATGATAAAATCAGAATGCATAGTTCTACATCTGCGATGTACCTATAAACAGAAAAGTAAGTAAAGTAAAAATTAGACAGATCCCAGAAATAAGAAATCAAAGTAACCTTTTATCATCTTCTACGAGAGGTGCTAGGATACACTTTGGATGCTAGTAATAAGGGAAAAGAGAATCCGGTTTGTTAATTAGGAAAACGAAGAATCCATTTGACGTCCAGACGGATTTATTTGGACCTTGGGTAAGCGATCGATGTTGATGGTGATGATAATCGATGAAATATTTGAAAGTTTCCCTGTAGATGATGCTAATGTAAGTGATGTAACTGATATTATGTATTGAGCTTTTAAATAGTATTAGTCAAAAGGAAGGCTTTGCAATTTACCAGTATTAGGATACACTTTTGATGCTAGTAATAAGGAAAAGAGAATCCGGTTTTTTAATAAGGACAACCAAGAATTCATTCGTCGTCCAGACGGATTTATTTAGACCTTGAGAATAGTAAGCGATCGATGTAAAAGAGCATGGAAATATTTGACAAGCTTTCCTGTAGATGGTGTTGATGTAAGTGATGTAACTGATAGAATGAATTGAGGCTTTAAAAAGTATTGTAGAACGTTGCTGCTTAGACCTAGGCGGTGAAGCACTTGCCGAACTACGTCGTTTAGAAGCAGACGACCCACTCATT
Source organism: Agrypnus murinus (assembly GCA_929113105.1). Taxonomy (NCBI): domain Eukaryota; kingdom Metazoa; phylum Arthropoda; class Insecta; order Coleoptera; family Elateridae; genus Agrypnus; species Agrypnus murinus. The sequence goes on along the minus strand of OV816023.1, from coordinate 136,032,534 downwards.
ATGTTAAGATTTTCCTCGGTTGGAGGTTTGGCCATTAGTATAGTGCATAGTATTAATGGTAGACGCTTCCTTAGTAGTAGGTGTGTCATCAGTAGCAGTGCCTGTTTCGAGCATTTTACCAGAAAGATTTGCCATTTTCATAGGACTGTTTATAATGAATAGAGGCTTTAAAAAGTGTTAGTCAAAAGGAAGGCTTTATAATTTGCCAGTATTAGGCTACACTTTTGATGTTAGCAATAAGGGAAAAGAGAATCCGGTTTGTTAATAAGGAAAACAAAGAATCCATTCGTCCTCCAGACGGATTTATTTAGACCTTGGGAATAGTAAGTGATCGATATTAAACAGCTAGCTTGTAAATATTTGACAAGTTTTCCTGTAGATAGTGTTGATGTAAGTGATGTAACTAATATAATGAATTGAGGCTTTAAAAAGTATTAGCAAAAAGGAACGCTTTACAATTTGCCAGTATTAGGGTTCACTTTTGATGCTAGTAATAACAGAAAAGAGAATCCGGTTTGTTGATAAGGAAAACCAAAAATTCATTAGACGTCCAGACGAATTTATTTAGACCCTGGGAATACTAAGCAATCGAAGTTAAAGAGCTAGCATGCAAATATTTTATAAGTCTCCCTGTAGATAGTGATGATGTAAGTGATGTAACTAAATAATGAATTGAGGCTTTAAAAAGTATTGTAGAACGTTGCTGCTTAGACCTAGACGGTGAAGCACTTGTCGGACGACGTCGCGTAGAAGCAGATGTCGCATTCATCATATCGTAGAACGTGTCTGCTTAGACGTAAAACGTTTTTGCTTAGACGTAGAAAGCGCCTGCTTAGACCTAGGTGGTGAACCATTTGCCGAACTACGTCGCTTAGAAGCAGACGACGCACTCAACATGTTAAGATTTTCCTCGGTTGGAGGTTTGGCCATTAGTATAGTGCATAGTATTAATGGTAGAAGTTTCCTTAGTAGTAGGTGTGTCATTAGTAGCAGTGCCTGTTTCGAGCATTTTACCAGAAAGATTTGCCATTTTCATAGGACTGTATCAAAAACTATTGCTGCCAATTGTAGATTGACCATTAGCAGCAAGCATAGAACCAGGCAAATCGTTGATACTCGTAGAACGTTGCTGCTGATCGTTGTTAAAGGGCTAGCTTGCAAATATTTGACAAGTTTCCCTTAGATGGTGTTGATGTAAGTGATGTAACTGATATAATGAATTGAGACTTTAAAAAGTATTAGTCAAATGGAAGGTTTTACAATGTACCAGTATTAGGGTACACATTTGAACCAAGAAATAACGGAAAAGAGAATCCGGTTGGTTAGTAAGAAAATCGAGGTATCCATTCGCCGGCCAGACGGCTTTATTCAGACTTTAAAAATATAAGCGATGGATGATAAGAGCAGAATGCATAGTTCTACATCTCCGATGTACCTATAAGCAGAAAAGTAAATAAAGTGAAAATTAGACAGATCCCAGAAATAAGAAAGCAAAGTAACCTTTTATCATCTTCTACGAGAGGTATTTGGATACACTTTGGATGCTAGTAATAAGGCAAAAGAGAATCCAGTTTGTTAATTAGGAAAACGAAAAATCTATTCGTCTTCCAGACGGATTTATTTAGACCTTGGGAATAGTAAGCGATCGATGTTGAAGAGCTAGCTTGCAAATATTTGACAAGTTTCCCTGTAGATGGTGCTAATGTAAGTGATGTGAATATAATGAATTATGGTTTTAAAAAGAATTAGTCAAAAGGAAGGATTTACAATTTACCAGTATTAGGGTACACATTTGTTGCAAGAAATAACGGAAAAGAGAATCCGGATTGTTAAAAAGAAAAACCAAGAATCTATTCGTCGTCCAGACGGATTTATTTAGTCCTTGGGAATAGTAAGCGATCGATGTTAAAGAGCTAGCATGCAAATGTTTGATAAGTTTCCCTGTGAATGTTGTTCATGTAAGTGCTGTAACTAATATAATAAATTGAGGCTTTAAAAAGCATTAGTCAAATGGAAGGTTTTACAATGTACCAGTATTAGGATACACATTTAAAGCAAGAAGTAACGGAATAGAGAATCCGGTTGGTTAGTAAGGAAATCCAAGAATCCATTCGCCGACCAGACGGCTTTATTTAGACTTTAAAAATATAAGCGATGGATGATAAAATCAGAATGCATAGTTCTACATCTGCGATGTACCTATAAACAGAAAAGTAAGTAAAGTAAAAATTAGACAGATCCCAGAAATAAGAAATCAAAGTAACCTTTTATCATCTTCTACGAGAGGTGCTAGGATACACTTTGGATGCTAGTAATAAGGGAAAAGAGAATCCGGTTTGTTAATTAGGAAAACGAAGAATCCATTTGACGTCCAGACGGATTTATTTGGACCTTGGGTAAGCGATCGATGTTGATGGTGATGATAATCGATGAAATATTTGAAAGTTTCCCTGTAGATGATGCTAATGTAAGTGATGTAACTGATATTATGTATTGAGCTTTTAAATAGTATTAGTCAAAAGGAAGGCTTTGCAATTTACCAGTATTAGGATACACTTTTGATGCTAGTAATAAGGAAAAGAGAATCCGGTTTTTTAATAAGGACAACCAAGAATTCATTCGTCGTCCAGACGGATTTATTTAGACCTTGAGAATAGTAAGCGATCGATGTAAAAGAGCATGGAAATATTTGACAAGCTTTCCTGTAGATGGTGTTGATGTAAGTGATGTAACTGATAGAATGAATTGAGGCTTTAAAAAGTATTGTAGAACGTTGCTGCTTAGACCTAGGCGGTGAAGCACTTGCCGAACTACGTCGTTTAGAAGCAGACGACCCACTCATTATGTTAAGATTTTCCTCGGTTGGAGGTTTGGCCATTAGTATAGTGCATAGTATTAATGGTAGACGCTTCCTTAGTAGTAGGTGTGTCATCAGTAGCAGTGCCTGTTTCGAGCATTTTACCAGAAAGATTTGCCATTTTCATAGGACTGTTTATAATGAATAGAGGCTTTAAAAAGTGTTAGTCAAAAGGAAGGCTTTATAATTTGCCAGTATTAGGCTACACTTTTGATGTTAGTAATAAGGGAAAAGAGAATCCGGTTTGTGAATAAGGAAAACAAAGACTCCATTCGTCCTCCAGACGGATTTATTTAGACCTTGGGAATAGTAAGCGATCCATGTTAAAGAGCTAGCTTGCAAATATTTTACGAGTTTCCCTGTAGATGGTGTTGATGTAAGTGATGTAGCTTATATATTGAATTGAGGCTTTAAAAAGTATTAGTCAAAAGGAAGGCTTTACAATTTGCCAGTATTAGAGTTCACTTTTGATGCTAGTAATAAGGAAAAGAGAATCCGGTTTGTTAATAAGGACAACCAAGAATCCATTCGTCGTCCAGACGGATTTATTTAGACCTTGAGAATAGTAAGCGATCGATGTAAAAGAGCATGCAAATATTTGACAAGCTTTCCTGTAGATGGTGTTGAGGTAAGTCATGTAACTGATAGAATGAATTAAGGCTTTAAAAAGTATTGTAGAACGTTGCTGCTTAGACCTAGGCGGTGAAGCACTTGCCGAACTACGTCGTTTAGAAGCAGACGACCCACTCATTATGTTAAGATTTTCCTCGGTTGGAGGTTTGGCCATTAGTATAGTGCATAGTATTAATGGTAGACGCTTCCTTAGTAGTAGGTGTGTCATCAGTAGCAGTGCCTGTTTCGAGCATTTTACCAGAAAGATTTGCCATTTTCATAGGACTGTTTATAATGAATAGAGGCGTTAAAAAGTGTTAGTCAAAAGGAAGGCTTTATAATTTGCCAGTATTAGGCTACACTTTTGATGTTAGTAATAAGGGAAAAGAGAATCCGGTGTGTTAATAAGGAAAACAAAGAATCCATTCGTCCTCCAGACGGATTTATTTAGACATTGGGAATAGTAAGTGATCGATATTAAACAGCTAGCTTATAAATATTTGACAAGTTTCCCTGTAGATGGTGTTGATGTAAGTGATGTAACTGATATAATGAATTGAAGCTTTCAAAAGTATTAGTTAAAAGGAAAGCTTTACAATTTGCCAGTATTAGGGTTCACTTTTGATGCTAGTAATAAGGGAAAAGGGAATCCGGTTTGTTAATAAGGACAACCAAGAATCCATTCGTCGTCCAGACGGATTTATTTAGACCTTGAGAATAGTAAGCGATCGATGTAAAAGAGCATGCAAATATTTGACAAGCTTTCCTGTAGATGGTGTTGAGGTAAGTCATGTAACTGATAGAATGAATTAAGGCTTTAAAAAGTATTGTAGAACGTTGCTGCTTAGACCTAGGCGGTGAAGCACTTGCCGAACTACGTCGTTTAGAAGCAGACGACCCACTCATTATGTTAAGATTTTCCTCGGTTGGAGGTTTGGCCATTAGTATAGTGCATAGTATTAATGGTAGACGCTTCCTTAGTAGTAGGTGTGTCATCAGTAGCAGTGCCTGTTTCGAGCATTTTACCAGAAAGATTTGCCATTTTCATAGGACTGTTTATAATAACTAGAGGCGTTAAAAAGTGTTAGTCAAAAGGAAGGCTTTATAATTTGCCAGTATTAGGCTACACTTTTGATGTTAGTAATAAGGGAAAAGAGAATCCGGTGTGTTAATAAGGAAAACAAAGAATCCATTCGTCCTCCAGACGGATTTATTTAGACATTGGGAATAGTAAGTGATCGATATTAAACAGCTAGCTTATAAATATTTGACAAGTTTCCCTGTAGATGGTGTTGATGTAAGTGATGTAACTGATATAATGAATTGAAGCTTTCAAAAGTATTAGTTAAAAGGAAAGCTTTACAATTTGCCAGTATTGGGGTTCACTTTTGATGCTAGTAATAAGGGAAAAGGGAATCCGGTTTTTTAATAAGGACAGCCAAGAATGCATTTGTCGTCCAGACGGATTTATTTAGACCTTGGGAATAGTAAGCGATCCATGTTAAAGAGCTAGCTTGCAAATATTTTACGAGTTTCCCTGTAGATGGTGTTGATGTAAGTGATGTAGCTTATATATTGAATTGAGGCTTTAAAAAGTATTAGTCAAAAGGAAGGCTTTGCAATTTGCCAGTATTAGAGTTCACTTTTGATGCTAGTAATAAGGAAAAGAGAATCCGGTTTGTTAATAAGGACAACCAAGAATCCATTCGTCGTCCAAACGGATTTATTTAGACCTTGAGAATAGTAAGCGATCGATGTAAAAGAGCATGCAAATATTTGACAAGCTTTCCTGTAGATGGTGTTGAGGTAAGTCATGTAACTGATAGAATGAATTAAGGCTTTAAAAAGTATTGTAGAACGTTGCTGCTTAGACCTAGGCGGTGAAGCACTTGCCGAACTACGTCGTTTAGAAGCAGACGACCCACTCATTATGTTTAGATTTTCCTCGGTTGGAGGTTTGGCCATTAGTATAGTGCATAGTATTAATGGTAGACGCTTCCTTAGTAGTAGGTGTGTCATCAGTAGCAGTGCCTGTTTCGAGCATTTTACCAGAAAGATTTGCCATTTTCATAGGACTGTTTATAATGAATAGAGGCTTTAAAAAGTGTTAGTCAAAAGGAAGGCTTTATAATTTGCACAGTATTAGGCTACACTTTTGATGTTAGTAATAAGGGAAAAGAGAATCCGGTTTGTGAATAAGGAAAACAAAGACTCTATTCGTCCTCCAGACGGATTTATTTAGACCTTGGGAATAGTAAGCGATCCATGTTAAAGAGCTAGCTTGCAAATATTTTACGAGTTTCCCTGTAGATGGTGTTGATGTAAGTGATGTAGCTTATATATTGAATTGAGGCTTTAAAAAGTATTAGTCAAAAGGAAGGCTTTACAATTTGCCAGTATTAGAGTTCACTTTTGATGCTAGTAATAAGGAAAAGAGAATCCGGTTTGTTAATAAGGACAACCAAGAATCCATTCGTCGTCCAGACGGATTTATTTAGACCTTGAGAATAGTAAGCGATCGATGTAAAAGAGCATGCAAATATTTGACAAGCTTTCCTGTAGATGGTGTTGAGGTAAGTCATGTAACTGATAGAATGAATTAAGGCTTTAAAAAGTATTGTAGAACGTTGCTGCTTAGACCTAGGCGGTGAAGCACTTGCCGAACTACGTCGTTTAGAAGCAGACGACCCACTCATTATGTTAAGATTTTCCTCGGTTGGAGGTTTGGCCATTAGTATAGTGCATAGTATTAATGGTAGACGCTTCCTTAGTAGTAGGTGTGTCATCAGTAGCAGTGCCTGTTTCGAGCATTTTACCAGAAAGATTTGCCATTTTCATAGGACTGTTTATAATGAATAGAGGCTTTAAAAAGTGTTAGTCAAAAGGAAGGCTTTATAATTTGCACAGTATTAGGCTACACTTTTGATGTTAGTAATAAGGGAAAAGAGAATCCGGTTTGTGAATAAGGAAAACAAAGACTCTATTCGTCCTCCAGACGGATTTATTTAGACCTTGGGAATAGTAAGCGATCCATGTTAAAGAGCTAGCTTGCAAATATTTTACGAGTTTCCCTGTAGATGGTGTTGATGTAAGTGATGTAGCTTATATATTGAATTGAGGCTTTAAAAAGTATTAGTCAAAAGGAAGGCTTTACAATTTGCCAGTATTAGAGTTCACTTTTGATGCTAGTAATAAGGAAAAGAGAATCCGGTTTGTTAATAAGGACAACCAAGAATCCATTCGTCGTCCAGACGGATTTATTTAGACCTTGAGAATAGTAAGCGATCGATGTAAAAGAGCATGCAAATATTTGACAAGCTTTCCTGTAGATGGTGTTGAGGTAAGTCATGTAACTGATAGAATGAATTAAGGCTTTAAAAAGTATTGTAGAACGTTGCTGCTTAGACCTAGGCGGTGAAGCACTTGCCGAACTACGTCGTTTAGAAGCAGACGACCCACTCATTATGTTAAGATTTTCCTCGGTTGGAGGTTTGGCCATTAGTATAGTGCATAGTATTAATGGTAGACGCTTCCTTAGTAGTAGGTGTGTCATCAGTAGCAGTGCCTGTTTCGAGCATTTTACCAGAAAGATTTGCCATTTTCATAGGACTGTTTATAATGAATAGAGGCTTTAAAAAGTGTTAGTCAAAAGGAAGGCTTTATAATTTGCCAGTATTAGGCTACACTTTTGATGTTAGCAATAAGGGAAAAGAGAATCCGGTTTGTTAATAAGGAAAACAAAGAATCCATTCGTCCTCCAGACGGATTTATTTAGACCTTGGGAATAGTAAGTGATCGATATTAAACAGCTAGCTTGTAAATATTTGACAAGTTTTCCTGTAGATAGTGTTGATGTAAGTGATGTAACTAATATAATGAATTGAGGCTTTAAAAAGTATTAGTAAAAAGGAACGCTTTACAATTTGCCAGTATTAGGGTTCACTTTTGATGCTAGTAATAACAGAAAAGAGAATCCGGTTTGTTGATAAGGAAAACCAAAAATTCATTAGACGTCCAGACGAATTTATTTAGACCCTGGGAATACTAAGCAATCGAAGTTAAAGAGCTAGCATGCAAATATTTTATAAGTTTCCCTGTAAATAGTGTTGATTTAAGTAATGTAACAGATATAATGAATTGAGGTCCACAACCTGAAAATCGAAAATTTAGTCATAAGCTCCCTTTTTCCGCGCGAATCGCATTGGTATTCTACTATGTATAACTGGTTTTGGTATCAGTTTGAATCTATAGCAGAGCAGGTATAGATTACTTAAAAAACTAATAATAAGGACACTAAATAATTACTTATTAAATAATAGTTTATGCAATTTGATTAGTGTAGATTGTGTTGCCTATGCTATCTTAAAATGTTACGCCAAAATCTTAGTTATTTTAAGCCTATCAGCTATTTGATATTGGTAGTGAATAATAGATACTGACGTTATGATAATACAAATTTTACTCGTCGGCATGTAAAATGAACTTGAATTATGCTAATTCTTACGTAACGTATTACATTGCAGTGAATCAACGTAGTAGTATTGGTAATATTGTGCATTTTTTGAAAAACATGTTAGCTGATTATTTTTGTTTTAGATTTATTATCACAAAAATACGCTAATTCACAACTGTAACGGTGAATTGTGTATATAAACATTATTCAAGGTCCACTCAGCATATTATTACTTTACAAATAGGTATGTGAATTTTTTAACATCTATTGCTGATACATATGAACTAATTTGTGAATATTAACTTAATAAGTAATAAGAATACTGATATTTATCACGCAATGTATTTAACACAAACACATTCTAATATCAATCAGTATCCAATCATGCATATAATTCTTTCTTTTTTATATTCAAATATAGACAGTGTTAACAGTATTCAAAAGTATGAATATTTCTAGCTGATGTTAAAAATAACTCTATCCAATAATATACATTTTAAAATTTAATTGAAAATTCCACCCGCTTATAACAGTTGTATTCCACAAATATGAACAACTATAGTACAGAAAAAATTGAACTATTACAATTATCATGGCGGAAAAGATACCAATAATTCGCATTTTAGAATGTACTCTCATACTGCTCTAATTAGTTAGAAAACATATGTTTACCTTTGTTACTACATACGTGACGGCCTACTGATTTTTTTTAACTCGTGGATTTCATCAGTAAAGAATTAAGAATGTTTGTTCTAACTCAGATACAGCAAAACCTCTTATTCTCCATCTCTTAAAAGCGGCCACCACTAAAAACGGCCAGTTTTCAAATTCTGAAATCAATTATACGCGAATACCCATACTAATAATGACCCTCCTATAATAGCGGTGCCCCCCATAAAACGGTCACGGCTACTTCGAAGAAAATTTTCTCGGAAAAATACCTGCAATTCTACCTCTCATTATCGGCCATTAATTTTTTGTTGACAACTATAGCTTATATACATACATAAACTTTATTAGTATTTAAAACCATATTTAAGCTTTTATTGTACATATTTTCAGTTAGTTCTTCATCATGTCGCTAAAAATAAAACGTTTGTCTCTTAAAGAGAAAATTCATATTATTGTGGAAAGTGAAAAGTTCAGTACCAGTACTAGAAAGTTGGCTAAAAAGTTTGGTGTTGGAAGGACACAAGTTAACAAAATTATAAAAAACAAATCCGACTTAGAGAAGCTGTATCAAGAAGGTTTCAATACAAAGCAAAAAAGAAAAATTCCCAAAACTAAAGCATTTTAATTAGCAAAAGATTTAGCGATTGACCAAGTAGTTTACAATTAGTTCTGTAGAGCCAGAAATAAAAACATCCCCCATATCTTTAATAATAGAAAAAGCCTTAGAAGCAGCCGCAAATTTAAAAATGAGTTTTAAAGCTTCAAATAAGTGGCTTGAAAAATTTTGTCAAGGACACAACATAAGCTTTTATTTAAAACAATCTGCGGAGAGTCAGCTGATGTTGACCTGGGCAATGTTGAAACTTGGAAAGCAAAGCTTCAAGTAATATTGAAGAAGTATTCACCAAAAAACGTGTACAGTGCTGACGAAACCAGACTTCTTTACCTTGCAATGTCAAACAAAACGTTCGCTCTAAAAAACGACAAATGTGCCGGTAAAAAACTGCAAAACAAAGATCGACAATTCATATTTGCGCAAATATGGAGAATGACAAAGAAAACCCGTTAACTATTGGGAAAAGTAAAAACCCTAGATGCTTTAAAGCATCCCGTATCAACAAACTGCCTTTAGAATGGGTATCTATAAAAATATAATATAAATAAAAAAGTTTGAATGATAACAGAAATTATGACTTCGTGGCTAAGAAAAATTGACGCGAAAATAAGAAAACAAAATAGAATAGTCTTATTATTTCTGGATAATGCCACGTCGCGTCCTAAAGTGCCAGTAGAAAATGTGAACACTGTTTTTCTGCCTGCAAACACGACATCTCATTGCAGCCATTGGATCAAGAAATTATCCATAACTTTAAAATGGCCTACAGAAAATTTCGAAAGCTTCTAACATTCACAAACAGCGAAAGTTCTGCGTGTGTTTGAAAATGCAGCAAAAACCATTAATTTAACCAGCGCTTTAATTTGGAACCAGCAGCCTGGAAAAACGTTTCGCCAGCTACAATTTCTAAATGTTTTGCAAAAACAAGATTCTTGGAAAAGCTCCAGCAAGAAGAAAATTTTGATGAGGAAGACGCAATTCCATTAGCCCAGCCTGGAGAATTATGCATCTATTGATTGCAATGAATTTAAGCTTTCAAGAAATAATCAGTGAATTCATTGATAATAAAGACTGTGTTTCGAACAGTGAAAGTAATATAGAAGAATCTGAATTTTGTACGACAGACATTAAAGATATGGGTGTAGTGTGTGAAAAACTAAGAGACGTACAAAGTTTCCTATTTTTTAATGTAGTTTATAATTTTATATTTCATGTTACATATTTAGATTTATTTTAATAAAAAAAAAACACAAAAATAAAAAAAACTTTTTTCATTTATTATTGACTCTCTTAATAACGGCCACCTCCATATAACGGTTATTTTTACAATAAATTTACTGATCGCTCTTTAGAGATTTTACTGTAAAAAATATTGTTTTTGGAGATGAGTATGGACACAGTATAAATAATTAATATTATAGGAAAAAAATGCTACAAAACTAAAATTAGTAAGCAGGTAAAATTGCTGTAGATGTAAAATCACACTAAATAACATTAAGCCAAACAAAAATGGGAAATGAAAAAATGAGTCAATAGAACGAGGCCTACCAATTGCTTTTGTATTGACTAATACAAAAATGTACTAGTCATACATCTAGTATATCACTTAAATCCTTTTATGTCCAATTTACAGCAAATTCTACACAGTTATGACCATTCACATTTACGACAAGCCAATAATTATAAAAGTAGTTTGTATATTAGCTTCAGAATGAATTTCACAAAAATCTAGGACTAGGTGCAATTACCGTACTCCCGATGAATTTCTTGCTCGTACTCAAAGTTTGAAAGTACCTAGGTTTGAAGATATAAAGAGTATCGGTTCCTCTGTATCGAAAATCTATATGAACCAGTACTATAGAAGTACCAACCGTTATGGAAATATTAATAAAACTATTCACTGTTTATTGAATCTTAAATTCATAATCCTATCAATATTAGTACATATTATACCGTATGAGTGGGGTCAAAATGGGTTAAATGATGAATAAAAGAAGAACCATAGGTGATTGCAATGATAAACATTCATCATACATTGCAAATATTGTGAGCAAATGGGAAGTATTAAAAGCACACTTGGCAACACGAAATGCTATAAGCACAGATGTTTTACCGGCGTTCCATTTTGTTTTTGAATTGTTTAAAGGATCTTCATCCTCTCATTTAAACTCTTTCTCTATGTTATCGTGTTCCAAGGTTGACACATTACTATGAGATGCAACACAATACCACCCTTCCCATTGTTAAAATTTTATGCAAAACAAAGGAAGTCGGTCGTTAAAGCCTATTTTCGGCTCCTCCAAATTTTGTAAAAATAGTTCAAATCAACGTTTTATTGTTTTTTTAGACAATATTTGGTCAATTCTAGGCTAATCAAAGATGACTCGAATCATATAGAATCATATCGATGAACTTATAAATATACTGCTAAGCTTATACAGGGTGATTCAGAAATAACTGATATCCTTTAAATGGTAGGTAGAGGGGAGGCAGTAGAGCTAATTTACCTTGACAAGTATAGGTCAAAAACGAAGTTTTTCAGAAAATTAATTTTAAGGTTTTATTGAATTTTGGATCCGGTTCTGACCTTGGATCCTTCTGGATCAAGGTAAATTAGCTATACTGCCTCCCCTCTACCTACCATTTAAAGGATTACCTTTATTTCTGAATCACCCTGTATAGAATTAATGTAGGATACTGAAGGATAGATACAGAAGGATACAAATTCATGAATTTTGAATTCGGTTCGGACCTTGGATACTTTTGGATCCAAAATTCATTAAACTTTAAAATTCATTTTCTGTAAAACTATTCGTTTTTGACCTATACTTGTCAAGGTAAATTAGCTTTACTGCCTCCCCTCTACCTACTATTTAAAGGATATCAGTTATTTCTGAATCACCCTGTATATACTGTTTTTCTGGTTGGTGCGTAAGCCTTTAACCTAACCTGCCCTAACCTAACCTGACTGAAAATGTAATCAAAATAGTTATCAAGCTTTTTTATTTTATGATTTTCAGTTAGCACATAGCACTTACGGTATATTTATATTTTTTAAAATAAAACCAGTTACTTTATTCCCTATTACAACAATATATCGATTGTATTTGTACGAACGATAGAAAAGTTGTCGAAATGAGGGAACTGCAATCTCCCCTTATAAATATACTGTACACCTTATCTAACTTTACCACACTGACATACATACATGATATAGCATAAAATATAACAAAAAAGTATATTTATTTAAAGAGTATGTCCTCCACAGTACGCAGAAAAAGTCATCATATATATTACTCAACTATAAATGAAGATTTCGTAGTCTGTTGAAAAACTCGAACAAAAGTTAAATGCTTATGTGGGCCTTTCAAAAATTAGAACAATCCACAATCAATATGTTGATTTTACTTTCTTATCAAAGTTAATTAATGTTTTAACGACGTTGTTTGTACAAAGTCTATTTTTATAAACACGGATAGGTTAACATAAGAGAATGTGCTAAAAATTGAAGATTGACAAAATCATCATTGATCAAATCATAGGTTCGACAAACCTAAAGTGATAATTTAACGATTATAATATTTTTTTTCTCGAAATGCCATAATAGCATCAAAATGCTGAAGTGTACAAACAAAACCACAAGATTTAAAAACTACGGAAAAAGCGGGTCATTGAGACATAACAATGATATAGTGGTACACAGAACCGACAGATGCCTCATTTATTCATCTTAATTCATATATCAATGTTTAAATCGTGTTGAGCCCTTTTAGAATACATCTTTCCCTTAAAAGATAATCTTATTGGAGGATGATTAGGTATTCTACATTATTTTCATGATATTGCATCTTGTACCTCAAAAATATTAAAAATTAGCAATCGATTTAAAAACTTTGCAAAACAAGGAATTTGAGTGAAATTGTATGTATCTCAATAGGTGTTAAAAAACGCAGGAGGGTCAAAACCTGTTATGACCATGCAAACAATACAAGGAATTCAACAACATCAAATACAAGTAACTGGTGATAGACCGATTGCACAAGTCAATGCTCAGCAAATGCAGCAAACACTTCAACAGACCATATCTGGAACGGTCCAACAGGGACTTCCTATGCAACCAAATTTAGCTGTTACGATGCAAATGGGGATGCATCCACAAATTCATCCACTAACGCAAATAATCGGCCAAATTCAAGCAGCACCAAATGCTACACCGAATGGTATTTCACAAGTAACTGCAACTCAATTGCAGAAATATACAACCAAAACAGTCCACAACAAGACCACTTAATATATTACCTTCAAATGCGGCCACTATCAGGCCGGCCAATTCTATTTCTACACAATCCATTGGAACGCAAGCACAAGTACATATTCAAATTGGAGGAATGGGAAATAAACAAGGTCCAAAAGTGCGAGCGAAAGCGCCTGGAATTAGAATGTCTCCTGCACCCAAAGCTGATGCTGCGAATCAAACACAGATTACACCGTATACTTCTAATTTGCAATCGCATCACTTAGTGGCTACTAATATAATGACTGCAACAACACTAACCAATAAAGCACAACCTCAGCATCTGTGGCACTAAAACCGTCTACGAAACTCCGAAATAGCACATGTGCGACAAGCCTATCTGTATTAGATAATATATTAAAATTTCTCTAGGTTTGATTTTACAAGTCGAATTTATGTTTTAATTGTGTTGTGTGAAGTCCATTTATAAATTCCAAGTTAACATTAGTAAAACCATCTACCGGAGCAGTAGGGGCCCGAGTTCAGAAAATCGAAAGCAGATACAGAGAAACTGCAAGGTGTTTCAATTGTTCCCAACTGAAGAGGCTTGGGAGATTTAATTTTTAACAGTGTATTCCTTGGATATCATCTAGTTAGATTGGATACCAGAGACTATCTAGTTTGAACCTGTATTCACCATATTCATGAAGAATTGGTACATTCCTGAAGTTGTGATCTGAGGTTCGGGCCCATGTAAAACTGTGTAAAAGTAATCTTAACATTTTGATAACCTACAACAAGCAGATAATCACCATCAACTACAGCAGCAGCAACAACAGTCACAATCTCTACAACAAAAGCAACCCTTAAAAGATACTACAAACACCAACGCCGCGGTTAAACAAGAAAAGTCAAATAGTGAAGAAGAACAACAAAACATCCAAGAACCTGAATCGACACAGCAAATAGTATTAATAATAATAGTAATAATAGTCAACAACAAGAAAATAGAAGTGCCTTGAAACGTTAGCTCAAAAAGCTGGTATACATGATATCACTGCCGATGATTGTAAATATGACATTGCTAATACTTTATTAAACCTTGATAGAGGGCATCACGATAGCCTAATTAAGCAGGAATTTCAACAAGAATATATCTCGAACCATGTGAGTGATATTAAGAATCAGCAATAGCTACAGGAATATTTCTTCACGAATCGTTACTGACGATATCGTACGAAATTGACTAGAGACTTGACAAGGGAAGTACTAGCACTGTCAAAGCACTTTTGGAGAAGAGACTCATGAGACTTCCTGAGAGGTCCATTCGCTAAGGTTTTTCTCTCCAACTGGCTACTCACCCGCACATGAAGACAGGGGTCTGGGTTTCGAACTTATTTTGAACTCTGTGCCTTTTCCTCTTTATATTCGAGGTATAGTTAGATTAGCCATATTCAGTGTGTCGCAAATTAGACAGCATCACCGTCATATCTTTTTCATTTTTTATCCAATTTTAACCAAATTTCTCTCAAAGATAGAACACATTCCCGAAACATTCTTAAAACCAGTCGCCAGCTTCAAATGCCAAGTGACCTTCGGTACCAAAATAAATGTAAGAAATCAAAAAATCATATTAGGAATTTATTATCGGAAAATTTTACCAACAAAACTTATTCAGAACTGACCAAAAAGCATAAATCCAAAATTTCATTAAAAACAAATTGTTTTGATTTTTGTATGCGCTTTAGCTGAAAATACGTTATTTAAAATTAAATATTGTATTTCTTTTTCACTTTCATTGTTATGTTAATTTTATTTCCTAAGAAATAACATAAAATCCATGATCAAGTTCTAAAAACATTGTTTTTAAAGAACCCCACAAAATCCTTATGAAAAATGGCTTTCACCAGATTGCTCTTTAAAAAAATTATAGTTTTTGAATTACAGTCGTTTGAACTAGAAAATTTTAGCACCCGCAGAATCCTTGTTCTTTGAAAAGGTGTTCATTGACACTTTTGTTTGTGATTTCTTCCCATTGGCAGAAAATCCAAAAATTATATTTCTTGAATTACAGCAGTTTGAAGTGACAATCTTCGCACCCGCAGCATCCTTTTTCATTGAAAAAGTGTTTATTGACACATTTGATTTTAATTTCTTCCCATCGGCAGAAAGTCCAAAAAATTATAGTTTTCGAATTACAGCAGTTTGTAGTTGATAATTTTTAATTGCACCCGCAGAATCTTTATGGGAAATGGCTCTCGATTAAAATTCTTAAAACTTTGGTAAATCGTGTGCCTTAGTGTGTAGATCAAAAGTGTCAAGGAGCATGAACTCCAAAAAATTAAAGTTTTCGAATTACAGCCGTTTAAAGTTTTGAGCAATTTTCGCATTATTCAAATGGCTGTAATCCAGAAACTATAATTTTTTGGACATTGTGCCCGCAGACACTTTTTATCTACATATTACGGACTATCCATATTTACCAAAGTTTCAAGAATTTTGACCGATAGCCATTCCCACCTACTGGGTGCAAGAAGTTGTCAACTTCAAACAGTTGTAATTCGAAAACTATACTTTTTTGAACTTTGTGCCCATTGACACTTTTGATCTACACATTGAAAATTATCTTGCAGCAAAGTTTCAGAGCAATCTGGTGAAAGCCATTTTCTATAAGGATTCTGCGGGGTCCTTTACTGAACTTTTAAAAAAACTTTTAGAGATTTTTTTGTTTTTAACGGAATTCTGTTACAACAATTTCTAACTACTTTTGTTAGTAAAATTCCCCGATTAAAAATGTCTTATATAATTTTTAGATCTTTCCCATTTATTCTGGTCTCGCAGGTGGCTTTGCATTTGCAGGGGCGAATGTTTTTTTTGCCACAAATAGACCATAAATGGTTATATCTTTGAGAACAATTTCGTTTAAATTGGATAAAAACTAAAAACAGGGTTATGCCGCCTATTTTGTGACACACTCCGTAAGGAAGATACAAAAGTGCTAGGTTAGACAAGATAAAAGTAATAAACAGCCCCACCAACGGTCCCTTAATAAGTATATCCGTTGAAGGAGCCAAGTAAAAACAGTTTATCTGGATGAATTTTGAATATTTCATCCGATGTAAATGGTTTGGTCTCGATATCTCCAAAAATACACAACTTTCCTCTGCTTTTTCCATTCTCATGGTGCCCTACAATACTATCGACAACACCCACAATAAGTGGTCTCTGGAAAGTCTACAGTAAACAAGGATTTCTTTATCTGTAAATGTTCGGCTAGGAGAAGCTTTCGTTCTTCGCTTGCTTTTTTCTATTCCTCCGCTTTTTCCGTAAAATTAGTGAATGTGGAGGTTCCCAGTTAGCCGTTCAATACTAAGAACTCCAACTTCACTTATCACTGATCACAGTTACGAACAAATCCTAGCTACTTTTCAACAAAAATAATCTCACATAGATCTCTGACTGTACGATAAAACACAACCTCACGAGTTGCCACTGACGTAAAGCATCATTTTAAATGTATGTAGCAAGTGTTCTATAATGAATGTGCTTACAAGGATATTACAAAATGACTTCTATCTATTTGATAACCTTCAAGTTTTCTTATCATTTTTATAAACAATTACACATTAAAAGTAGAACATTAATAACTATATTAGTTACTTAAATTTGCAATAGTAATTTTTATTAAAATAGTTATTCTATGATAAGAATAATTGTAGAACAACAATTATTAGTACTCAAACAAACGTGATTATTCTAGTATCTTATAAGGCGATGAATTTTTTAAGTAATGTGTCTTTATAACACTATACAATTGTTAAATGGTTTTTCGTTTCTATTAATTAGCTCCTGCTAAGTTAATTTTAATATAATAATAATCATTTAAATATTCAGAGAAATTAAAAGAAATGGAGAACAATAGTAGTGAATTAATTGAAGAAAGTTTTGAAACCATCAGAAAGAAGCTACTGATGTACGGAGGAGGGCACGTTTTTCTTCAGAAAAATGAAGAAACAGGAATAGCTACCATTTATTTAGACCACCCGGAAAAACGAAATGCAATTAGTGGTAATAATATATATTATCAATTAAAATAATCCAAGTGGGTACGTAAACAAACTAATTTTGTAGGTGTAATGATGGTAGAACTACGAGATTGCATAGAGGCTTTAGAAGAATGGAATGAAGGCAAAGGGGTTCTTCTATGTGGAAAAGGTGGAAATTTCTGTTCTGGTGGTGACCTAGATTTTGCAAAAGCAACTTCAAATCCTCTAGGTGGACTGAATATGAGTATTTGGATGCAAGACACTTTAGATAGGTTACAAAAATTACCACTAATTAGTGTTTGTTTACTACAAGGACCTACTCTTGGAGGAGGTGCAGAAATATCAGTATTTTGTGATTTTATTATTGCCGCTGACGATGTTAAATATGGTTTCGTACATGGAAAAATGGGAATTATACCAGCTTGGGGAGGTGCAATAAGGTATAAACAGCAAAATATTGATTTAGGGGGAAATACCAGTTGACCAGGTCTCTAAGTTGGCTGAGAGTTCTATATGTTATTCTCAAAGGGACATATTTAAAGTCAAAATTTTATTTTCTATTTTGCGTTTTTGAAAAATAGACATATTGGGACCTCAATTAAACTTCTTCCTCGAAAACATTTCTTGATATATTGTACAAGGTTCAAATTTTAGAATACTTTAATATTTAATAAGAGCATTAGTAAAAACGTAAGGACTAGTGTAGTCACTAGAATTTCTCAGCATATCTTGAAAATCAAATTTTTGCATTAACCATAATTTTAAGAGTAACTTAGGAGATCTATCATAAATTCGAAATATTCACAGTTTTGAAACTCGATATTGAAAGTCTAACAGTGTTTATATTTCAAGGTTTTAAAACACTTTGAAGTTTAAAATTTCAAGCGGATGTTAGAGTTCTCAGAATTATTTTTCTAAGGTTTTAAAATATTCTGGCCTGATGTTCCAAAATATCAAGACATCAAAGTTGAATAGATTCATTCGAGGGTATTTTGAAACTGAAAGGTTTTCAAATTCAGTATTTTCCAGTGAATATTCCTACCTGATATACATAAACTTTAAATTCCCAAACGTTCTAACCATTATATATTCAGAGATTAAAATGACGTCATACAAATAGGATTCTGTGCGACGATTTGATGAGCATTAAATTCCATCTTTCTACAAAGTCACCCAATGACCTAGAGAAAATCACTTTTCTCAACACAGTCTAACAGGTTGTTCATCCCGCCGCTTCAAGTGAGGTTCGAACACACGACCTTTGGAATACGAGCAGTGCCTTCGCATCGCTAATCTACCGGGGCCTTGTAGAATTTCCTTATTGCTTATTTGCTTAACTGAGACATAGATTTTCAATAAGCAAAAATGCTCGAAATATTCTCAAAGCCACTATTTTTCAACGCTCTAACCCACTGAACGGGAAGCAACAGGTTCCTCTGTGTTATCCCGATGTTGCTATAGTTTTCCAACAATAAATTATGTGTGAAACTGCTTCAGCGGGCAATGTTGTCGTATGCTGTGCTACTCAACATTTACGACTTACAACCTGCAGTCGTTAAACGGCTGGAAAAATCTTTTTACGGCCCGATTTAGCATTGTTCAGAGCATACAAAGTACAAAGAAAGACTTTCTGCGGAATCCTGTAGTGTAATGTACTTTAACGACTTCCAGAGATTATTTATTTAGGTCATCATTAAATATTGTTCAGGAGGTCTATATGAGCCGATTTATTACTTTTCGACCAAAGTCAGCGATTTTGCTGAAAAATTTATGTTATAGTACTTCACAAGAAAAAAACATTGCCAAGTTTTCTTCTTCTATGCCGACATACAGCATTCTAAATTTTGAAAAAATGTCGATATATGATCTTTTTTAAAATTTCTTCTCTCCTTTCCATTGACAAATGTATTGAACCAAGGGTCATTTTCTTCTTTTTTTTATTGTATTTTACGAAATTATTTATGAGCGCTCACCTCTAAGCTACCCAATACCCGACACCATGATGTTGGGTCGTGTTTTGTCGAAAACACTACATTTTCAAAACTTTGCCAAATCATGAAATAAATAAAGATTATTAAAAGTTTCACAGTTTTATTAAAATACAACCTGACAATATTGTTTCGACAGCTATGCTGTCATTATCAAAGGTAATATAATTATAAACAAACACGTCGCTAAGGTAGATACAAAATAGGTAACTAGATAAAATAATAATAATAATCATAATAAATATCTAATACTTCCAGTAACGGAGAATTACTTTTAATAATCTTTATTTATTTCATGATTATGGAGTTCCACAAAATAAGGCTGGAAACAATAAACTTTGCCAAATCGATTACTTTCAACAGAAATGTTTCTACCTTAGCTCAATTTCTTTGTCTTTTCATCCTCTTTCCAAATATTTTTGTTGCGAGTGATTTCACTAAAATTGACCGGAGTTGCGCATATTTAAATGAAGGCTTTTCTTTGAAAAATGCGATTTTTGCCCTACTGTAAGTTTTTTTTCTGTAAATTTATTTGCACCAAATCTGGAGGAAAAGTAGTTGTCTATATGCTCAATAAGCCTTAAGAATGTTTTGCTTAGCTAACAGTTAAGTTAATTTCAACACAAATGTTTATATCTTCGCTCATTCTTTTGTCTTTTCATCCTCTTTCCAAATTTCTCTGTTGCGAATGATTTCGTCGAAATGGGCCGAAGTTACGCGTAGTTAAATAAGGGCTTTTTCTGAAAAATGAGATTCGTTCCCTTAAGTTGTCTTTAGTTTTCTGTTGAGATTAATCGATTAGCGAAGTTTGAAAATGGAATATTCTCGACAAAAACACGCCCCGACATTTTGGTATCAGATTATGGGTAGCCTAGAGGTAGGCACTCGAAAAAGTAAAACGTAGAAAAATGACCTCTGGTTCAAGCCAATTGGTGCAAGTGCGTAGAAGAGAAAAAATATAGGAACAGGAGGAGTGTTGGGGGCTGAAAATTTGGGAATCTTCTTTTCTTGTGAAGTACTATAACATAGATTTTTTTCAGCAAAATCGGTGCGTGCGCAGACATTGTTCGAAAAGTCATAAACCGGCGGCTCATATAGATTTATATGTTTGCAAAGTTTGAGTCAGATTGTACAGAATTTTTCCACAGGATTTTTCTGTTAAGGTATGTGAAGCTTTAACGAACACTAAAAGAGAGGATGATGGGTCTCTGACTTGTTGAAGGGAGTTTGATAAAATTTTTATAAAACCTCCTCATTATTTTAAACTTTGTTAACAAATAACTTTTAGTTCTTGAGGAAGCAATTTTGCAATTGAGGTTTCCATTTGCATATTTTTCTAAAGTGCCTGCAGCTATAGGATCAAAATTTTGACTTACATAGTGGTTTTAAGGTGACAAGAAGGAATACTTTCGTCTAAATCAGAAGATGCTTTCCACTGAAATAATTATAAACTTATAACTGCTTTTTTTAAATAATTTTTCGATTGTTTCAGATTAATTACTAAACTAGGACAAAACAAGGCATTAGATATGCTTCTAACTGCAAGAATACTATCCGCAAGTGAATGTGTTGACATAGGTCTTGCCGAAACAATCGTTTCTTCAAAACAATCCTTTGACGAGACGATGAAGTGGTTGACCTTGCGATTGCAGCATCACCATTATGTTATTCAAGCCTTAAAAAAGGTTACACTAAATTCAAACTATTGTACGTATCAAGAAGCGCTTAAATTAGAAAAATTTATATTTGCTCCGTTTTGGGGAGGCGAAATTAACAAGATGGCACTTGAAAAGAATATTAAACATGTTAAAAAATAACTAATACATAGTAAATAAATTATTTTTTAAATATAATTTAAAATTTTTCTTTTCCTCTCCAATAGCATTATTTTAAGTTGTTTGAAAAGAAGCAAGAGGTACACATCAAATTGTTATTCTTCAAGGTGAAGATTTGTAAAAACATATGGAAGATCTATTTACGGTATTATTATTTGTATACGATTTAATGAAGTGAAAGTAAAGTGGGTTTTGGTCAAGGTAACTCCTACAAAATATTTAAGATATTCATAAATTCGTAAAATGCATTCATGGAAATTTGTAAAAAATTGACCAAAAAAATTTAACTGTAGGAATAATAACTTACATATTATGCTCAAAGTACATATTTCGAAACGCCCTGAACGAATCCTTTTCGGCATACGATATCAGTACTTTCTCAAAGTATAAACGGCGATAAGAACATAAAAAATATTGCCGCTTATCGCTTTATCAGTATCAGTTGTTTACATGGTCATAAATGAATGCTTTGTGAGAGATTGCATCATTCATTACGACTTGAGAAAAATTCTTCCCACAGGATCTTTTCTTATTCTACCTTATTTTTAATTATGCTTTGTAATTCCGAGTTTAAATACATTTGTGTCATTAATTGCTTTTTTAATTATAAAATTATTAACTATAATAATATTGACACAATTAGGATAATTTGTCAATTTATTGAATATCTGAAATCTAATACTTCATATTTTCGAATACGGCACGAGAAACAAATAAGACTGATAGGTACCATGACGTACAAAAAAGTTTATCGATTATTGAAATTCCAATAATTAGAAATGAAGTTTCAATTTGAAACGCAATTGGCAGAGTACACTGATCACAACTCCAGGTTGATCAACAACAGCACCACCTTCAAACATATACCAATAATAATTAGAAATCGGCAGACACAATAGTGCAGCCAGTGGCGTGCGGTCATGGAAGCAAGGGAAGCGATGCTTCCCTTAAGAATTTATTAAGATTAAAAACAAGGCTAACAAAAATAGTTTTATAAAATTATGGTTATCGTTTATTTAAATTTGTAATATTTAATCAACTTAAAGCTCAATATCAATTCCCTACAGCAAAAGGTATAATTAGAGTACTATTTTAAATTAGGCTCATAACTTGCGCGGAAAGGTAATACCGATTCAAATGTGTTACATCTGTTACATACACTGCATATAAGCACTGATTTCGTTGCTTACAGCACTTCTTGCTTTCGGTAGCGGGTGCGTTGTGGGCTACAGTTAACATCGTATAAGGTCGAGTTAGTTTTATTAGCGTGCTCCGTGATCAGATGTTTATTATAATTTGGTTATTTGTTTGATTTTTCGTGTTTGTTAAATGTTACTTAAGCAATGTAAATCTGCGAATGAATGAATTTTGGAACATTTTATTATTTCAATTTATATAGTTTGTTCTGTATGCAACATTTAAACTTGCTTTATCGTCATGACTGCAAATTCAGCTGCTTCGGTGGAAAGTTCGAGTACTTCCGATATATCCGGATCACGACGATTTTGTTGTTCAATTTGTAAAGTATTATTACTATTAGATAAAGAATTTTCTTCGTACATTAATATTAAAAATAACATCCATTTATTAGAATAAAAAAGGTATTACATTTAGGGATGCATACGTGATTAGTAATTTAAATTAGATATAATGGCCTGCTATAAAATCAACTTAATTATTATTTTGTTTGTTAAAATGCGTCCTGTGTAAAGCTTTATAGCGAGCGGTCAGGTAAACCTTTTTGTTTTCTTGAAACGTTATCTGATCGTCCCATCTGCCGCAAGAAGAAAGAATTTTTTTTGAAGACCTAGAGATATTACGTACGAAAAGGTTATATGTACAAAGTACTTATGGCTAAATCTGTAAATTAAAATCTTTCGAAATGTAAGTATCTCTAAAAGAAATGTAAAAAAGAGGTTACACAATATTGCGTAATTATATATAATCTTGATTGTACGAGTTCTAACAAGATAAATACATTAACAAAGTGTAACAGAATTTAATGTCACTTATAAAGTTTAACAAACATTTGCATTTATTTATGTCAATATAGGGTCGATGTAAAGTCAGCATTTAAGGGACGCATCCGAACCGCGGTCATCACCAACACCAAGCATAAAGAGCCGAAGGTATTCATGGAAGATGAGATTCATAATAATCTAACAGTATGGCTACCTCTGTTCTTGTAGAAAAAGAGTTCTGCTTAATTAAGACGTCCTTTAACCGGTGTACTAGATAATATCTCTTCATCTCACTCTGCAAAATTGGGTGTGTTGTTTTCGACAAGTTTTCTTTTCTTCTTTCAACTACCTAAACAATAACTAAATACGTAACAATTATTAGGGTTAAAAATAACAAAAATCTGTAAAATTATTTAGTTTAGGTGATTATTATAGGACTCCCTTTCTTTCCAGAAAATATTTAACTTTATTAGGTACGCAAGGCGTTCTTTCCGCAATTATATATGCCACGACTTATTGTTCTTTCGTTTAAATATTTTATTTTAGGTGAATTTTAAAGAAACACAAAACGTCTGCCGGTAGGAACAGTGTTTTTTCCAGAAATTTATCACCTACCGGTAGGAACATAATACACACCCTATTTTGATGTTGATTGTTCAAAGTGAGATGAAACGCGCACTTTAGTCTATTGTAATACCACGGGGATTGTTTGAATGATAAGCACACCCTTAAAAGGGAACCGTATTGAGTGCTAAAAACGCAGGTAGAATTTTTTTAAAATTTTAAATCTTTATCGATAGGTCGATCAATACCTTAATTAAAAGTTTAGACGTTATACGGAGATAAAAGGGTTGAGTATTTACTGCATTTAGTTAAATAATAAATTGAAGTCATTCTCTTGTTTGACTACATGTCTACGGCGAATTTTAGTCCTAATAAAAATAATACATTATTGCCCGTTTGAAAAAGGGTTCTGAATATGAAAGAAAGAAATCTTATCTTTTATTCAGATCTGAGTGTAATCATTACCGACGGCAGACGGTGATGCGCTGTGTAGCTCATATCATTAAACAAGATGAAACAAGCATGAGCGATGTAATTAATTAGTTAAATAAACGTTAACGTCTCAATGTTACTACTAACACAATATGTACCAATAAGCTTTTTACTGGTACCCATCTGAAAATCACGCATAAATAATAATAAAAACAATCAAAGAGAACGAACGTTCTTAAAGATCGACCAGCGAGGGACGATTTTAAATTTAAAAACAGCTATACTTTAAAATCTAAGAATATGTACTAAGGGTAGTTGGTTAGACCCTTTCCCCCATCTGTACATAAATTTAAACACCTGCGCTGTCAATTAACACTTATCTAGGGTTAATCTAAACGACTATGTATGTCTGTACCATCAAATGCGGCGTAGTAAAGGGGAAAAACGCGCAACGACTCGCATAACATTTCAAATGGTTTATGACCCTTAGCGAGTGTTCGATAGATATCATCGGGGCGCGCGCGCGCGCTGTTCCTTTGTTGAACGAACGGGTTGAATCCTGTTTATTTTATAGTCTTGCAGATTATTGTGCAATACAGCTCGAACCCTATAAAAGCAGCCTCGAAGTTCAAAAATCGTCACTTGTGTGTGTGATTGCTCGCTGCATTTATGCATTTTACGTTAATTATTACTCATTACGTTTTGTGATTGGAGTGCTCTGTACGTGTGTATGTTTGTGAATCGTATTTGTTATTAACAATTGCTGCCGTTGCTGTTTGAAATCTACAACGTTAATCGACCAAAAGGTAGGATTTTGAGTATTAACTATGGCATGGTTGCTTTTACCCTTTTTTTGTGTTTTAATAATAATTGTACACTTTTCAAGCAAGATTAACTTTTTCTAAATTATAAATACTTTGTATAGGCTAATGCTAGAATTGGGGTTTATCTGTTATTTAAGCGTACAAGTGTGTATTTTTACAAATAATGCTGCTAACAATTTATTAACTTTGTTTTTTTTCCGCATGATTGTTCTATTTTACGCTTTAATAATATTAAAGTTTCAAGAAATTCGATATATCAGGGCTCTAGTAATAATAATAATAATAATAATAATAAAGGGGGCCTATATAGTCACATACACACACATTTAAATTTCAACACTTAAGATAATCATTAATTTTGTAAACATTTTGTAAACAGTTTTCAAATTTGCTTTAACCCGTATTGTACAAAATTATTATTAAAGTTTAAGACTGGTTAATAATAATGGTTATTTGCTAAAAAAGGTTTTATTACCTTGCATTAAAACGGATCTTTCTTTGACTTTGTACAAAGCGTATTAACAATTGCTGCCGTTGCTGTTTGAAATCTACAACGTTAATCGACCAAAAGGTAGGATTTTGAGTATTAACTATGGCATGGTTGCTTTTACCTTTTGCGTTTTAATAATAAGTGTACACTTTTCAAGCAAGATTGACTTTTTCTAAATTATAAATACCTTGTATACGTTATTGCTAGAATTGGGGTTTATCTGTTATTAAGCGTATAATGTTGCTAACAATTTATTAACTTTGATTTTTCGTCTTATGTTTAACGTACTAGCTGCTTAGCTTGTTTTGCATTCAGATGTTATTGCTTATGTGTACTAATTTAACGAATTTCATGTAATCTGATTTATTTTGCGAACAATAATATTTCCCTATGTCATTTAATAATAAAGTAGTCTACCTGCCTTTGTTTAATGCCTAGTAAACTAGATTGCTTTGTTGTTGTTTATTTAAAATAATAATAATTTGCCATAGGGTTTTATCAACAATTTAAACTTTAATAATAATTAGTTGATGTTTATTTAAAATTAACAACCTATAATCTTTGTTGTTTTTAGCAGTTGTTAAGTGTGCAAGTGCGATATTTTTGTTATAGTTGTTACGCCTACCCCCTGTACAAAATGTTTTCTCTCTACGAAATTATTGATGAGAACGTGTCCACAATAACGAAGTTTGGCACCCTGAAACATCGACTGGTGTTGAAAGTAGCCGATGCACCAGCCGGTGAAGACCATCTAGACTTTTCTAAATCGGTTATTAACCAAATTCTAAGGGATGTGTTAAGCCGAGCACAACCAACTGATAAAGTAGGGGCCACGTTTGAATTCGATAGTTTCAAACAAAAACTTTCCGGCTACATGAGCCTCAGGCGCTCTGACGAGATTACCTTCAACGATGTCTGGGGCATTCTAGAATCGATTTTACAGAGCGATCCTGAAGCCCTGAGTTCGGACACCTTCAGACTAATAGCTACAATAGTAACACCACCAGCCGGACAAGGTCGCAGTCGTAACCGTACGTACAGCACCTTTGCCGAAGAGTGTAGCCGTCGCAGAGGGATTGTCATGATTAACAACACCAGTGACAATCTATGCCTATCCAGGGCTTTGGTCGTAGGCAAGGCTCACGCAGATAACAGTGCTGAATACGTGAAGACACGTCGAAATCAGAGCGTGCAAAAGATAAAGGCCGAGGAAATGATGCGGGAGGCCGGAGTAGCCTTCATTCCACCGGAGGGAGCCGGGGTCAATGAATTAAGGTTGTTCCAGCAGCTCCTGGCCCCCAGCTATAAGATAACCGTATATAGCTACGGATCAAAAGGTCGTTCACTTATCTTTGAGGGGGTCGTTGATAACGATGCTTATGATGCAATAACAGTAACAAAGAACATCAATCTTCTGTATCACGAGCATCATTACAAAGTCATAACATCATTGACCTCAGCCTTTGCCTGCAGTTATTTCTGTGAGCACTGCCACGTACCCTATAACACCAAGAGAGATCATAGATGCGAGAAGTCTTGTGTAGGCTGCGGTAGCTCTCCGCCCTGCGAAAGAACAGCGCAGCTGATTAGGTGTTCGGACTGCAGGCGAGATTTTAGAAGTCAAGCCTGCTTTAACAACCATCAGGATGGTAAAATGTGCCGGGAAGTTAAAAAATGCGAGGGATGTTTTAAGACCGTGAACCTCAAGACCCGGAAGCAGGCCCACGTGTGCGGGGAGATCTATTGTAAGATCTGTCAGAGCCATAAACCCGAAAACCATTTTTGTCATATACAGCCGGCCGGGCCGAGGAACGCAAAGCAAGACACCTTGTTTGTGTTCTTCGACCTGGAGACCCGGCAAGAGAGAAATTGCGCCCGGCGTCAAACTCCACGAACCGAATCTATGCGTTTTCCAGCAAGTCTGTTCTGAATGTTACAACGATTCATCAGCGGCTACCACTTGTGTAAGATGTGGTTTACGAGAACAGATCTTGCGAGGAATATGCATCGATCGATTTTTGCACTATTTATTAGACTCGCGGAAATTATTCAAAAAAGTTGTAGCAGTTGCCCATAACGGGCAGGCTTTCGACACACAATTTATTCTAAATTACTTGATAACCAACACCTCATTACATCCGGAACTCATCATGCGCGGCAGTAAAATTCTACTACTACAGCTAGACAATTTAAAATTTATCGATTCCCTCAACTTTTTCCCCATGGCTCTGGCTGACTTACCGAAAGCGTTCGATCTACCGGCTCCCAAAGGATACTTCCCGCATCTCTTTAACACCGCAACGCCCATTACGTGGGTCCTCTTCCGGACATCAAATTCTACAGCCCCGACACCATGAAACCCCGGGCTCGTAGAGTTCCTAAAGTGGTACGAGGCGAACAGGGACATCACGGAGTTCGACATGCAACGTGACCTGGTCGAATATTGTCGAACAGACGTCGATATTTTGAAGTGAGCCTGTATCCACTTTAGAAATCTCTTTATTGAGGAATGCGACGTTGACCCGTTCACGGAAGCCATCACCATCGCCTCTGCCTGCAATCTCATGTTCCGGAGGAAATTCCTCAAAGAAAGCACCATTGGACTGGTACCAAAGGGTGGTTATAGACGGGCCAATAACCAGTCTAAGGTAGCTCTCCAATGGCTGTTGCTGGAAGAACATCAAAGAGGTGTTGAGATTCAACATGCCGGCAGGCAGAGAGAAGCTATCGTGGGCGGGTTAAAGGTGGACGGGTTGTATGGTAATTCCATATTTCAATTTCACGGGTGTTACTTCCATGGATGTCCCACCTGCTTCACCACCCGTCGCAACGAACCTCTACACGACGATCCTAGCGACACCATGGATATGAGGCTCGAGAAGACCGAGCCACAACGGAGAAGTTAAAGTCGCTAGGACATGAGGTTGTTGAGCAGTGGCAATGTCGCTTCCGCAGGCAGTTAACACCCGAACTCAGTCAGCTGGTAGAGAAACATCCCTTGCTACTAAACACACCGTTAAACCCGAGAGAGGCATTTTACGGTGGCCGTACAGGGGCAGCAAAATTAAAGCGTGTTGCAAAAGACAGGGAAAAGATCCTGTATGTCGACGTGTGCTCCCTTTACCACTGGGTATGCAAGTACGCAAAATTCCCAGTTGGCCATCCAGAAGTTTACGTAGGCAAGGCGGCTTGTGAAAAGCTAATCAGGGATAAAGGGGGCATAGAACAGATCAACGGCGTAATAAAATGTACAGTGTTGCCGCCGCAAGATCTGTATCATCCGGTCTTACCCTTCAAAATGCACCAAAAGCTGCTGTTCCCTCTATGTCGTACTTGCACCGAAGACCTGAACCAGGCCGAATGTCAGCATGGCGTCGAGAATCGAGTCATCAACGGAACCTGGGTCTTGGACGAACTGATAATGGCCATTCGTAAGGATTACATCGTGCAGGACATACAAGAGATCTGCTCGTACGATGTAACCCAGTACAACAAAGCGTCCAAGACCGGGGGACTGTTTTCGGGCTTCATCGACAAGTTCCTGAAGATGAAACAGGAAGCCAGCGGTTAGCCATCTTCAATAACTGCCAACATCAACGAGGATGTTATTATTGTTATAGGGAAATTTGGTCAGCGCGAGAACCAGGCGAAAACGGCCATAATCAGCGAGTCCAAGGACTTCTTCAACCTATTGTCCAGCCCAGGCGTAGACGTGAATCATGTGCAGGAAATAAATGACGAGGTGATTGCGGTTAACTGGCAGCATAAAGAGGAAGCAGCAGATCCTCTGTCGTCGGTCAACGTGGTCATCGCGGCATTTGTCACTGCACAGGCCCGTCTTAAGCTGTATTCCTATTTGGATCAGCTAGGCGAGAGAGTCTTATACTATGACACAGGTAAGTCGTACTATCAAACATCAACACCGGTTATATTAGAGTTAGAATTTTTCGTTGTTTCAGATTCTGTAATATACGTTTCGAAGCCGGGCGACTTCGATCTACCAACAGGAAGCTTCCTAGGTGACCTCACCGATGAGCTCGAAGAGTACAGTCCTGGATCGTATATTATAGAGTTTGTGTCAGGCGGGCCAAAGAACTACGCCTACAAAGTGTATTCTCCGATCACAGGGCAGATACACGTGGTCGTCAAGGTCAAGCGCATCACCCTAAATCACGCCGCGACTCAAAAAATAAACTTTGAGTCCATGCTGAGGCTGCTGGAAAGCATGGACGAGAAGATTATTGTAGAGTCCAACAACATCCGGCGTACGGCTGACCATCAGCTTGTAACGCGAACGGAATCAAAAGTCTATAAGATAACGTTCGCGAAGAGACGACGTATAGAAGATTTTGATTCCGTTCCGTTAGGGCTATAACAACAAGCGACCACGTGTATAAACATTTTAATCCTCTTGTATATATATAAGTGTGTGTGTAGTAGTATAGTTGTATTTTTAAGTTTTGTAAATTTTTTTTGTATATCATTTGTATAGGTAGTATCATATCTAACTCTTAAGTAGCAAATATTTGTATAGTAATAAGTACAACAACAACATCATATGAAGGTCAATGTTTTCATTGATTATCATAATGTATATAATTATTGTACAGTTCAATCGTAGTAGTAGTCGGGGGTTTGTTAATCGCAAGAGATCGACCTTCGGCTTGGTGTAATTATTATTATAAGTGATGATGATGTCTAGGTTTATACTTTGTGTATACTATATTCGAAATTATTTAAGAATGTAATAATTAGGTAATTAGCTGTTGTAAGTTGTTCAATCATCTTTTGTCAATATAGTGTAGTTATAATAATAATAAGTGAAGCTGACGAGAGTTATACTTTATGTACAGCAATTGTAATTAATTATCAAAAGGTGGTGAAACTTGGGAGTGATTGAATGTAAATCACAAGAGGATACTCTGGGGAACATACTCATGAAATAGAGTTCTTACCTGATAAACGCGTTTTTGTTCTTTTCAATTATGTCTGTTAAGTAGTAGTAGTAGTAGCAGATGAAGACATTGTTGAAAAGAATATTTGGTATAACAAAGCGTACAAAGCATTCAATAGGCCGTTTCATGAAAAATGTGTTATGAGTATGTCTTCATGGTTATCCGAGAACAGATAATTGTTTAGTTATTTAATTATTGTTTTGTTGTTGTTAAATAAAATTTTTGAGAAAGATTGTCATAGAATGAAAGATTAATGTTCTATATGTGTATTATTATTCTCACCTCTGTACCAAGGCATGAAAAAGTGATAGCTATAACTAGTATGAGAGAAGCAAGAATTAATTATCTACACACCTGCCTGTGATGACGTGTCATTAAACAAGATGAGACTTGTCTGTCAATGTCGACCACTTGTTTACCGTATGCATGTTACTGAGCATGCGTTGGATCTAGGTAAGTATAAGCGACTATATAAAGTCGACAGTTGTTAGTGTGTACTAGTAGCAGAAAGTACGTGTACAGCAGCAGCAGCAGCAATTACGATGATGTCGAGTATAAGCAGTCCTAATTATTGTTATGATAACGAGACCTGTGAGAGCGAACCCCTGGAAATAGGTAAGTTGTTGTTTATAAAGCTTCAAGTTTGTGTTTGTATGCTAATTTGTGTCTATTTTGCTACTGGTTGTTTAGATGAAGGCCCTGATGTTGCAGATCATGCATCATCATCAACAGCAAGTACCGACAAGTACAGCGAGAACGGTCAAGCGTGAAACAATGAAGAAGAAATAGGTAAGATGTTTAAAACTTTTGTATGTTTATGCTTATATTAACCGATTATTGTATTATTATTGTTTTAGCGTTCCATGATCTGTCGCAGCAGCAGCCTCTATACTACGCTGATGATGATGTAGCAGCGTCAGCAGACTTTACCATTGTAGATACACCAGTAGCAGCAGCAGTAGCTAAAGGTGAAGTACGTGTTCAACTGCTCGGGGCTGTCCAGTATCCGTTGTATGTTACGAGACCTCCAGGTGAAGAAGAACAAAACTACGACCATATACACAACATCCAAGTAGGACGTATTCCACCTGACGACGACGACGCCTTAGGGTCTAAAGAATTTGACGTGGTAGTGAAGCTCGAATGCGTGAATAACGTATGTCAGCATGGTGAAATAGTGTCGTCGGAAAGTGACTGGTTCGAGTTGTATGATATACGAGTCGAGGCAATGTTTAAAAATTTCTTTTATGATTGCTGCTGCCGCAAGGACGACCGTGTACTACATCGTGATAAACATTTGAAAGTCCATCTATGTGAGAATTTATACATCGAGATTATTCACAACGAGTTTTTCGGCAACAGGGTGGCGATTCATCAGAATGATAAACAGCGGACTATAACCTTAAAGATTACGAGTTTCAGTCTATAATGCATCTAGCACCGCTGATCAATCATCAGGCTCGAACGTTACATCACCTGGACTTTTCGCGTTTCTACCACGCAAACATAGAGAACGTAGCAGAAGGTCAACTGAGACGACCTGAAGATGTCTATAAAACGCTTCCACCTACAGACTCCATCTTATTCACGACCGAGCTCTTATGCGGATACTACTCAGCTACCAGTTTAATAGACAACGCAACAACACCTGGTGGCTTGAACTCGTTCATTTTATTAGAAATAATAAAACATTATCCGCAAAAGTTTATCGATGCCGTACGTACACGACTGCAATCATATCAGCAGCAGCAGCAGCCGAAAACATCAACGACGACAACGTTTGCACGGTCGTATTAAGAACACCATGGCGGAAATAAACTATCTTAAAAATAGGTTACAAAAATATTTGAACAATTTGCAAGTGTTACGCGATGATCTCAACTCATACTGTGTAATGAATAATTTGTCAAATAATATGTTACAATTGTCCATTAAATATATAGCAAAATAAATAATATGTACATTGATGTTTCATTTACTAGCACGACTAAGGATGAAGGAGGGTGAAGAGACTAGCATGACTAAAGGTGAAGAGACTAGCATGACTAAGGGTGAAGAGACTAGCATGACTAAGGGTGAAGGGGGGGGTGACTATATAAAAGGTAGATCGTCGTCATCAGCGAGAGAGTACACGAATAAAGCCGAAGATTTCCGACGGCGAACATCCTAAGCTACAAAGCAGAGCCGGTAAGTAGTCATACTATGAGAAGGAGAGAAAAAGAGTTTCCGCTTAGTGAAAGGGATAAAAGGATCCAATCCCAGAGTTAGCGCTAAAATTCAAATCTGGGGAAATCCAAGATGGCTCCTTCAAATGACAAATTCAAAAATGACACAAATGACAGGATTAAAATTACAGCTTTAAAATGACAGATGCAAAAATGACATATGCATAAATGACAGATGCATAATTGACAGATTTAAAATGACAGATGCATAATTGACAGATGCAAAAATGACAGAAGCAAAATTAACAGATTTAAAATGACAGAAGCAAAATGGACAGATTTAAAATGACAGATGTAAAAATGACAGATGCAAAATGACAGATGCAAAATGACAGATGCATAATTGACAGATTTAAAATGACAGATGCAAAAATGACATTGCATAAATGACAGATGCATAATTGACAGATTTAAAATGACAGATGCAAAAATGACAGCTGAAAAAATGACAAATTTAAGTTGACAGATTTAAAATGACAGATGCAAAAATGACAGCTGCAAAAATGACAGCTGCAAAATGACAGCTGCAAAATGACAAATTTAAAATTGACATATTAAATGACAGATGCATAATGACAGATTTATAGGAGAGAGGGTGAAACGGAGAGAGTGAGAGAGGAGATATCGAGAGAGGAGATTCTTCATTGCGACCTCTAATAGCATCAGTACATACAGGTAATACAGGTTTCTTTAATGCGACCTCTATTGGTAGTACATAGGTCGTCGATAATACAGATTTCTTCATGACGGCCTCTATTAGCATTACCTAGGTCGTCGATAATACAGATTTCTTCATGACGCCTTCTATTAGCAATACACACTAATTGTAGCATGACGGCGTGGTCAAAATGGCGCCCAAAGTTCCAAAATGGCGCTCGTCCAATCAGAGAACAGCAGGCGTGTCATCCAAAATGGTGCTCGTCCAATCAGAGAACAGGAGGCGTGTCATCCAAGATGGCGTCGACCAATCAGAAGCAAGGGGAGGAGCTACAGGAGTGGGAATAGCCAATCAGAGCGCAGCAGGCGTGGCCAGAAAAAAGGAGAGGGGCTGGTCTCAAGTATCGCAATACCTACTAATAGAACAATATTTTGCAAATATAGATATAGTACAAAGCATTTAAAAATATATTGGAATTTACCTATAATGTATATTCTTATTATATTCCTTTTCAGGAGTTTTTTCTTATTATAGCTAATAGTAATGTTGGAATTAATATTTTTTACATCAGTCTTTAGAATATGTTGTCGACGTGAGGACATAGTACTTAACGTATGCATAATAAAACGATACACAGTTGTTTATTAATTTTGTTCCCTTAACCGCTAATAAAATAAAATATGTACATTCTTTGATTGTTTATATTGTCGTGAGCAGCGACGACAAAAATTAAGAAATCAGAGTACCGATTGCGTGTTGAAAACAATAATTCCATTAACTAGTAATCCAATTACTCTGTAATCGATTACTACCCAATTCTGCTTGCCGCCTACCAACGACTAGCCAACGCAAAATGTTAATAATTGACATCTCAACATAATCGTAACAAATATATCGATCACAAATACAGAAACATCAACAACACTACTTCTAGCAAGAATCAATACTCCGGGTTTATTAAAAATTGACAGCTACTATATTAACAATTTCGACAGCGAAAGAGAGACTACTGGAAATTATAACGGAACCTATACACCCCTACAGATATGTTGTATTTTCATGGGCCTTTCCAATGGCAATCTACCAGAGTGGTAAAAAGAGGAATACTTACGAAATACGAAAATAAATCAATTACTGGAATGTAATGCCATTACCAGAAATTTATCCGATTACGGAAAAGTAATTTGATTACAGTAGAAAAAGTAATTATTAGCAATAATTGCATTGAAAAGGTAATTAAAGTAGCTAAATTACACGTTTCGTAAAAGAAATCCGGTTACCGATTGCTTGCAGAAAAGAATCATTCGATTAAATAGTAATCCAATTACTCAGTAATCGATTACTACCCAACTCTGCTTGCCGCCTACCAGCGACTATCCAAAGCAAAATGATAATAAATGATATTTCATCATCATCATCATCGTAACAAATATACTAATCACAAATGGAGAATAATCAACAATACTTCTTTTAGCAAGAATCAATACTGCGGGTTTATTAAAAATTGAAGTCACTATTTTAACGATTTAGTGACAAAGAAAGAGAAAGGGAGACTACTGAAAATTATAAATGAGACATGCACACCCCTACAGATATGTTGTTAAAAAGAGGAATACTTACGACATACGAAAATAATTCAATTACCGGAAAGTAATAGAATTACTCGAATGTACTTTCCAAACTACATCCAATTACGCAATAGTAATTGATTGCTTGTTGAAAAGAAAATCCCGATTAACTAGTAATCCCATTACTCAGTAATCGATTACTACCCAATTCCGCTTACCGCCTGCCAGCGACTAGCCAACACAAAATGATAATAGTCGAAATCTCATTATCATCATCCTCGTAATAAATATATTGTAATAAATATATCACATATACAGAATCAACAACACTACTTTTAGCAAGAACCAATACTGTGGGTTTATTAAAAATGACAGCCACTATTTCAACGATTTAGTGAGAAAGAGGAAGAGAGAGAGAGAGAGAGAGAGAGAATACTGAAAATTATAAATGAGACATGTAGTATTCCCCTATAGACATGTTGTATTTTGATGTGCCTTTCCGATGACAATCTCCCAGGGTGTTAAAAAGAGGAATACTTACGAAATAAGAAAATAGAACAATTACCAGAAAGTAATACAATTACTGGAATGTAATCCCATTACCAGAAATTTATCCGATTACGGAAAAGTAATTTGATTTCCGCAGAAATAGTAATGATTGCCAATTACTGTATTAAAAAAAGGTATTATTACTTATTAGAATTACTCATTAGGACTTAGTACTCATTACTAATTAGAATTACTCGTTACGTAAAAGAAATCCGATTAACAATTGCTTCTTGAAAAGAATAATTCGATTAACTAGTAATCCAATCACTCAGTAATCGATTACCACTCAATTCTGCTTGCCGCCTACCAGTCGAGTGGAGTACAGTGATCAGGAATCCAGAATGATCAACACCATCTTCGTCAATGATTAATATGTTTCGGCTACTATTTGGACACTCATAATATCACAGCAATTGATAGCGATAAGCAAAGCAATGCCCTTGATAGCATATATTAATAAGAAATCGATAAGTTTCAGAAAATGAGGCACTTTTGGTAGCGAATGTAGTTTC
Source organism: Agrypnus murinus (assembly GCA_929113105.1). NCBI lineage: Eukaryota > Metazoa > Arthropoda > Insecta > Coleoptera > Elateridae > Agrypnus > Agrypnus murinus. The sequence goes on along the minus strand of OV816023.1, from coordinate 135,996,483 downwards.
GGGTATTTGAGATTGACAGTTCTATCCTTCTAATCAAAAACAGGCTGATCTCTCTATTTAGCTGTTTTGAGATATGAATTGTTTTATCTAAGACTTTATTGCAATTTAAGTTATCCGTAAAAAATAATTCATTGTGGTATCTGGCATCAAAACTGGCGAAATTAATCGAACGTTGCATATCAAAAAGTTGTGAACCCTTATGAAATTTGAACGAGATGACATCGAAATGTTTGATTGACAGTCTGCAGCAAAACTCGTTTTAAAAATCCCGACATCATTACCTTTCCAAATGTCAAAGAAATCAGGCTCTCGGCACTACGATGGTGGAAGCATACATACAACTCATTTTCCGAACAATCCGATGACTGAAAATTAATCTTGGTCATAGACAACAAAACCAATGTAGCGGTACATTTCACTTGTTTATGTATCGAACACAGAAGTAGAATCTGCAGAAGATCTTCCATCTAATGGTAATGATAACGAGGACTAAATAATTATTTTCACGCACAGTAACCAGATCGAGAAGTTTATATTTATGTTCATTTTGTAACTTATTAGTTGTTACTACTGATGCGTAGGTTCTAGGTTATTCCGGTTAAATAATAATTTAATAGCAATAAACAAAATGCATTTATTCTTCAATAAAATTTGTATTACTATTGATTCTCAAAACATCCCATCCCCCACACCATTTGTTCCATATCCATTAAAATGGTATAATAAAAAGAGATTTATTAAATTTTCACATCAAAATATTTCATGGGTTCGTATCAAAACCTACTAAGTCCATTTGTTGAATACGCATATTTTATACAATCAGTTCACCTTGATTTCATTCAACTACGTAAAAAACATTAATCTTTAAGGCTAGAAATAAACTCAATCAGCAGCATATAGATAAATATAGGCCTGTTTTCGAGTTCCAGGTTTTTCGCAATTTCCTCAAAACTCCATAACACGGACTTAACCAGTTCTGATCCCAACGCGTAATTGCTTAAATGTATATATAATTAAGAATTCAACTTTTATAGATTTTAATACTCGTAATAACCCCATTACATAGCATTAGAAAATGAAATATTTTGTTTGACTTAGGCCTTGTTGGCTTCGGAGGGTAATGCTTCTACCATTAAAAGTCTACAACGGTAATAGTGTTTCCTTAAACGTATATAGATAGCAACGAAGTCTTTCTGACGAAACTACTACATCCAGAATTAGGGGCAATTCTGGTGGGAAACGTGGATATCATAAAGCTTGATTTATAAACTTTTCCGTTGCCGTTCCCGCTTACCGTTCCCGTTCCCGTTCAAACATGAAAAGGTTTAAATGCCTGTGTGCGTTTATAAAGCATCGCTGCCGTTACCGTTTGCCGCTGCCGTTCGTTCGAGATAACCAACTTTTAACTTTTGCCGTTGCCGTTCGCACATCGGTCAATCAAAATCGACATTAATTTAAACTAAAGCTTCTAATAACAACATATTGTCTCTTTCCAAGTTAATCTTCACTAAACTAATAATAATACAAAATACAACTTGAAGAATAACAACAAACAATAAGGTATGTTTATGATAATGACGTTTTTTACATTAGCAAGGTCAAGTAAACCATTACATGTGCGCGTGCGTCGCGGTTCCGCTCAAGAAAGTTTATAAATGGGCCCGTGGCAACGGTAGCGGGAACTGCAAACCTCAACGGGAGCGGGAACGGTAACGGAAAGTTTATAAATCAAGCTTAATACTAAGTGAAGTTCTCTTCATAGGATGCATTTATAGCAAGAAGCATACGGAAATACTATCGACGAACAGGAAACTTTAATCCAAACCGATCAGAGAAATCTTTAAAACTCTCCAACTGTATGACGACGATGTTTTTTCTGTCTGTAGTGGAGAAAAAAGGCTTATAGAAAACGGAAACTGAAAATCCATAACTAAGTATGTACAATAGTTAGTAGACAAATATATGACCATTTTTTTCCTACCAGACCATCTACGCTCTTCAAAGTGAAACAGTTTTCTTATGACTATAGCGCGGTGAAATTTATGATATCGCGCGTGGTAATAAGATTAGGTTGATAGCCAGTGCTATCTGATGCGTCGGCTAAGAATGTTAAGGTAGCAGATGAGGCAATGCATGAAAGAATATTAAAAAATGGGTTTGCGTCTAATACTTTCCTTCCGTGGCAAGAGCGTGTGGACCAAAAAATGTATATAGCATTTCAGATAAGATGATGGCCCTATCGTAATAACTAGAAAACTCAAAATGTGTCATAAATGTCCAAACTTAAAATTGATAGTTTCCGAACGTTAAATTAATAGTATACGATCTACGACATTTTTCATATGTGAATGAAGTGAAAATCTCGTCAGTAATTTCGATTACTTGTTTTACCGCTTGAAATACAAGCTGTCTCTGTCGCCGCCAATTATACTATATAATTCCAATAACTATCCAAGCATTCGACGACTGCGTCATATCGAATGAACTCATTCGACTGAGCCCAAGGTGATACAGAATAATACAGCATAAAATGCTTAAAAACCTAATTAAATATATTTTCCCCAGTATGTGGCTTCTGATTTTACAATTCTTTGACGAACTAATTTTAGATCTTCTAGAGATCGTTATCAGAGCCATATGACCTTTAGATAATCTTACCTTCTCGCCGTAGGCACATGAGACTTTTAAACAATGTAGCCCAATGTAATTGAACTCGTCAGCTGCTCCAAAAAAGGTATGTGGATGTAATAGATGCGACCATCAGATGATCAGTTTTACCGATGGTAATTATTATTGATACCTACTCCAAATGTTCTGAAGTATTTAAATTTACTAATAGTAACACTCCGAGGTAAAGAAGTTTAGAGATGTACCTATGCTTTTATTTCTATGCTTTGTCCCTAATTCCGAAAGATATGCAGTCACAATGTAAATGAATCACCCTATAAGTAATGCAAAATTACCGTAAGGCACGCACTAAAATATTAGTTTGGTTGGCACTATCTACCGTTGCTTACCTTACCAATTATTACAATCCAATCGTTAACTTCACTCACTTCATTATCTCATATTCCGACTATCTTGAAACAACAATTAAACTTTTATTTATTTCATGTCCAATTTGAATACCATTTAAATTCGGCTTGTGTGAGGTTTTCAGGTACATTGTATGAAAAATCACTATTGCACTATACTATGAGTGATTAGCCTTGGAAATGACTAGCCTTTCACTCCAAGCGGCTTTGTCTTTCTGTTTGCATTTCTTTGTGTGGGACTTTCTGTCAAATAAATATATCTATGTATAGTGTAGAAAAGTTGATATTTGAGATTTTGTATCAACTAGTAATAAGCAATTCAACATTTATAGGATTTTTTCTAAATTTTGTTTTTTGGAAATTCCAGCTTATTATAGTGTCTAAAAGCAATTCCTCTAAAAATGCTCTAGTTATGTTTGAAGGTTGCCAAAAGTCGTTAACCTATCGAAAAGCGAGACCTAATAACACTTTTTAAATTAATATGCAGTAAAGTAACGTCATGTCCGGTATTTAATAATGTAGATACGATTACGTAAATGAGTGATGCTATGAATTATAAACGATAACCAAAAGTGTCAGTATTTATGTATGTATGTAGAGTAATTTTGTTATATAAAAAGTAATAAATCATTTACTAATCGTAATTTACTTTTCTTCAAAGCAACATTTTCTTGGGGGTTCTTATTAGACAGGATTATATTCCTTCCTTCCAGGACAAATACCAAATGTACCCAATATTAAATTGAACTACAGAACATGAAGTTGCTATCATTTACACCAACATGGCTTGACCTTGTTCACGATTATATCGAATGGACTGATTCGATTAAGTCCTTCGCACTATTGAATGCACTGTAGTAAAAGTAAAGAGGTAATACATACAGGTTTACCTACTTTGGGAGTAAAAGCAAAAGATGATTTTGAGAAAAACACAAGAAAGAATCGTGTAGTCTATCAGAGAATCGTAGCCATGGAGACATAGGGGAGAATATTGGACATACTGAACAAATTGTTTAGGAAAAAAATTTAGGAAAATCAACAATTGACCTATCGACCAAGAGAGGATCAACAAAGCGCTAAAGATCGCTTGCATTATTTACAGGTTAGGTTACATCTTTCTCAAAACAAATCAATATCTGAAAAAAATCGTACGGACGGTAAAATGAATCATGAAACAGTGTATAAATAATACAACTGTCAAACACACTCTCCTTCTGTATTCTGTTCGAGGAGTTAGAATTAAGTGGCTGTCGAAACCACAAATGTGTCCGCATACTGTATACGACACCGGATTCTTGTATATGTCGCAAGCAGATTGTCAAATCCGGAAAATAATTATCTGTCTAGTCATTTACTAAGTGACGTGGCAGATAGTAAGACGATAATATTTTGCTACATGCCTAGGCATTCACTAAATGTTGTTGTATAGAACAGGCAGTTACTTAGTAAATGACTTCATGTGCGGTCAGTAAATAATGTAATAACATCTACATTACTTTGCAGGACATTATGTTTTACGAGAGCACTTGTAAAATCTGTGCCCTTTGTAAAGAGAGCATTTAGAAGTTGCTTTACGTTAAGAAGCCTGCTTAATTGTAGGGACATCTAGAATACTTAGGTTAGGTTAGATTGGGTATTGATAAATCATTATTATTTATTAACTGCCCGTTCTAAATAACGGTATTTAGTAAATGCCTAGGCAAGGGCAAACATTTTCCAAGTGCTCATGTAAAAAATAATGTTCTACAAAGAAATGCGCATGTATTTGCCGACAACACATTTAGCCAACGGTTCTCAACCTTTTAGCATTTGGGACCCAACTTCTCATATCAGTTTTAAGTGTGCCCCCTTCCACTAATTTATTGGAGTCCTAATATTGTTTCTATATCTATTTTTCTTTTGCTGCTGATACGCGGCAACAAGGCTAAATTTTCGCAGGAATAACGAATTTACGCCACATTTGGCAACACTGCAGTCCCCCACCGTATTTCTCGCGTTTTCACAAAGTTCAGATCTGTATAGAACATTCTAGATATGCACCTGCTAGTATAAATGTAGTTGCGTTTAGATGAGATCTGTAGCACTGATGGATCAATCATTGATAAATTATTGATTGCACACAAACGAGCATCGGATGATTGGGTATCATAAACAAACATACAGTATCAAAAAGGACGAAGAAAGACCTGTGTGATATTTGTGCAAAGACTTTGGCGGCGGGTAGCATGAAACGCGAGCTTAACAACAAGCTTAAACGACATTTGGTTATTAAGTGTTTTCGAATTTTTTATATTATATTATATTTGTTATATTGCGCCCCCTGAGGGAGCGCGCCTCACAGGATGAAAATCGTTGCATTGAGCGATTTATTAACTGCCTGTTTTAAACAACGGCATTTAGTAATTGCCTAGTACCAGCAAAATCGCATAGATTTGTTTTCATTTTACTATCTACCCCGTCACTTAGTAATTGACCAGACTTATAATTATTTGCCGGATTTGACTATCTGCCTGCGACATATACAAATAATTCCGCTCAGAATTCGTATTCTGCACCAAAAAGTTATCATGTTTCTCAGAACAGTCTAGAACTACTTCGACCTTAAGGTACTTGTTGCAATCTCATTTTGCTTAAGCACCTCGTGGTACCAATGGGTACTTCTTTCTTAATTAGTTAGGGTCATGGCCACATAGCCCCTAGATGTAGGCAACCCATTCATCAAACGTACAAATCTGGAATTTATTACTGTTGCCGTGGTTTTTTATTTCTGCTTGATATCACCTGGCTGATAAAGGAGGGATTCATATTTTGTTTTCCGACAAGAAAAAAACAGTTTTTCTTTCCTGTCAATTGCCTTTTGAGAAGAAGTGTTAGAGTCTTGTGCACCATCTTTTTAAAATGAAACTGGTTTACATCCCTGCACTGGAGCAGGCTTACAAGAGTGGAGGGAGGCTTTAACATCCTTGACGTTGTGAACTTGTGAGGGCTGGTTGTAGCGGGAAGATACAAGTCACAGGTTACGCTGATAACGGATTTTATTTTTCTCAGAGCATATTACTTCTATTTCAAGCCATCCCATCTTGGGTAAGTGGTCACATTCCTCAGAATTTCTTCCATTGTTCATCAATGTTATTTTAGCTTGTTCCCGGTATCGTTGTTCCTGATAGCTGATTTCTCCTATCAACTAGTACGACTCAAGGCTTAGTGAGGTTGTAGTAGGACCTGCCCAGAAGTCGTAGAACTTAAGGAGCACTCCAAAAACAACCGCAGGAGGTACCTACCTCGGTAAACTGTCGCCAACAGCGGAACTTACCTAAGGCAGAACTGAAACGGATCAACTTCGGCTGGAGGTTACGTAGGAAGGTCGGTTCGTTCCAAGTGGTTTCACGCTACGAGGGAACTTTGTTTTGTTTTGTTTCTTATTGTTAATGTTAGTTAAGAAGTTATTGTTAATAAGTTAAGTTACATCGCTTTAGAAATCCAAGGTTTTAGGTAGCTGCTTTTGTGTGGGCTGCATAATTGGCGCCCAACGAAAAATTATTAAGACAGGGTCGATTTGTTCAGGTTGTTCTTATAAGATTCGTGTAAGAAGAAGACCTTGTAAAGGTCTCGTTTTGTGGAGGGGGTGAATTAATATTATACTGATACTAAATACTAACGATATTACTGTAAAGTAAAAATTCTTTTTAGGAACCTGTTGACTTTAGTTAGGTACGGTTGCAGTTTTCCTTGTTTATTTAGTTGTCTTCTTGTTTTCCAATTTTGAAAATGAATATAGATCTTCTACGTAAAGACGAAATTGCCTATGAACTTCGAGTGAGGGGTTATCCCACACAAGGTACTTGTGCAGAATTGAGGTCTCGGTTGAGGACAGCACGGGAATATGAAAACACAGGATTTTTGTTGATAAAAGAAATGATAATCAACGAACTAGATCAAGACGCAGAACTACAGAAATGCCGAGAGAAGATAGAAGAGTTTAGATACGACAAGGCAAATGCTCGAATTGAGGCAAGGCTAAGTCACGTAGTTCGGAGACTAAATCATATTACTACAATCGAGCTACAGAATGATAAACAAGTTTTATTATCAAAAGGTATAAGAATTAAGGAATTTATTGAAGAGTCCATTTTGTTGTTGGGACCAGTGGACGCTGTGGAAGTTTCTTCCATTATAGGGAAGTCCGAAAACACCAGTGAAGGTATTTTACCGGCTTCGTTGATTGACTGCACTGTGGAAGAATTATCTGAGTCGCTAACATCCCTAAGAACGGAACAAAATAAACAGATAAAGGTGAGTCCGAACGTGGAAGATACCTCCAGAGCGGAAGAGTTGGTAAAAGTAGTTAATTCAGAACCAAAGATTAGCTGAGTTCCATCCTCGATCAATATTCCGGGACCGAGCCTATATAATCCAACTTTGCCCTGGCCTCAAAACCTTATTAATTATTCCTCTAATTTTCCCATGCCTATACATCAATCAAACTATTATGTTCAGCAGATTCCTATGTATAATGCAGGTCCATTCGTTCCGAATTATCCAGGTGGTCCAGTAGAAAACTTGGTGTTACCCAACGGAAACCCCGTAGCGCCACAAGAAAGGTGGAACCACGCAGAGCTAAACACTCCTAGTAGACCTGGAATAGCACCAGACTGGGGTGAAGATATATCACGCAGAAGAGGGTCATTCTCCGAACCTACTTTGACCTCACCAAGAGCTCGTAGCGTCGGTTTGCTGAACCAGTCTTACCTTCAATGCCAAGTTCCACTGAAAGGGAGGTCGACCGATCTCAGATTTTTAAAACTGTTTCGCAATGGAGAGAAAGCTTCGATGGGCGAAGTGGAGTTAACAACTTTATACAAAAGATAACAGATTTACGCATGGCATGTGGCCTGAAGGAATCGCAGTTAATGGGGGCAGCAGTGGTTCTGTTTAAAGGAGTGGCCTTAGACTGGTTCCGAGCAAATTCTAATCCGAAAATGACTTGGTCGGAATTAGTGATGGCACTTAAATGAGACTTCCTTCCCAGTGAATATGAAGAAGACCTCTGGAATGAAATCCGCTCTCGAACCCAAGGTCAATATGAACATGTTACCACATATGTTTCTGTCATGCAAAACCTATTTAACAAATTAATAAACAAACCAAGTGAAGAAACCCGACTGCGGATTAGAAAACGGAATTTGTTACCTAGTATTCAGGGTCATTTAATTATGATAGATACACCTAATATTACAGATTTAATCTCAGCAGCACGACGTGTTGAAGAAGTTCAGGCAACGATGCAGCGGTTTAAGCCTCCCCCAACAAATCCGAATCTGGTAGTAGAACCGGAATTGATGTACACCCCCCGGGGATACAAGAATAAAGAATTGATTTCTTTACTTGAGGAACCTGAAGCACGAAATAATAAGCCTTCAACGAGGAGGGGGATCAAATGTTGGAAGTGTGGCGATACCAGTCACCTAAAGCGTGAATGACCGAAGGAATGGAGGTGTTTTGGTTGTGGACAACTGGGTGTTATGAAGAAGGATTGTACAAAGTGTTCGGGAAACGAACCAAACCCCCGCGCTTAGGTCGGAGCGTGGACTTTCCAGAGGGCACGACCACATCCACCATTGAAAACCACCTTGATTTTGATGAGATGAAAGGCCTTATTTAACCGTTCAGGTGTATAATCGCAAGTTTTTAGGGTTGCTGGACAGTGGAGCATCTAGGACCGTCATTGGGGAGAAGGGTTATCAACGGTTTAAGAGTCTTGGACTTCGATTAATACACAGTACACTTCAATCCTGTAGTGTAGCTGATGGTAGCAGATGTGAAGTCATTGGTTGCTATAACGTTCCCTTCCGGGTAGAAGATCGAGTTAGAATGCTTGAAGTATTAGTTATGCCATCTTTACCTCATACCCTCATTTTAGGTTATGATTTTTGGAGAAAGCTAGGTATTGTTCCTGATCTTCGAAGGGGTCTTTGGTGTTTTTCAGAGGGATGGGCAATCACAAACGTTCGATAACTTCATAGAAGAAATCTGCTACATGGTAGAACATAAAATACGTACTTCAGCAGAACCCATTAAACAAAGATTTTATCCCCTTTCTCCAGCTCTGCAAAGACAGGTCCATGTGGAGCTTGATGACCTATTGGCACAGGAAATAGTGGAACCATCTACTTCGCCTTGGGCTAGCCCTATCGTTTTAGTTAAGAAATCAGATGGGTCGTATCGATTTTGTGTGGATTATCGGAAGGTGAATAAGGTTACCGATCGAGATGCCTTTACTTCAAGTAACAAATACTTTAGATAAATTAAGAGATGCAAAGTATTTATCGCCTCTAGATATCAAGAGTGCTTATTGGCAAGTACCGATGGAATCAGCCAGTAAACCACTTACAGCATTTACCGTTCCTTCGAGAGGGTTGTTCCAGTTCTGTCGAATGCCCATGGGATTACATAATAGTCCAGCTACATGACAACGGTTAATTGATCGCATCCTGAGTGACTTAGAAGATTTTGTTTTTGTTTATTTAGACGATATCGTTATAGTAACCCCTACCTTTGAGAAACATATTGAGGTGTTACGCCAAGTCTTTCATCGTTTGACAACTGCAGGGCTAACGGTACGCAGAGACAAGTGTCACTTCTGTCGTTCGGAACTGAAGTTTTTAGGTTATATTGTCGGGGCTGAAGGTCTCCGATGTGATCCAGATAAGGTGTCAGCTATTCTAAACATTTCAGCACCAACCACAGTTAAAGAGGTACGAAGATTTTTAGGAATGGCCAGTTGGTATAGGCGATTTATTCCTAATTTTGCTACCTTGGTCTCACCCATTTGTAGACTGTTACGAAAAAATTCCAAATTTGAGTGGTCACAAGAATGTGTTTTAGCTTTTGAACAGGCCAAAGAAAAATGAATTACAGCTCCAGTCATGCGATGTCCTGACTTTAATAGGCCTTTTACTGTTCAGACTGATGCTAGTGACTATGGAGTTGGGGCCGCCTTGACCCAAAACTATGATGATGGAGAGCATGCTGTCAGTTTCATTAGTCGTTCTTCAACCCCATGTGGACGTAAGTATTCCACGACGGAGAAAGAATTGATCGCGTTAGTTTGGGCTATGGAGAAATTCAGACCCTACATTGAAGCCACTAGATTTACCGTGGTGACAGACCATTTCGCGTTGATGTGGCTCACTAGTCTTAAAGATCCGTCAGGTCAACTTGCCAGGCTGAATGTACGTCTCCAACAGTTCGACTTCCATGTGGTGCATCGGAAAGGGAGAGAGAATATAGTCCCGGATGCTTTGAGCAACGTGGTGCTCGAACCCACGACCCTGAGATTAAGAGTCTCATGCTCTACCGACTGAGCTAGCCGGTTTTTTTCTAAGCGTTTGGTCAGAAAGTGTTATTTATTATTAATATGTACACCATGTTAAACAATTTTAATTAAATGGTAATTCTAATTTGTGTGGTGTAGAGAAAATTCGCAGTTGCAGTAATCTCTAAAGAGTCATTCTGTTAAAGTTTACTAATTACATTTATCTGACGATCTAAATGTTGCCTTTTGCATCGCATACATTTAGAAGACTACTTATTACAGTGGTTAAAAGGCAACCATATCGCTGTAATTATGAAGATACACGTAAAAACCTAATATTGACCGAGAAAAGCAAAGTAATGTATCAAGGTTTTACTGGAAAGCAAGGAACTTTTCATTCTCAGTCTGCTATAGATTACGGTACGTTAGTAGTAGGGGGAGCTTCCCCGGGAAAAGGGGGTAAAACACATAATGGAAAACCCGTGTTTAATACCGTTAAAGAATGTCGTAAAGCTACGAACGCGGAATGTACTTGCATTTTTGTACCACCACCAAGAGTACAAGGGCAGTACCTATGGTAGAAGTGATAGACGAACCCGGTAACTCACTGTTTCCAAACTATAAAGATCCCTGGTACACCTGCATGCTGGAAGATATACTGAAACACCCTCTGAATGTTCCACTCTGGCGAACGCAGAATAATATTCTTTATCGGAAAGTCGGTCGTCCTTATCCAGATCTTAGTAATCCTGCATTTGACTGGAAGATTGTTGTCCCTAAATCCCATCGTAAAGATATTATATTCCAAGGCCATAATACCGAAACCTCTGGACATACTGGAATTTACAAAACTTTCCATCGAATTGCCCAAAAATATTACTGGCCTAAATTAAAAGCAGATGTTGTGAAACATATCCGTTCCTGTAAGATATGCCTAGCTACTAAACCTGAAAATAAAGCTCCGGCAGGCTATATGTGTGGTCGTCCTCATATTACCAGACCCTGGGAGTTTGTGTCAGTAGATTTAGTTGGACCTTTACCTGCATCCTCAACAGGTTTTCGATTTATCATCAGTATCCAAGATTATTTGACAAAGTTTTATGTCTTTATTCCAAGTCGATCCGCAAAAGCAAAAATGATTGTACCTCAAGTAGAAAGTATTTTGCTTACCTATGGTGTACCAAGAATTTTATGGTCCGACAATGGTAAACAATTTACTGGGAAAGAATGGCAATCGTTAGCCAAGAGTTACCACATTAAATTTGCTTATTCTGGTAATTACCATTCACAAGCTAACCCGGTGGAGCGGCCTCATCGGTTTTTAAAAACCATGCTTGCGGCTTTTGTCAAGGATAATCATCGGAATTGGGCCTCTGTGTTGCCAAAAGTTGCATGTGCTGCTCGAACCTCCAAACATGAGAGCACAAGATTTACCCCATTTTTTCTCAACTTTGGTCGAGACATGACCTTGGATGGGCAGGATCACATTCCGCCGCTGCTTGATGACAAGACTGATGTTAATGCTGATCCGCTACCTACAATCAAGTCCAAAGCACTAGGGGAAGTATTTAAGGTAGTTCGACAAAATCTCAATAAAGCGATGACCAGAGCCATCAAAACCTACAATCTTCGTAGACGGGATGTCCAGTATAATGTAGGAGATAGAGTGTGGAGAAGAGATTTTGCGCTGTCTGATGCAGCTAATTATATCACATCAAAATTATCACCAAAATACGTCAGACCATTTACGATTGGTAAACGTATTTCTCCTTGGACTTATGAATTGCAGACTGATCGAGGAACTTTACCAGGAACCTGGAATGTCAAGGACCTAAAAGAAGATTACCTCGGAAATGATAACGAAGTCTAGGCTACCAATTCTTCCATTATGAAAATTGGGAAATTTTCCTTGAAGTAAATGGGGAATGTTGCAATCTCATTTTGTTTAAGCACCTCGTGGTACCAATGGGTACTTATTTCTTAATTAATTAGGGTCATGGCCACTTAGCCCCTAGATGTAGGCAACCCATTCATCAAACTTACAAATTTGAAATTTATTACTGTTGCCGTGGTTTTTTATTTCTGCTTGATATCACCTGGCTGATAGAGGAGGGATTCACATTTTGTTTTCCGACAAGAAAAAAAGTTTTTCTTTCCTGTCAATTGCCTTTTGAGAAAACGTGTTAGAGTCTTGTGCATCATCTTTTTAAAATGAAATTGGTTTTCATCCCTGCACTGGAGCAGGCTTACAAGAGTGGAGGGAGGCTTTAACATCCTTGACGTTGTGAACTTGTGAGGGCTGGTTGTAGCGGGAAGATACAAGTCACAGGTTACGCTGATAACGGATTTTATTTTTCTCAGACCATATTACTTCTATTTCAAGCCATCCCATCTTGGGTAAGTGGTCACATTCCTCAGAATTTCTTCCATTGTTCATCAATGTTATTTTAGCTTGTTCCCGGTATCGTTGTTCCTGATAACTGATTTCTCCTATCAACTAGTACGACTCAAGGCTTAGTGAGGTTGTAGTAGGACCTGCCCAGAAGTCGTAGAACTTAAGGAGCACTCCAAAAACAACCGCAGGAGGTACCTACCTCGGTAAACTGTCGCCAACAGCGGAACTTACCTAAGGCAGAACTGAAACGGATCAACTTCGGCTGGAGGTTACGTAGGAAGGTCGGTTCGTTCCAAGTGGTTTCACGCTACGAGGGAACTTTGTTTTGTTTTGTTTCTTATTGTTAATGTTAGTTAAGAAGTTATTGTTAATAAGTTAAGTTACAACGCTTTAGAAATCCAAGGTTTTAGGTAGCCGCTTTTGTGTGGGCTACATACTCATATGGAAAACGCTTCTGATACTTTAGTATCAGATTTAGGTGCCACTACTACCTTTAAGTAGTAGTGGCACCTAAATGTAGGTGTTTGTTGAAGTTAATTAGTTATGCCGTAAATAGATACCATCTCATTAACGAAGATATTCCCCCTCCATTCTTTGAAATTAAGACGGTTCTAGTTGTAATTTAATAAAGGTATGTGCTGTGTCTAGATTAGTAAATTATCTACAGTTTTTTAACTTAAGACAGCGTCCGAAACTTTTAATAGTAAGTACTTAGTCTTGGTCTTGATCACATAACCCTAGTCTTCACATGACCAAAACTAAGACTGATATATATCGTGGTTTTGCGCAGTAATACAAAAACACAAGACTGGGCATCAACTACATAGAACTTACCAGTAATTGTCTCCATGAATATGAATAAAAAGCAGCTCGAACCATGTGAATTTCTCTTCCCCATAGCTACACAAATCAAAACACTGAAATATTATGCTACTAATACACAAACCGTTCTCATAACTGACTATAATAATTTTATATATTATAGTGTTTAGTTTTCATCTTTGAAAATAATCGTTTTTGCAACATTGTTTATCTATGAGATTATTTATGCACAGATAAACGTATACTTTTAGATTATTATACACTTCTATTAATAATATCGAGCTAGATAAGTATTCTTTTACACTTTATTACACGATAATAAATTAAAGATAATACTTTATTTGCAAAGAATCTTTGCACAAGATTAACATGATTAGAGGTAAGTAAGGTATCTTATCCACAAGCAGCAGAACAAGGTATGCAGTGTCGAAGCTCTGATAATGTCAAAAAAGTACCACGCTTGCTGTTAATGAAGCAATGAATGAACTGTTCTAATAAAAAATAACAGCCGTCTTACTGAATTGCAAGATTATTGTACTTAGATTCTACCATAGTCCAGTATTTTCACCTATTTTTTCAAACTCAGTTTTCAAGAATTTGCTCCAAGAAAGGATGCTAGAAAGTGTCTGTAATTACAGGAGGCATCCGTGGTATAGGTGCCTTTAATGACTTAAAGATTCCATTACCTACAGTTTTAATAATATAGTAAAGTTACGATCACAATTAATGAATCATCATTTGTGATCGTTGTCAATTAATGTCATCGTTTCTTGTGTCATATACATCGTAGTTCTACTCAAAATGATATAAATTAGTTATTAAGTTTAATGCTGAGAAAGAGTGCACAGTACCCTTGTTTTGTAACAAATGAGCACCACAACAAAAGTCAAATCGCGCTAGGAATTTAAAAACTGTATTTTACTTGGTAAAGGTCAATAGTTGTAGAGAATAGATCGATCTGCAATTAAAATCTTAAATCTTAGATTTTAATGTATGACGACTAGTAGATAGAAAACAAATAAAATTAAACCCTAGAAGAGATCAAAGGGTGAATGAAGATTTACAGCCTTTTATCTAAGATCTCGATTGCTACTGTTTCGGCGGTATTTATAAACGAATATTAACGTTCTGTTGCATAGCAATTCTAAATTGCCGAACGGAAGGTCTTGGGTTTCCCTTTGGGGGGAAAAGTTTTCTAAGATTTAGAAACCCAGTTATTAAATATTTTATATTTTTCTGTTGCAATGCTGCCACAACAATAGGGTGGACTAATGAACCAATGCGTTTAGATTCATTTTCTTTCTTGTCCTCCAGGTTATCGTCGCCGATATCAGCATTTTCAGAGAAACTCTGTTTATCCTCTTAGACATCGAGGCTAATTATTGATGCCTACTCCAAATGTTCTGAAGTATCTATAGAAATATTAACCGAGACTCCATAGCAGAAAAATGAAGAAAAAGCTTGGAACTACTTGAAGGTCGAAGTTGAAGGTTGAAGCCTTTTTAAATCAGATTTTCAAATTTGGGCGGTGTATGTAAATGCGATTGTATTATTAATGCATTTATTCCTGCAGGACATACGATAGTAATGGTTTAGTGACACAAAACCGGCCTTGTAATAAGAAAAATGTGCAAGTAAGGACAACGACGAGACAAGCATCAAGGTACGATTAAGACATATCCAGGAATCAATTATCCCAGTTCTTGAAATGCGTGTGCATAATCAAATGAAATGGGTGGAGAGGTTAACTTAAAGTCATTTTAAGTCATAAAATCTTGTTTCTAAGTTGTCCATGAATGAGAAGATATACATAGCAGCCTCTATAGGGATGACATAAATTAAAAAATAGTTCATGTGAACTATCATTCATAAATCAAGATAACAAGTTGAGAGTATTTTCAAAATACTAAATCACTAAATAATGACTTTCGCATTTAATAAACACCAAATACGATCGATCGAAATTTATTTAAAAAACAGAAGAATAATAAATGGGTTTATTCCGTAATTTTCTGGAAATCGTGTTATTAGTTTAAACACAGGAATGATATGACAATCACAGTCCTGTGATATGACACCATGTGACTTCTTTTTATAGCCATAAATTGAAAAATTCCAGTTTTGAAACGCTCGTTGTTGATCTTGATAAGCTGCAACAAGTAATTACAAACAAGATCTAAGAGATAAATAACACACCTAGGATTCATCAAAATGTTATTGATTCCATTAAAAGAAAAGTTACATATGGATACCCCTTCTGGTAGTACCTCGAGTCGATCGCCAACCAGATCAAGATCGCAAAGTAGTAGTAGTTCCTCAAGCAGTACCACCTCGCAGGCGTCGAGTTCCACCAGTTCTCCAAAATCTCGAAGAGTGGCGGCGCCGGCAAATCCATCCCATCAGTCCGTAGTTCATTCGGATGATGGGAGACCGTTGGCCATTTGCGTTCGAAATCTTCCTTTGCGTTCGTCAGATACGTCGTTAAAAGATGGACTTTTTCACGAATATAAAAAGCACGGTAAAGTGACGTGGGTAAAAATTGTTGGCCAAGGTTCCGAAAGGCACGCAATTGTTGGTTTTAAGAAACCTGAAGATGTTGATAAAGCAGTGGAAGTTAGTTATGATAAACTTGTTTTCGGGTATAAGATCGAAGTCGCGCCTTACTAAGGGTACGACGTGAATGACAACGAATTGCAGCCGCGCGAAGCTGAAATCGACGAATTTCATCCGAAGGTGACGCGCACACTATTCATCGGTAACTTAGAAAAAGATGTTACCGCATCTGATCTCAGGAAACACTTCGACCAGTTCGGGGAAATAATAGAAATTGACATTAAGAAACAAAGGGCTGTGAGTTCGTACGCATTTTGCCAGTACTCAGACATTATTAGTGTGGTGAAAGGATATATTATTCTATGATCGGCTTCTATTTTCCCTTATTCTAGCACTATGTGTAATGAATAAGAGATGTTACTGAACTATCATAAATGTCCATTAATGTGGCTTTGTAAGCACTTATGTTTACTGATGATATGATATGTCAACTACCAGAACATGAACATGTGGATTGCAGTAAATCCGCATTCTTTTGTAGAGACCTCAACTCATTCAGAAAAAAATAGAGTTTGGGTATCTGTTAAGGATTATTATGAGTTGAGAATACCAGGTTCCTAAAATGCATTAACACAATAATGTCAGCTTTTTCTGACTGTTTACTTACAAGTACTAAATGAAATCTCAAAAAAACTTTGGAACTTTTAGGAATACTAAATACTGAGCGACACCGATAGGAAATTCTAACACCATTTGAATATGTTGCATGATGATAAAGTACAGGAAGATCATTTTCAGCAAGACGGATCTCGTATACACACCACCAATGAAAACATTGCTTTTCTAAGGAAATTTTCTGGAAATCGTGCTATTAGTTTAAACACAGGAATGATCTGACCATCACAGTTCTGTGATATGACACCATGTGACTTCTTTTTATAGCCATAAATTAAAAAATTCCAGTTTTGAAACGCTCGTTGGTAATCTTGATAAGCTGCAACAAATAATTACAAACAAGATCTAAGAGATTACTAAGACACCTAGGATTCATCAAAATGTTATTGATTCCGTTAAAAGAAAAGTTACATATGGATGCCCCTTCTGGTAATACCTCGAGTCGATCGCCAACCAGATCAAGATCGCAAAGTAGTAGTAGTTTCTCAAGCAGTACCACCTCGCAGGTGTCAAGTTCTACTAGTTGCGAATTGCGGCCGTACGAAGTTGAAATCGACGAATTTCATCCGAAGGCGACGCGCACACTGTTCATCGGTAACAGAAAAAGATGTTACCGAATCTGATCTCAGGAAACACTTCGACCAGTTCGGGGAAATAATAGAAATGGACATTAAGAAACAAAGGGCTGTAAGTTCGTACGCATTTTACCAGTACTCAGACATTATTAGTGTGATGAAAGGATATATTCTTATATGATCGGATTCTTATAATAGATGTTACTGAACTATCATAAATGTCCATCGATGTGGCTTTGTAAACACTTATGTTTACTGATGATATGATATGTCAACTACCAGAACATGAACATGTGGATTGCAGTAAATCCGCATTGTTTTGTAGAGACACCAACGCATTCAGAAAAAAAATTAGAGGTTGGGTATCTGTTAAGGATTATTATGAGTTGAGAATACCAGGTTCCTAAAATGCATTAACACAACAAAGTCAGTTTTTTCTGACAGTTCACTTACAAGTACTAACTGAAATCTCACAAAAACTTTGAAACTCTTAGGAATACTAAATACTGAGCGAGACCGATTGGAAATTCTAACACCATTTGAATATGTTGCACGATGATGAAGTACAGGAAGGTCATTTTACACACCACCAATGAAAACATTGCTTTTCTAAGGAAATTTTCTGGAAATCGTGCTATTAGTTTAAACACAGGACTGATCTGACCATCACAGTCCTGTGATATGACACCATGTGACTTCTTTTTATAGCCATAAATTGAAAAATTCCAGTTCTGAAACGCTCGTTGTTGATCTTGATAAGCTGCAACAAATAATTACAAACAAGATCTAAGATATTAATAACACACCTAGGATTCATCAAAATGTTATTGATTCCGTTAAAAGAAGAGTTACATATGGATACCCCTTCTGGTAGTACCTCGAGTCGATCGCCAACCAGATCAAGATCGCAAAGTAGTAGTAGTTCCTCAAGCAGTACCACCTCGCAGGCGTCGAGTTCCCTTAGTTCTCCAAAATCTCGAAGAGGGGCGGCGCCGGCAAATCCATCCCATCAGTCCGTAGTTCATTCGGATGATAGGAGACCGTTGGCCATTTGCGTTCGAAATCTTCCTTTGCGTTCGTCAGATACGTCGTTAAAAGATGGACTTTTTCACGAATATAAAAAGCACGGTAAAGTGACGTGGGTGAAAATTGTTGGCCAAGGTTCCGAAAGGCACGCAATTGTTTGTGTTAAGAAACCTGAAGATGTTGATAAAGCATTGGAAGTTAGTTATGATAAACTTTTTTTCGGGTGTAAGATCGTAGTCGCGCCTTACCAAGGATACGTACGACGTGGATGACAACGAATTGAAGCCGTACGATGCTGAAATCGACGAATTTCTTCCGAATTCGCACACTGTTCATCGGTAACTTAGAAAAATATGTTAGAGATCGTGCCATTAGTTTAAACACAGGAATGATATCACCACACCATGTGACTTCTTTTTATAGCCGTAAATTGAAAAAACTGCAGTTTTTAAACCCTCGTTGTTGATCTTGATAAGCTGCAACAAAGAATTGCAAACAAGATCTAAGAGATTAATTACATACCTAGGATTCATCAAAATGTTATCGATTCCGTTAAAAGAAGAGTTGCAATCAGCCAAGCCGCTTGCGAACTGTGTACATAACTTTAAATTAAGTAAGTAAAATACACTAATACGCGGGAATAATCCCCCCCCCTCATTTAATTATAATGTTAACAATTAAGCTGTATGGGCTTGATAGCTATTTCTAGGAATTCTTCGGTGAGGGGGGTCTTTGCCTCCTCTTCACCACCCTTATAACATCGGGTGGTGGATATATTTTTGCACTATCGGTTTTATTTTCCCTTATTCTAGCATCAGATGTGTAATGAATAAGAGATGTTACTGAACGCCCTTGGCTCTAGAAATGCTATTGTACTTCATAAAACAGATTTATTTTATTTAACTGTGCCTGTATAATTTATTTGACGTCTTGTTCATGGAGAAATCGACTACTGTTGCTTTACTTTAATAATAATTGTTACTTACAACTGCGAAAAACTAAAGTGCCAACCTTTTATTGTCCTATAAAGCTAGCTGTTAAGTTTTGCAACAATTGTTATGGTAATGCATGCTCGCATGGTACAGGACATTTAAATTACCATTTTAAGTATTCTTATTGTGTTAGAGACAAGAAAGTTTGTTCTTTAAATGCATTAACGGTTCCCTTGCATTTGTTTAACTTTAAATATTTTTTCTGGGTAAACATTATAAAAATAATGTTAAATTTACAGTCACACATGTATATTGCGTTTTACATGTTTAGCTGTCGATTATCTCCGAATCTCAGAAAATAATTTTGTTTTCTTTTTTACATTTCAAATAAATATGCTTTTATATATTACTCAATATTAACTGGAAGTATATCTATTGATTCGAGAAATTTCATTTTTACGATCTTTGATGGAAACAAGGTGAATGAAATATCGAAGAGATAAAGCGATCAAAAAGAAGATCCACATATAAAAGGGCTTATATACCGCTTGCTTCACACAACTAGAAGCATACTGCAACAATCACGCCAGGCGTGTTCACACCTTTACGCCGGCACCATCGGCGTACACGCTGTCGGTTGCCAAATGAATTACTATGCTAACTTCGCAGCCTTGTGAAACCATCTGTATATTCCCCACAGTTATTAGGAATCGAAAATAACCAATAATAGAGTATCGGCACGATTTGTGATACCGTCGTCTCAAGCACTATACAAAACAGCGTTATAGTATACACAGAAATGCACCGAATGTTCAATTATTATTCTAATTGCTAACGACGATATTACTGCCTTAGCTCTGTGACTTTGCCGATTGTATAGTTGATTATATAATCCTCAGCGGTCGTGCCTATACGTTTATGAAGACTGATGAAGCCCTCTTAGTATCTTTAGAATGTGACTATACGAAACTATGTACTTATAATCACACAGTCGGCAAGGTCATGTCTGGCCTGACTTTCCTCTAAATTGACAGGAAAATCACTATAGAAATATTCTCTTTTCTAAGTTTTCATTAAATCACTAACTTGGTTATAAATCACTAAATCTCGTAAAACTTCACTAGGCCTGGCAACACTGCAGGTTTCGTTTTAGGACGCCGATCTAGGCCGTGATTTAAAAAGCACTGCGATCAATACAACCTGAAAGCAATGCAGAAATAAACCTCACCCAAATATTTTGATCTAGGCATAAGATTTCTGTATTATTGTTGTGAGAAAAATACCTAAATAAGTTATTGCAAATATTACAGATTGACAAAATTCAGAAAGGATTACAAATGTTCAAAAAAAGGTTTGGGTAATTTAGAAGTCGCATTGGAATCACATTTCTGTTATGTTTAAATTGTTGGAATCAAATTGTAAATCATAAAGCCAAAAATGCAAATTCCATACCAATGAAGGCCACAAGATCCTGTGGGTAACTGGGACTGTAATGAGAGCTTATACCAAAAGGAATTTGATATTTTCGTAATAAATATGCATCAAATCCTTTTTGATGATTTCTTGCAAGCATCTTTTGGCTATAGTTCACGACAAACACTAAGATTGCCTATAGGCAATACGAGTGAAAACATATGAAGTTTTTGTACCGTAATATTTAGGTCCCGGATTCCCGGGTTTCTAGGAAAAGTATCTGCATTTTGTTAAACCAGTAAGCTTCGCCCACAAGTTACATCGTTGATGTCTAACTTTAACTTAACTAATAACTTCGAAATCAGGGCTGCAAGAACATCATATTATAATTGTAGATAGGGGCTATCGAGAGGCATTGGATTGTATCAGCATTCAACAGAAGAAGTACACGAAATCAGATTGGTAAAGAAAAACAAGATGGATAGTAGAAGCACGCAATGGACATATAAACAGTATTGTTAAATACTGCATAAATAAATATAAATAATACAAGCCACCGAAGTTAATCGTTAACAAATTATAACGAACTCGACCTTTCATGGGCTCTAGAGGTCAAACACTGTGCGCATCTTTTGAACCCCTATTTAATAGGTTAAGATCGATAACTATGTAAAATTTTAAAGAATTTCTACGAAATCTTATATTTTAATGTATTGCCCTTAAACAATCGCTAGAGGACAAACGGCTGATAGATCTCTTTTCGGTCTTATTAATCGTTTAGGAGGTCAAAATCTACAAGCATATAAAAAATTCTAATACGCGGGAATAAGCCCCCCTTCATTTAATGATATTGTTAACAATTTAACATTTGATATAAACGGCGAAACTCCCATTAGGAATGTATGTGTAAATCATACATTTGAATTTGGACGTGCTTGCGGCACTCCAAAGTATACTAATTATACTGGTGATTTCAAAGGCTGTCTAGATTATATATTTTATGAGAAAAGTTCAATTAAAATTATTGATTATGTCCCATTTCCCGACGAAAGTATTTTATCTGAAAAAGTCGCACTTCCAAATGTTGTATTTCTATGTTTACATTCTATGTTTAACCATTTTCTACTTGAACCAGTTTTTATAGTTTATAGATTTTATTAATCAATTAGCATTATAGATTATGTGGAATATATATTGTAAATATTATTATTATTATTATAAATTAAGCTGTAGGGACTTGATAACTATTTCTTGGAATACTTGGGGGGGGGGGTCTTTTCCCTTATTCTAGCATGAGATGTGTAATGAATAAGAGATGTTTTAACGAACTCCCTTGGTTCTAGAAATGCAATTATACGACACAAAAGAGATTTATTTTATTTAACTATGCCTGTATATTTACAAGTGTAAAAAACTAAAGTGCCAACCTTTTATCGTTCTATAAAGCTGGCTGTTAAGTTTTGCAACAAGTGTGTGGTGATGCATAAATCTTATATTTTAACGTATTGCCTTTAAACGACCTCTAGAGGACAAATGGCTGATAGATCTCTTTTCATTTCTATTAATTGTTTAAGAGGTCAAGATCTATAAGTATGTAAAATTTGAAAGAATTTCTACGAAATTCCATATGTTACTGTAGTTGATCTTTAATAATAATAATATGTCTTTAATGTTGCTATTAAGTAGTACATTTTATACATATAATATAATAATAATAAAAGAAAAAAAACAAACAAATTAGCAACAAAAGGCGCAGTTCAGCTACTCATTAGACTGAGTGCTGCTGTTACACTGAACCTAAAATCAAAATAATAACATTTTTGCGAGTATTTTTAAATTTAATATAGATACATTGTTAGTAATTGTAGATAATATATAATAAAGTGTAAATAAAATTGTGCGTAAAAAAATTAAATAATAGAGCTTAAGAGGTGGCCAATTTCTAGACATGATATTTTAACGGCTTCTAGACATCAACCAGCTCGACAGATCTCTTTGCGCTTCTATTGCATTATTCAGCAGTTTGAGATCCATAACTACGTAAAATTTAAAAGGATTTGTATGAAGTCCTATATTTTAATGTAGTATTTGTCCTTTAACGACCGCTAGAGGCGAATTGGCAGGATTGATTTTTTTGAGACTCTATTAACATTGAGGTCAAGATCGGTAAGTATGAAAAATTGGAAAGACTCTATGGAGCCCTAGCCCAACATTATAATATACTTGTAGAAACCAAACAGCTTGACAGATCTTTTCGCTTTCCTATCAAACTGTTCAGAAGACTAACATTTATATGTATGTAAAATTTCAAAGAATTTCTACGGCATCCTGATATTAATATGTACTTAAACTTAAGCGAACTCCAAAGAACGGTAAGGCAGATCTCTGCGTCCCTATCAGGTTCAGGAGGTGAAAATAAATAAGTATGTAAAATTAAAAGAATCTTTGGAGAATCTTATATTTTAACATACTTATTTAACATTATTTACGCGGTCAATATCTATAGGTATGCAAAGTTTGATGAAGTTTTCTGCCAACTCTATGTGCGAGATGCTTTTAAAATCCAAATTCAAAAAACACTTCATGTTTTTTCTGTGTGGTGTCATGCAATAGGAACGTTCATTTGATAGTGAAAATGATGCGATTTTACCTGAACCTAAAAAACGGAAAAGGGGCGTCAGAAATGATGAAGATTATAAAAGGAATATTTTAAAACGTGCAAGAGTCCAGGGGTCGGCGTATGTAAATTACAATGGCAAAAAGGTGGAAAAAAGAAAAATAGAACCAGCATGTCGGAAAGTACTAATTCGTTTCTTTATTATTTGTGCAACTCCCTTTGTAAGGACATTAAATTTAACTTGTATGTGTCAAAATGAAGTGTTTTTTAAAAATATCGGAACAAGATCAAATTATAATTTTTGAAAACCTGTACATGTTAAAAATAAAAGCCGAACAAGATATATACATTTTACAAGGACTTATAGAAAAAAGGGACCTTAACAGATGATGCAAGCCAAGAAAAGTCCAAAGAATAAACTTCCGAAAGGAGCTGCTCTTTTTTTTCATTATAGTTAGGTTTTCATAAACATTACAGTTTAAAATTTGGCCGTCCACAAATTGATACTTGCTGCAAATGTAACGAATTGGGTGTCAAAATAAAAAGCCCTCTTTAGGTGAGGCGGCCCAACGAGCAGCTGTCAGCGGAACTACCAGTGCACCAACGACGAGCCAAAAAGTTTTACCGATCTTTAATAAGAGAGTCAGAAGAGGAGTGTAAAGATCGCGATGATTTGTTATAGCTTTGACGTTTGATTACATGCAGAATGTTCATTTATCTGAAATACCAGTTCAGGATTTATTCTACTTAACACAACTCACTGTAAGTGTTTTTGCAATTCATAATTTGGAGAGGCTTACTATCATGTTTATCACGAAAGAGTGGGTAATAAAAACCCAATGAAGTTTGCTTGTTTCTGCTGAACTACATCCTAAATTATATATCTACCTCTATACAAGAACTTCACCTTTACAGTGACAATTGCCCATCAGGGCAAAATAAAAATAATACAATAATTCGAA
Organism: Agrypnus murinus; assembly: GCA_929113105.1. Classification (NCBI taxonomy): domain Eukaryota; kingdom Metazoa; phylum Arthropoda; class Insecta; order Coleoptera; family Elateridae; genus Agrypnus; species Agrypnus murinus. The sequence goes on along the minus strand of OV816023.1, from coordinate 135,972,163 downwards.
TGTTTATGACTTTGATTGAAACTAAAAGTTTTAAAAAAATCGAGCAAATCTGTCCTATAAGGAACCACTCATTTTTTCTGTGTGATCAAGATTTTGGTCTCGTCAAAAAGCTTTTGTGGCAACATGGCATAATCTTTTCTGTACATCAGTATACGGAAATTATTGTGAATGCTAGTGCATGTCAAAAATCTACTGTGAATGAAATTAACACAAAATGCATACTAGAGTTTAAGACGTGGTGGCCCAAATTTTATAAGAACACTTGTTTTTCTTTGGAAAGTGATAAAAAACGAATGCCTAGAAATCAGAAACGCCTTTTTTCACAGTTCCATCACTTCATTCACGAGTCACACAAGCCAGGATATATCGTAGCTTCAGAATTTATTAATAGTTTTGCTGGGCACATATTTCAGTTGCATATTTATATAGTTGATATATTTTTGCGGATAATTTTGTTTTAATAATCGTGTTAGCTTAAATCCAAGAACTTAACACCCCAGGAATAAGAAACAATAATATAGTAAAAACAAAGTAGTATGAGCCTAGTTATTGATTATTCGGACGTGCATAGATATTTGCATTTCGCGGTGGCATCATTCATTATTTTAAAAGTGCAAAGCTTGTAGAAAGGTATTAATTAGGTGATACTTTTAATCATAATTTCCAGTTGTAGAATATCATAGAATATCAACGCTCAATATCATCGGAAACATCCGACAGTGAAGATACAATTGTTCCTCTATCCCGGTCATATTATTCACAACCATCAACTTTCAAAGGTACTCACGGTCATCAATTTTCTTCTTTGGCTTGTGATCGTACCGTCATATCTGGTCGTGCTGCTGCAACAATTGCTAGCGCAGTGTTAGAGAATATTGTACTAATATCAAAAAACGACACTTCAAATTGGTTCGAATGGCAAATAGAAGGGCTAGAGAAAATTCTATTGGAAATAGGAAAAGAGTTGTTAGAAAATGCAGATAAGTTTGGTTTATATTCCGACGAGAGAAAGAACAAAACTTTAAAACAAGACTTAGCCAATGGAAGATTTCATAGAAGTATGATACTTGAGAAGAGCATTATACCTTGCACTCACGTTGCACAGATGAGACAAAGATTTTGTTAATTGGATGTGATGGGAAGGCAGTAAACACCGGTTCTAAAGGTGGTGTCATTAAGCATTTTGAAGAAGAACTAGGTAGACCATTCAAGGCTTGTTGCATGCTTTGGCAGATGGGAGTTTCTTTCTATTTAGCAGCAAACCCCAGGGTACCAGAAAAAAATATTAAAAAATTATATAGTATATAAAATTTTCCACCCTAATGTAGAAGCCTAACTGAAAAGGCTTATATAAAAGTATTGATTTTGTGTTAGAGAACACCAGAAAGGTAAGAATGACTATTTAAGTTGCCGAAACTGAAGTTGCCTTTAGATTTTGATATTTGGTGTTCTACAGAAAACTGTTTCATTTTAGGAGTTAAATTTATTTTTTTTTTATTTGATCATTCATCATACTATTTGCTACCTATAATCAACCTTTCTTAACAACAAATTAGCAAGTAACGGATTTAAAGAGCGAATCGTATCAATTATTATGATCATAACCATTTTAATGAAACAACGGAACCTGCTGTATGTTATAAATATTTAATAATGTCAAGAAATATTTTTATAACATTTTTTACGACTCAAACAGCTTTCAAACATGTAACCCATTTTTTAATAATCTTGTTCAATTAAAACAAACAATTTTGAGATAAAACAAATGAAAAAATGAAATTCACCAATACAGGTTTTGTAAATGGAGAACAACAGTTCCCATTTTAAAATATGGAAAAAATCAGGAACGTATTGAATTGTTTTTAAATTTTGAAGAAAAAATTGAATTCAAAACTGATATCATTTTAATCCGTACCTCCTGAGATTACATATCATATTATCAGAGAATTGTATACCGCGCTCAGTTGGGGTGCATCTGAATTAGAAGGGAGATGTTTTATCGTGGGATCCTTTTAATAGAATGCAAGGGGGTGTATGTGCAGGCAGGGTTCATTCAAACCCCAGTTTTATCCCGTCCGTAGGTGTTCGAAAGAGCTACGACGTGCGTTTATATAACACTTTTAAAAACTCAATGAGGCAACAACAAAAATAGATTTACAAGTTCAGTTTTTAATTTGAACGCGCTTCCTGTTTATTACTGTGAGCTTCCCTCGATGCTTTTTTCTATCCATCCTCGATACCTACAGATTATTTCAATTGAAGTGTAGTATTCAGTCGGCCTTGGATGTACAATATACACGCGCCGAGACGTCTGTGCCAGCAGTCGCATTGCGGTCCTGCTGTTTGGTTGATGTTTGCCAGCAGCGTCTTTTCGTGTTTCCTGTTGTACGAGAGTATATTTTTGCGAATATTAGTTAAACGCAGTTAAAAATGGATTTTGTGTGAGGAAAAAGATTTAGTGCGAATCTTAAGGGAAATTTTATTTGTGGATTTTTTGCGAGGATTTTATATTATGTTTTTCTTGCACAATCTGAATCTGCGCAAACGATGCTGGAAACAGAGGGTGTGACCGACGCTGAGGATGCTGCCAATCTTTTAAGGATGTCATCTTTACGACATAGTTTAGGAGCTCATACTTTAACAAATTCAGGATGCGATTCTAATACTAATACGATTAATAAAGGTATAGTTATTTTATTTATTTGTTAGAATTAGCTTTAGTAATTATTATACGTATGTGTTTATTTATTTATGCAAATAATTGAATCAGCAAGAAGTACAATTATACGGGGAATTTCCATATAACATAGCACTTTTTAGTAATATCAATAAATAGTCCCTTTTTGATTTATTCAATTTATAACAAATATAATTGTTCTGAGAATTTGTATTAATTCTAAGAATTTATCTTGCAATAAAATAGTTTCTTTATTTAATAGGAGCAGTAAATAAATTATACTTATTAAACATAGTCTTCAATAAAAATCTTTATCTTTGACCTCTTAGCCGGCCTATATATCAGTTTATATACAAAAATACTAACCTTTTTTGATTTGTAACTATAAACCAATATTAATAGTATTGCATTTATTGTAAATAATTACAATGAAAAATTAACTAAGAAAAAGTGTGTGTGTGTGTGTGTGTGTGTGTGTGTGTGTGTGTGTGTGTGTGTGTGTGTGTGTGTGTGTGTGTGTGTGTGTGTGTGTGTGTGTGTGTGTGTGTGTGTGTGTGTGTGTGTGTGTGTGTGTGTGTGTGTGTGTGTGTGTGTGTGTGTGTGTGTGTGTGTGTGTGTGTGTGTGTGTGTGTGTGTGTGTGTGTGTGTGTGTGTGTGTGTGTGTGTGTGTGTGTGTGTGTGTGTGTGTGTGTGTGTGTGTGTGTGTGTGTGTGTGTGTGTGTGTGTGTGTGTGTGTGTGTGTGTGTGTGTGTGTGTGTGTGTGTGTGTGTGTGTGTGTGTGTGTGTGTGTGTGTGTGTGTGTGTGTGTGTGTGTGTGTGTGTGTGTGTGTGTGTGTGTGTGTGTGTGTGTGTGTGTGTGTGTGTGTGTGTGTGTGTGTGTGTGTGTGTGTGTGTGTGTGTGTGTGTGTGTGTGTGTGTGTGTGTGTGTGTGTGTGTGTGTGTGTGTGTGTGTGTGTGTGTGTGTGTGTGTGTGTGTGTGTGTGTGTGTGTGTGTGTGTGTGTGTGTGTGTGTGTGTGTGTGTGTGTGTGTGTGTGTGTGTGTGTGTGTGTGTGTGTGTGTGTGTGTGTGTGTATATATATATATATATATATATATATATATATATATATATATATATATATATATATATATATATATATATATATATATATATATATATATATATATATATATATATATATATATATATATATATATATATATATATATATATATATATATACTATAACATATGTATATATAATATATAAAATTATATAGTACATACATTGCAAAATCATTATTTTAAAAATTTGAAATGTGATATTACCTCCATAAATGTAGTGTGAATCAAGTCTCACTATTATACCAATTTATATTCTATAGGCACGGTAGTATAATAATATCTAAGAATGACTAGTATGTGTTTAACTTATCTTTATTCAACAAATACGGGTGCAGCATTGTCATGTGAATGTAAATACGTATTAAAGATCGAACTGAAACAAACATAAATTTTATCTTACATCACCATGTTAAAATTTAAATATATATATAGCCAAAACCACCATTACAACTACAAAACGTTACATAAACTAATTAGTCGGTAATTTAGAAAAACAAAATAAACAAACATCATAATAAATTCTAAATAATACAAATTTCAATGTTACGGTCCTGAATTATTGTTTACGCTCAACAAGCGTGTCGTCAAGTTGTGTTGTTATATGTTGGAAATTCTCGCCTGCAGTTCTAATGTGAGTACAAACGGTGATGGTACTATATTGTTGTTGTAAACCATGATTCTGTGTGAACCTTTTAATGATATCGGTGAGTACCGCCATATAATTTTGAAAACACTCCCAAAATTTAATTGATCCCAACAAGATAAGAACACCGAAAAAATAATTCCTGGTTGGTGTTCTGTGTCATTAATTAACTGAGAGCGGAATGAACTTATCAAGTACTTTGTAAAGTGCACTAAAAGCTATTAAGAACGTTTTAAGAGACGCGTCTATTAATAAGATGTTCCCCTGTTATTAAATTTATGAATAGTATAAAGTTAAGAATAAAGTAGATATAGTGTAGGCCTAAAGGATTCTTTTAAAATATTTATAAACGTGCGGTCGCGGTTCATTCGTGGCCTTGCAGAGGAGGATTATTAATCGTAGGTTAACTATAATATGTAAAAACAAATTTAAATACACGTTAACGTTTCCTTTTTTGATTACATATATTAAAAATTATTTTTAAAAATCCTCGCTATATGTACATACTTTTCAAAATTACCATTTATTTCCTCCTCTTCATCTTCATCCTCAACCTCATCCTCCTAATAATGAGTTTACTTCTACCTACTATTTGTAAATAATTAAACAACAACAAACGTTTTTATTTTACAGTTGTTTTTACTTTATAAGCTTTCCATTTGCAGTTTACTGCTAATTGACACGTCACGTCAAGTGAACGTGTGAGTTATTTTAATATAAATCGCATCACTTAGCGATCCTTAACCTGTGGGATATCCACTCACTTCACTATCATTTTATTAATTTCAGATCTAAGTAGCTGGAATGGTAGTATTTCCCAACGATGGAGACGTCTAAGAAGATGCTGTGCTTCTTTACGAACCTCCAGTGTACACAACAGTCCTGAACCTTCCCGAAGTGCTCTACTAGAAGGTGAAAGCCCACGCATTCTAGTCAGTACACCCCATAGCAGCTCATCCCTGCGTTTACCTGGTAAAAAAGGAACTGTACAAGAAGTCTTAAGATCGAAACTAAACAGAATCCACGCTGGCCTAAGAAAAAGACGTGCTTTATCTGTGCAAGAAGTATTTAGTAGCCCCACACATGAACAACCTACATTTTACGTACCTTCTCCCGATAATGATTCAAATTCGGAAGGTGATGATAAAATAAATAAAGTAACTGCTTCATTTATTATTAACGACTGTGATATTGTTAGTCGCAAGACTAATGAAACTCGCCAGAGTAGACCTCGTTCTAGGTACGAGAATGGTGGTGGAGGTGGTGTTACACAATTTGTCGTTAACAACGATCATGGTTATCACAGCTACGAAAGTCAGGGTTATGATTCCCTCCCGTTTGAACCCGAACCTGATTACGACGATGCAGTTAATAGTAAATCCGTTCCAAGTGCCTGCTCTAGGAGATGGTCCATGGCGGATACGTTTATGATGTACAAAAATTTTTGCCGGCAACCTCATTTATCACCTAAAGAGATAGATTCAGGTCCTACGTCCATTACGTTAGAGAATTCATCAAGACTGGGTACTACGACATCGAATTTAGAAATTATAAACACAAAAATACCAAAGGCTAAATTAAATAGTGGGAAAGCACGGGAAAGAACACGATCCCATTCACCTGTTAAGAATAAAAATACGAAAGAACATGCAAAATCAACGATGAACGTCACCAAAGAATCTAGTACGAAAAATTGTAATTCCAGAGTAGTTACCTCTAAAAGTTATTACAGGTTTGTTAGCCCCGAACAAAGACCGGAAGTTAGTCCGAACGCCGACTACGGCCGGATGAACAAGGAGCGCAAACAGGTATGTGACTTTAAAACACGACATGACGCGACGTAACACATCACTGTAATAAACAGGACTGGCTCGAGGAGTTGGAAGAAGAAGAAGAAGAGGAAGAAGAAAGCAAATTTTGCACGCTACCTAGAAATGGAGGTAGTGCGTTTACAATATGCCAAGTTACTTTTCATAAGGGTCCCGGATTTAAAGCTTTAGGGTTCAGTATCGTTGGTGGAACAGATTCTCCAAAAGGAAGCATAGGTATTTATGTCAAAACTATCTTTCCAAATGGCCAAGCTGCGGATAGTAGAACCTTAAAAGAAGGTAAGTTTATAAAATAGGTAGTTTTTCTAAATAATGTACGATATTGTTTTTATTATTATGTAGGTGACGAAATACTGACAGTTAATGGCACAGTCCTTCATGGTCTGTCACATCAAGAAGCTATTGGTGTGTTTAAAAAAATACGCACTGGACCAGTACTGCTTCATGTAGGGAGAAGAGTTAATCGTAAACGACGAGAACGCTTTCCTCCAGTGGTATAAAAGCACTACATTCCTGCATTTATTTTTTTATAATATTCCAAAGATTTAATACATTGTCGCTATATTACTATTAATTGTTTATTAATATATATATTTTCTAACTTTTATACGTATTTTCAGCTTAATGCAAATAAAGTTCAAAAATAACTTTTAAGTGATTGTTTATGTATATTGTCCATTTAACAGTGGACAGGTGTATATAAGTGTATAAAGGGGGCAACAAACTATTGTCTTGTAAATTTATGTAAAGTTACCATCATTGTTTCAAAACAAACATAACCTCCTTATTGCCGTTCTATTTTTAATTTATACCTACTTTGATAAATTAGAGAAAATATTTAAATAACCACTATAATTACAAGTACCGACAACTACTATAATGAAACCAGAAACGATGTAGTATAACAACTACTACAACCAAATAAATGAAATTAGGTTTAATCTATGCAAAATGTGACAAAATAAAATTTCACCATTTCATTTAACTTCTAAATATAAACCAGTAGTCAGTGCCGTCCGTACCTTGGAACGGGCGAACGACCGGATATAGCCGAAGGCCGGAAAACAAGCGTGTACTTAAAATCAGATCATTTTTCTTTTTTTGTTTGTTGACTGTTTTAAATCAACTATTCTCACAAATACATCATATTAAAGTTTTTGGATCTTTTAGAAAAAGGAGTAAAACAGATTAGATCAAAAAGTTCCCAAACTATAGAATTTTTAATGCAAAATGTCTTTCTTGTGTCATTTTGTAGATATTTTGATGCTTATTATGTTACTTAAATAAGAAAATGATGTACGATTTTGGGAACATATCGAAATTGAATCTCTGACCCTAAACCCATGTGCCCATAACCAATTATAAGCAATTACATTATTTAGAAACATTTTATCATAATTCAATGACCTATACTCATTTCAATATAAATTTTATTTATTGTGCACATTTTCATTTTTTCCCTAAGTGTCATCGTTCTAAAAAATTTGGGATAGTTTTAAAATTATAATCGCTTATATCTTGACACGTGTTGAATATATTACAAAAAACCATCACAGAAAATTCTAGGTAAAGCAGAAGGGGAAAGAGAAAAGGCCGAAAATCCATTGTGAATTATTAGCAATTCATTCTATCATAATTGAATAATTTATACTCGTACAAAATCCCACCAGCCTATCGATGAGTGGAATCGCAGCTCAAAATTTACCGGATAATTTCTACTTGTTCCGGAAATATTTTTCAGCTTTTTTGCATTAATGAGCAACACCATCAAAAGATCTACAATCTATGAAACATCAAACATTATTCCGTGCCCAGGAACAAAAAAGTTTTAAAATTCTGTACTCCTTTAACAACCACAGAAGTTAATTCTACATGTATTAGATTATGTTCCCAAAATTTCAATTTGACTAATCATTCTTCAAACTACATATTTGGACATTCTGATAAGGGTCTTTGAAATTTTCGAAAAAATGTCTACTACTTCTTTCCAAGGAATTTGAAAAACAGAATTTTAAAGTATAAGCTTTGATAAACAGATTTTATTCGAATTTATTTATTATATGTAATAAATAATTCAAAATAATTAAGTTGTGTGTATTTAGCTAATAGCACCTTCACCGTAAACCGATGGGCTAGATATGCATCGATCTAATACTTAGAAGGAGCAGATTGCATACATTGCTTTGTTACTGAAAAGTATATCACACTATCATATATGGGTCATTCTTTCTGAACTCAACCACCGGCTAGGTCCAAAAATTGGCGCTTAGAAAGGCTTGCGGAGGCTCATTTTAAAGCTTGAAACCTCTACTTTCGAATGTCACATGGCTCCTATATAAAAATAATTTATATCTGACCACTAAAACAAGATAGACATGTATCCAGTCCCAAAAAAAACTTTTTTGAAGTTGAAAAAATTAGAAAAAGAAATATTTTTAATTTTTTTAATGGCATCGCATTCCTCGTCAAAGAATACATAAATTTTGTCCACTGCGTTTTTTTCCTATAGTGCTTCAATTTCAAGCAAAATTGAGAACAACAATTTGCCATTTTTGAAATTTATCATTTTTTTCATCGAAAATGGACCCAAAGAGAAAAAAAAATGATAAGAGTAAAAAATGATTATTTTTACACAATGAATACGAAAAAAATCACAGACCGATTTTTAAAGCGATTTTGAAAATTTTCATCATTTTAGGTAGTATTAATACCCATAGATAGGCGACACCTATAACCGAAATTTTCAAAATCGCTTTAAATCGGTCTGCAAGTTTCTTTTTCGAATTCATTGAGTAAAAATAAGCATTTTTAATCTGACCATTCTTTTTCGATCTGACACCATTTTCGATGAAAAAAATGATAAACTTTCAAAAATAGCAAATTGTTGTTCTCAATTTTGCTCGAAATTAAAGCACTTTAGGAAAAACGCAGTGGACAAAATTGATGTATTTTTTTGACGAAGAATGCGATGCCGTTAAAAAAAATTTTAAAAATATTTCTTTTTCTCAACTTTTAAAAAAATTTTTGGAACTTGATAGGTTTAACCTGTTTTAGGGGTCAAATATAATTTTTTATATAGGATCCAAGTGACATTCGAAAGTAGAGGTTTCAAGCTTTAAAATGAGCCCCTGCAGGCCTTTCTAAGTTGTGCCAATTTTTGGAACTAACCAATGGTTGAGTTCAGAAAGAATGGCCCATATATAATATAATCTATCATCAGATGCAAAAAAAAACTAACATGAATTTGTCACAAAAGTTGAATTTAGGTTTCTTCAATTTCAAACCAAAGTCCAGAATTCTTCATATTTGAATCTCATAGTCATTAAAGTTAAAACTATTTGACAACCTGTTTACTTTGAAAGTAAAATGTTTATACATGCCCTTTCTTCAGGTTCGATTTACTCCATATCTGCCCCATCTGGTTCGGACAGCAAAAACATATCACAAATCAGTCTGGCAACTTTCGAAAGATTTTCCTGATTGTTGGATATGTTGTAGAACGAAACGTGTGGATGACCTTTCGACAACTATTCAAATGTGTAATTACGGTTCTGTAATGTAAGGTATGTAATTAATTATGATGTAATTACAACACCCACTGAATGTATCATTAGAAAGGGGCCATCAAATAGGCAAAATATATGTAGCATATGATATAAAGATAGGCCTGTGAGCATTGTTGTGAAACCAAGTTAAAATAATGGTTCAAGGTTAGGTTGATCGAGTAGATTAGAAAAATGAAACATAAAATGGATCTGTAACCCCAGGTCACACCAAATGTAAGAAATATGATTCTACTGCAATACTCAAACAGATACATTAAGCTGAGATTATGTAGTGTACCCATCAAGTCACATTTAGCTAGAAGGATCATCGTGTATTCATAAAAAGTATAAAATATGTGGGCTCCGCAATCATTCCTTTGATTACCAGGTCAAAGCTCTGTCTTAACATTAAATCATATACCGCTGGAAGGATATCATCGACCTGGTCAATTAAACGTTTGTAAGCTGCAGAAGTAAAAATCTTCGAAATCATCACCAGTTGCCATAAACTTACGTTGAAATAATTATGGTTTGTGAACAGAAAAATATTTAATGGACATTACATTAGATTTGTCAAATCTTCGATAAATCTCAACTTTTAAATATTTTCTTGGAACACAGATTTTGATTTTTTTTTGTGCTCATCCGATTGCTGACGTCGAGATCTACCAAGTGATCTATGTCATTAATTTTTGCGACGGTGAGACTTTTGGCTTACGTTTCAGAAATTCAGAATGTATCCTATGATATTGAATGTAGCTGTTTCTCTCCGACTTCTTCTACTAATTACATTAGTGAAAAATAATTAATAACATTTTTAAATTCGTTTAAATCCAATTTTTCACATAAGTAGATACTTACCGTAGGTAGTGTAAGTCCGGTGCTTAACTTTATTTTTCGTGTTTTTAAAGCATTTGTTTCCAGACTGAACAACTTCTTCAGAAAACATTAATCCAAAAAATTCCAATTTATAAATAGGTTTTACAATAATGATAAAACTCAACATGGATATATTTTTTAGGGATTTCGATAAATTTTAAATAAAAATAACCTAATAAACTAGTTAATAAAATTATTACAGCTATATCTACCAAGACTGTGTCTGTCTGTTCAGAAGTTTTTTCGTGTGTCCCAATTACCTAGAATATTGCGACAGATGCTAAATCTGGAAAGTTCAAAACGGGGCCGAGTCTGTGATCATCCTGTTCCAATAGACCAAACAATAAAGTTTGTTCAATTGTGCTGATAATTGAATATTCAGGGGTTTTTAACACTGCTATACACAGCCCTGTTCTAATTTTTCAAATTTATTATACGCTAAATTCTGAATGGTATTTACCTAAAATACATGTTTAAATACTATCAAAAGATAAAGTAAAAGAGAAGAAAAGAAGAATTCTTGTATGAAAGTACGTTAATATCGGCAGTTTTATATTATGATGCATTATTTATTAGATGCCTATATGTTTGTTGGAGTATGATTCACTGGATTTTTAAATGTATACATATGTTTCTTGTATCTTGATAGGAATACTTGGAAACATTTAAAATAGTTTTCTTTAATTGTATATATTGATAGAAGTTAATTGCGATTGATGACTATTATAGTTTTTACATATTCTGTGATAATCCACCTCAAGTTAGCGTGTGGTAACGTTTGTGGTCAACATGATTTGCGGAACTGCGCAAATATGAGTCTTCGTTGTAAGGCAAAGTCCAGATACAGAATATAACTCAATAATACCGCGACTAGATTCTAGAGAACATACATCTAGAAAAAATTTCCGATTTTCTGTTAAAGCAAACCCTCTTACTGATTTTGGATAGCCGAGTTATAGTGCCCTTAATCTCTTTGATATGACCTACGGAGATCCGACTAACACAGAAATCATTCTAGCTTATTTAAACGCCTTAGTCATTTTTACATTACTGCAGCTGCAGTGACCTTGAAGATATGATCCATCGTTTTCGAATTAATCTCATATGATATATCAAGTAGAATTCTACACTTGAATATGTCTTATATTGTATCTTACCGTGCCGCCAAGAAATGTTATATATACCTAATTTACCTAATATCCTAATCAAAACCTAACAAAAGATTTTGGTCTACGCATTAAAGCTGTTCTCTATTGCTGTTACCCAGGGACGAACCTAAAGAGTTTTTTTGGAGGGGGGTAACCTTAAAATTGCCAACTTATTACTATGAAAATACCAACTACTAGTAAGAAAATATTTTTATTTGTACCCAACATTATATGAAGCAAAATTAGTATTTTACACAAATCTTATTTTTATTTAAAACTCTCCAACGTGTATGCATGGCAATTAGATTAAATTTTAAAAAATAAATTGTTTTGGGCACATTTTCTTATCTTCTCATTTTTCACAAATTGTGAAATTGCCAACTCTCGCTAAAAATCATCAACTTTGAGGGGGGAGATTCCCCTCCCATCCCCTCCATGAGTTCGTCCCTGCTGTTACCGAGGGGACAACCATTCTTCCAAAAAATGTACATTTATTGCCAAAATCCAAGATTTCCTCGTAATATCTGTGATTTCCGAAGATTGCCTTCGAAATCTCTACGATTTTCAAGGACTGTTTTCGAGAATTGCGGGATGATTTCTAGATTGCGATTTTTTCAACGTGATTGCTAAAGATTAGAACAAAAACATAATGAACAAAATCGATGATATTTGTACTCTTAGTATTTTTCACAGACAGTACTGTCAATCAAAATGTGTTTGTTAGGTAAATTCAGTAATAAAGATATTACGAAGGATATTACTTCACACTTACCAAATAAAATGCGTCATTTAGGAACTACGCTTTTTTAGTTTTTAAAGAGTTTTAACTAGTTTTTGACTTCTGATGATTTGTATACTTTTTTCAATACCCATTTTGTCAAGGCTTTTTAAACGAAATGGACCATTGCCTATTAATTCGATAGGCCCATAAAAGATATCGTTTTTTAAATCTGTACATCCTCTTCTTTTGGCCAAATATTAATACTCATCGATTCAGATTCAAAAAATTTCATCTTAAAAGTTTAATCATCTAAAACTTCCACTATGTGCCCGATATACTGTGTGCCATAAATATAAAGCAGCATAGTACATTTCCTTGCACAACAAAATTCTTCTTTGCGATTTTTGTGGCTGTTCCTCTTCAGAATAACTTTCCGAAGTTGCAGAACAGCTTTTATTATTGGATGTTTCCTCAGTGGTCGTATCGGAAAACCTTTTACTCGAAATGGACATCTCAAAACAACTGTAGGATTTTTGCAAAATAAAGGGAGTTGCCTCTTCAAAACATTGATTAGCTAAGCAGCAAAAAATGATTATGATGACAAAACAAGAATTGTTAGATTACTTTGGTGGTAAATCAAGAAAGGAGTTTTTTCAATGGAAATTTTCGGACAGGTAAATCTTAATTTTTGACGGCTCATCTTTTTTACATATGGTTGGATGGTTGGCTATTTAACAAAGAAACAAAGAACTAAAATGGATTATCTGGAATTATTCTCTATTGGTGGTTCACTTGAATACCATTGGATGGTACATTATGGAATGCAGATGTTTGGTCTATGTTACCATAGCGTACTTATAATCACCTAATACCTAATCAATATTGAATCATGAAAAATCAAGAAAGGAGTTTTTTCAATGGAAATCTTCGGACAGGTAAATCTTAATTTTTGACGGCTCATCTTTTTTACATATAGTCAATAGGGAATGGTTGACTATTTAACAAAGAAACAAAGAACTGAAATGGATTATCTGGAATTATTCTCTCTATTAGTGGTTCACTTGAATACCATTGGATGGTACATTATAGAATGCAGATGTTTGGTCTATGTTACTATAGTGTACCTATATCAATCACCCAATACCTTATCAATACTGAATCATGAAAAATCAAGAAAGGGGTTTTTTCAATGGAAATTTTCGGACAAGTAAATCTTAATTTTTGACGGCTCATCTTTTTTACATATAGTCAATAGAAAATGGTTGGCTATTTAACAAAGAAACAAAGAACTGAGATTTTAAATATGAGGAGATGTGGGGATAAATAACGTACATAGAAAGAGGTCTGCAATTTACTTAATATGACGTATCCTGATCAAGATCCTATTACTTAGTGCACTGTAAGTAAAATTGAACAACAGTTTTCCGAAAAGGGCCATGTTAGAGACGATTCCTGACACCACGTATTTTTTAAGAAGTGCAAGAAAATCCTCACAGCACCACAAGAACACTAGCTACTAATAATAATGTCAGTCTTCTGTTGTCAAGTACTTGAACAGCCCAAATATCACCCGTACAAGGTGACTTTACTTCAGGAATCGAACGAAGACGATTTTGATCGAAGGCAAGAGTTTTGTGAAAAAATAATGAAAAGGTGCAATGCCAATTTTGCTTTTGCCAGTAACATTATTTTCACTAACGAAGCCACATTATGTTTAAATGGAGTTAACAAACAGAACATATTTTAACACTCTGTCGCCGTTTAGAACGACGTCGATCGACAATTAATTCTTTTGTTTCACCTTCTCATAATAAAGATAACCTAGAAACTGATGCTGCTTATGTACCTATTTCGGAGTATAAATTGCGGAAACCTTTGCATGACAGTGTTTCGTTAACTTCAAGTAATTCCGCCATTCATACCGTTAGTATCACGTCAATCAACTGTTGGAACTGCGGAGATCAAGGACATCCTTCTTCTCGATGTAGAAAGCCTCGTACACGTCATTGCTATCGTTGTGGTAAGCCCAACGTTACCGTTAAGACTTGCCCGAAGTGTAATAGTATGGAAGTATCCTCAAAGCAGACGCTAGGCAACCGGTCTGTGTCTGATGTGTCAAATGCGGTTATAGATTTTATTATAGCACATGCTAAAGGCGACGAACGACCCTATCTAAATGTATCAGTTCTTGGTAAAGATATATTAGGTTTATTAGATTCTAGAGCTTCGTGTACGATTATAGAACATCCCGCTTTGTCATTTTTCAAATCTTGTGGTTTTGTTGTGGATTCTTCAAATTCCGTTAAATGTTCTCTCGCGGATGAATCAGCATATCCTTCTACCGGAGTAATTAGGTTCCGTTTACAATACAGAATCGTACGCGGTGGATCGAAGTCCTTGTAGTTCCGTCTTTACCTAATCTTCTGATATGAGGAGTTGATTTTTTTAGAGCATGTGTGTAGAGTATGTATGAAATGGGCAGTATCCCTGATTTACGAAATGATGAATAGTATTTCGCCATCCCTAGTAAGAAATAATTAACGGAAAAATTTCTTCGAAATTTTATTTTGGAAGGGGAGGATTTGTCACTATTTATTTTTGTCTTCAATGTTTTGCATCATTTTTAAGTTAATTTTGCTATTAAATACCATAACTCTTCTTAAGATACATCTGGTTACCTTTGCACAAGTCACGGTTATCATTTTTGAAAAGACGGCCTTCCTTTCTGTTTCGTTTTGTTTTCGTTGAATGTCGTTTTGACAAAAACCACTTCTTTGTGTGTTAAAAGAAAATTCAGTGTAGCCGCGCCCTATACCGTATATATCGTATTATCTAATAAGGGCACACTTTTGTGGAATTTTGGCGGACGAATTTTGCAAAGAATAGTTAATTGGAAATTATCTATTCCCATGGTATCATGGATTCATTGCGAGCACACTACTGAAGATCTACTAATTGAAACTGTCATACGTGCAAGTTCGAATCTGACAGATTGGGTTTGAGGTTAACCCTTCTGGGTTAACCTCGCAAGTTTCAATATTATTTCATATTGATTAAATCAGCAAAAATGTCTTGACAATTGTGAATTGTTTTTAAACTTAACAATTTCAAACTTCATAGTCTTATAAAATATAACATCAGATCATGAAATCGCATTATTCACTGCTTTATTCAGAATTTCCAAGAGAAGCTGAATTTACAAGAACAAGTATGCTGCTGTTTTAAAAATATATAATGACGTGATTGCGAAAGGGGTAGGAGAGTAAAAACTTTTTTTAAAAAGATACGCCATTAAAAATTAAGATTTACCTGACCAAGAACTTCGACCTCAGATAAACCAAAAACATGTTATACATGTGTTATGGCACTTATGGCATTAATTGAAATGGCACATAGTACATAGAAAAATAAGCAACTTTCATTATACAAGTAAGGGAAAAAAATGAATAAAAAACGTGAAAAAGGCTTTTCTTTTAATTTACAAAAACTGGTTGGGTGTCACTGGAATTATGGTAGGTACAGGTTAAAAGTAAACATCTCGGGGAATTACCGTACGTATCTTTGCCATTAATTTTAGTTTAAGCTAAATGTTTACGTTTGAAGCACGTTTTTGCTTCTTTAAAAAAGGTTGCTGACCTAATTGCTTTTAAAACACTGACTGACTGTAAAGGGGTTACTTTATAATACGACTAACGAAACAGACGTATTTAGAAATTAATTCATTATTAATTTAATTAATAAAATTGTTAATTAATTTAATTATTAAATTCATACAGTCTTCTTGCAATTGTAGTTAATTTAGTTTTCATAATACTATGTGCGAAATTAAACAGTGCTTAAGTGAGTGATTAATTTGTGACTAACTTTTGTAGTGTTATTGACTTATTGAATTTAAATTTAATATTACGGAAATTACGGTAGTGCTCTCGTGTAAATTACACCTAAACAATAAAGAACAAGTGCCGTTTCGTACACAAACATGCCCCACAGGTATACTAACGAGGAATTAATGGACATGGTGCAGCTGATCAAAATGCAGCGAGAGCGGCCCGACTGTATGCCCAACGATTTCCAGGAAGAGTAGCTCCAGCTCCAAGGAGATTTGTTGCAGTGGTTCAGCGAGGCCGTACTACCGGGTCATTGCGGGATCAACGTGGTCGAGGAGGAGGTGGTCAACGCCCGCAACGTGTAATTGATGTAGAAGAAGCAATTTTAGACAGGATAGAAGAAAATCCATCGTTAAGCACCCGTGAAATTGCACGTGACCTACCAGTATCGCATCGTGTAGTCTGGCGTACATTAAGGGAAAACCAAATGTATCCCTATCATGTCCAAAGGGTGCAGGCGCTAAGTGCAGCCGATTATCCTCTCCGGCAACAGTTTTGCAACTGGCTACTACAACGTCATCAGGAAGATCCAGATTTCCCTCGCGTGATATTGTGTACGGATGAATGTTCATTTACACGCAATGGGATATTCAATTTCCACAATACACATGAATGGGCAATAGAAAATCCGCATGCTGTCCTGCATACCCACTTTCAACGGCAGTTTACAATTAATTTATGGAATTGTCAACAATATGCTGGTTGGGCCGTACGAATTGTCAGAACGTGTTAATGGGGAAATTTATCATGAATTTCTAAGGGATACTCTTCCTGGGCTTTTAGAAGAAGCGCCATTGGACATCCGTCCACAACTTTGGTTCCAACATGATGGTGCTCCACCGCATTTTAGTCGTGTTGTACGGGATCATCTGAACGTGACATTTCCTGGTAGTTGGATAGGTCGTGGAGGTGTTGTATCGTGGCCACCTCGCAGCCCAGATTTGAATCCTTTAGATTTCTTCTTGTGGGGGCATATGAAACAACGAGTTTATGTGTCCGAAATTGACACTATTGAGGCCTTGCTTGGACTTGCGCCAACGCATAAATACTGTTGCAGAGGAGATTAGAGAAAATTTTCCGGTGATCACCAACAATTGGATACGACGTGCGCAGTTTTGTGCAAATAATCATGGACAACATTTTGAACATTTATTATAATATTTATTATAATAATGTTTTAATTAGCTAAGAGGTAAGTGTTTATAAGTTATTAATCTTTCCTTGTCAATTTTTTATTATAATAATGTTTTAATTAGCTAAGAGGTAAGTGTTTATGCAATTAGCCTTTTTTGTATTAATTAGACACAAAATGTTCAAAATTCAAACCCCCAACTAATGTTATATGAACATAATGAAATTTTGTATGCATGTAAAATAAATGTAATTATTTTATCCCGTTGTTAGGGAGCAATGTGTTCATCAATGACAAACAAAAACTGACCTTGTAAATTTTTAACAGCTAAGGTAACAAGAGCTTGCTTGCAATCTAATCTTATCTTTTATGTTCAAGACGTGTTGATAACGAATGACCTAGTTCCTTCATTTGTTTATGGAAGTATAATAAGCAGTGGTCGTCAAACAAAATAGCGTGGACCGATTGGGGTAGGTCAGTTTTTGATTTTTGTTCAACGGCTTTAATATTTGGGTAATCGATTATACTCATCACAGGTAACTAACAGTAAAAATTAATGCCCCAACTTCTATAACACACTGTATACAGGGTTAGGCATATGTAACTATACAACTTTCGTTTACAATAACTTTTAAATTTAAGTATTTTAAAAATCTGAGTTGCCATGGAAAAATAAATGCTACGCAAATGTCAGTACAAAATATCTTTGCTAGAATGGCTTTCCGCTACTCTAGGGAACAAAAAATATTCATTGTTAATAATATGATTATATGAATCTGCGACTGTGGTTATTTGGAAATTTAGGACACATTTTCGGTGTCGTTTGGTTCCTACGATAAAAACTGTTTATTCCCTATATGCTAAGTGGAAAGATAGTGGCTCAGTAAACGACCTTCAACGACAGGGACGACCAAAGTCAGCAGGAACAATGCCAATATTGAGCGTGTTCGACAGAGTGTTCTAAGGAGTCCAAGGAAGTCGACAACCAGGAGAGCTTGAGATGTAGGCATGTCAGTACGTTCAATTCGACGAATACTAAAAAGTGATTTAGGTTGCTATCCCTACAAATTGCAAACATTGCAGTCTTTAAATCTGAATGATAAAAGAAACCGTCTGGACTTTTGCAATACGATCTTGCAAATGATTGATAACAAAAACATTAACGTAAAGAATGTTTTATTTACTGATGACTGCCACATCTATCTTAATGGATTTGTAAATAAACAAAACTATCGATGCTGGGCAGTAGAAAAACCGATAGATCATTTTAGAAGACCTCTATTTTTACCGAAAGTAACAGTTTGGGCTGGAATATGTGGTTCGAGACTTGTTGGTCCATATTTCTTTGAAGAAAGTGTGAATTCTGCAAGCTATCTACATATGCTAGAGACATTTGTTTGACCAGAACGATTTAATTTAGAGCATGTGTGGTATCAGCAAGAAGCATCAACATCACATACTGCTAACATTTGTATTGAATGGTTGAAACAAAGGTTCCCCAACCGTTTAATCTCAAAAAAGGCGATTTGGAATGACCTGCAAGATCCCCAGATATTACACCGCCAGATTTCTACCTTTGGGGTATGTAAAAGACCAAGTTTTCCGTACTCATCCCACTACCATAGAATTGAAAGTTAATATCAGACATGTCTGTCAAGCAATTCCACAACAAAACTTGGAAAAAGTGTTTGAAAATGTAATATCTCGTTTCAACAAGTGTGTACAACTACACGGTGGACATATTGAACACCTAATTAAGTAGAACAAATTTATGACTTTTTATAATTGTTTCCTTGTTTTGTTTAAATTTGTATCTGTTTTTTTAATAAAGTTATTTATAATGAAAGTTGTATACTTATTTATGCCTAACACTGTACTTTAATCAATATAAACCCAATATATACAGAGCATTTTGCATTATTATATGCGTTATAGGGGCACTAGATGACAATTGTACAGCTCTACAGAACGTTTTAATTGTTTCCTAACGAATTGAAATAATTAAAGTGCTCTTACAAAGCAACAGAAGAAAAGGGAAACTTAACCAAATAATAGCCCAAACGATCTGTTTATAGCCTCATGGTACTGATGTTTTTCATTCTTTTAATTAAACTAGTTAAATTACCCTGTAAAGGGTATACTTTAATTTTACAGATATTTAAGCCTTTTGACTATTCTACCATGAAAACAGATTAGCAGGATGAGCTGCTACAAAATGTCTATACATCATAAAACGCTACAGACATAAACATAAAACATACTTTTTCGTTCCACTTTAGAATACATAAACAGACAAACTTATATACCTAAAAGGATGCGCTTTTATTTATGTATAAACTGTGAAAAGATACTACCGTTACTCAATTATTCTTTTCATATTTCTAAAAATGTCTTAATACGATCCCTCTTTTTTACCTGTTCGACCCTAGCCACTACGGCTTATTATTATAAAAGCCATCCGAAAGTCAAAAGAGCAAGTAGGCAGTTATTATAATTGAATAAGCTGTTTACCTATTGACTTGAAAGTAAAACTCTTGAAAAAGTTTATAACTTGTCAATCAACATATACTCTTAATGGAGACCGTCTTTGCCATCAAAGAAGTTGAAAGATAAACATTTATACTTTGTGTTTGTTTACAGTTTTGAATTTAATGAGAAGATAGCTATCTATCTCTGGTTGATGTCAATCTTTCAGTATGCTCTTGATTCTTAAAATATTTATTTAATAAGCGATAAACTAATGGAAAAAATTTAAATAGGTACTTATGTAGTTAATACATTTTCCACAATTGAATTGCACAGATTGCTTTCATAGAATCATTCGTCATAGTATATAAAGGGTGTAACAATCTAACAATTCGATAGGTAAAACTATCCATTATGATATTCTACAATGAAAACTGAGTTAAAAACTCTAACATTTTCTTCGCCGATGGTTCCTTTAATAAGATATACAAGCAGTTAAGGTATCATGAAATATAATAATATAAATACAAAGATTAGTTAAAGTTTCACAAGACTTATTAAATTTTTAACCTGACAATTATTTCAACATTAAATGTCATTATCAAAGGCAGATAAGATTGATAACAGATAATCAAGATAAGTTAGCGCCCAACACTGTGTTATTTTTAAATTTACAGACTTTTAGTAGTATTTATTCGGATTGGATTAACAATATTAAATCGTACATAAACCATAACACACCATACATTTTCAACAGTTTTTGAAGTTGTTAACTGCTTCAAATTAAAGAATTATATACGTAAGCATACAAGTGATCATACTTTTTAGAAATACAACAACAACGTAATAGGAGTATGCAGTTTGAATTGTACTATTAACAACCTGGTACAGATACAACCATATTACAGATATTGAAGAAAATTAAAATGATAGTTCGAATTAATTTATTCTAAGTTGGCAAGTTCCCAGTTATATCTAACTGAGAACTTGCCAACTTAAAATGAACTAAAAACAAAACGTAGTCAATGACACCTACTTTGCAAAATAGTTAGTTCAATAGATTCAGATTGCGTTCCTGGTTTAGAAGATAGTAATAATCGCATTTGAAAGATGTTCACGTTGATTTCGGCTACCAAATATCATTACAGCCGACTTGGAAGGATTTATACTTAAACAGTGCTTTTGAGAATCTAAAACTAATCTTGATAGACAGTTTATAAGATTGACATTATATTCAAGCTCCGAAGGCAAGAACGAGCGATATATCTGAGTATCGTCAGCATACATATGATAACCACAGTGTCTTAGAACCTTTGTACTGTGCTTGGTGTCCGTGGTGTGAATATGTGCGATTAGCATCTCGAAATACGCTGGTAGTAGAGATGCTGTTTAAGCATTTCGCACCACGGCCGGCAAGGGTATTCAGTGGTCATGTGTAGTGTTAACCGGTGAGTCGACTTTTCCTTCCAAAAATCAACCCCCTTCCCTCCTTAAGCCATTGGTGTGAAATATCACTATTGGCTACGGCATGGATTGCCGGTATTCCGCGCCCGTTCTACGGAACGGGGGTAGCAGTCCCCCAGGGAAGCATGTCACTATCCTTCGTTCCAAGGCACTTGCCAGCTTCTGGAAAGGTAACTTCGGCGGGTTTTTACGCTGGGGGCTCACCGGAGTCCCTGGAAATGGCTGGCAATTGTCTGTCCTCCTTCCTGTGTTCCTAAATCCCGGTGACCGATCCCTCCAAGGGGGTTCCTTGGAGGAAGGTTAAGTCGACTTGCTGCTTGGTGCTACACATCCCCCGAAAGCCATACATTTCGGGGGTGGATCTGAAAAGAGCCGGGTTTTGTTGTTCCCAGTCGCAATTAACATCACGTCATCGAAAAACAACATCTACGACCTTCGATTCGACTGCATTCCGTTGTCGCCCATATCAACATGTTCCACATGTTGGTATGGCCGATAACAGTGCATATGTGGCCGTGAATGAGAATTATTATAGAGGACAACAACTACGGAGCGATTGTGGTTATCATTACCAATATTGTTATCAATACTGCTAATAATAACCACAAAGTCGAGTCAATGCCGTTGCCGGGCTGGCTATTATTAAATTCATTTAATAATAACTGGTCTGCCAACGGCTGGCTGAAGAGGGTTACCTTTATTAACCCTATAACAGCCTCACCCCGCTTCGCGGGGTGATTAAATAACATTGAGCAGTCAGACTTAGAACCTTGCATAAAAAGGAAGTATAAATTGAATATAGAGTAGGGCCAAGGATGGAGACCTGAGGAACCCCCGACCTGACGACTCGCGGGAAGAGAACTCACCGTTGGAAACGACCGTCTGTATATGAAGATATCAACGCGACTGCGCAATCTTCAAGGCCTATAAAATGTAATATGACCAACATAAGTTTGTGATTTATGGTATCAAAGGCCTTTGAGTAGTCGAGCATCACTAACGTAGTCACCCTACCCGAGTCAGCAGATCGAAGAATCTCATCAGTAACCTCCGTTAACGCTGTGGCACATCCATACCTCCGACGAAACCCGGACTGTGTAAGTGGGAGCACATTAAATTTTGTCAAATGTCGGTTAAGCTGGGATAACAGAATATTTTCGAATATTTTAGAGAGCGTTGGAAGGATACTTATGGGACGTAGGTCAGGAAAACTAGACGGATTCTTATTTTTTGGTAACGGATGGACTAGGGATTTATTTCTATTGGGAAGGGAACAAAGAAGATACGATACAATTATTGATGATGTGACGAAGAAAATGAATAATCACGGGACAGCACAACCTAATCATTTGAATGCCAATACCATCGATCCCCACCGCAGTATAAGAAGTGTTGTATATAATCCTTTCAATATCGTTTTCCGAGATTTCTGTGAAGACTAATCATTCATCGACTGATGCAAGCCGATTTGAATTATAATAATCTAACAATTCTAAATTGGGTTCCGAATCAGTTTGTACAGACATGAAGTAATGATTCAAATAGTTCGGATCAAATTCCTGCCTTCTTTTAGTTCTGAATACCGATGTTTTTTAAGCTAGACTACAACTTTTTGGAGCTGTTATTACGAGAAACGGTACTGAGGAAAATTTTCTTTTCATGTCTGATTGCGAACGTTGTGTAGTTTCGCAATTGCTTATAATACGTCCAATCAGCAGGCAATGAAGTGCATTTAAATTTCTTATGCGCATTATCGCGCAATTTAATAAGGGATTTAATGTTATCAGTAATCCATGGTCCAGATGGCCTGCTAGATTTATATGTAACTAAAGGAGCATGTTTATTAAACAATTCAATAATATCATAAAAAAAAGCTAATTTATCATCAATGTTAGTTATGTCAAATATAAAAAACCAAGGTATAGAACGCAAATCAGCTAAAAATCGCTCTTGATTAATATGTTTGAAGTCTCTAAAAGTACGTACAATGGGTGTTGGTGGATTCGGCATCAAGTCAACTTGTACCAAACTGTGATCCGCCAGATCATGCACATGGCTAACACCAGAAAACCCCACCGGAGCATCCTCAAGAGTTATAATGTAATCAATCAGTGTTGAGGAAGAATTTGTAATTCTAGTTGGTTCCGTGATAGTTTAAAAGATTAAAGATTCTAGAATATTATTGAATTTAATTACACAAGAATCAGAGATATTAAAAGCATTTAAATTGAAGTCTCCCTTACACACAAATTCATCCGACGTTGGTAGTGGTCTACAGACCACGTCCTCAAAAGATTTCAGAAAACTTATGAAACTACTATTTAATCTGTAGATTACCCCCAAAGTGATGTTTAGGCTAATCCATAGATGTTCCAAAAAAATCACAGGAGCTTTCCAGAATTAATCTAGAATTAATATTGTTTCTAATATATATATACTTACACTTCCTCCTCTAGTTGGCCTCGGTAGATGATAGTCACGGAAGCCTGGGATTGATATTAGCGAAGTATTAAAATCGGGATGTATTCAGGCCTCCGTGATTTCCATTACGTCATAGCTCCCGGTTAGAACATGTTTCTTTAAGCTATCAAACTTTGGAATAAGAGATTGCACGTTGACGTGACCAAACCTAACAGGCATGCTAGTTTTGTAACAAAACTAATACTAACATATAACATTACTTACCTAAAAAAAGAAGCATATTATTTAATAGCACAACCAGAGACAAAAATCTAATATAAGAAAGAATTTATAATTTAGGATATTTATATAAGTATCAAAAATAACGATAAAAAATAGGAATAAATCCTATATTACGTCACCCAATCTAACTCGACCACCGGCAAGAATGGCAAAATGCAGCAGGAGTACAAGGCAAGCCAATAAAAAAAATAATAATAAACAGTAAACAGTCCCCTCAAATATAGGAGAATAAATCCCTCAGAACGGTGCCAATAGTCAAGGTAACAAACGCCCCGAGTCCAAACTAAACTATATATGTACATATTTTGTTGCCGAAATGTAATAATTCTTTAAGGTTTAACAGTGGTGGACGTTGTATTAATAAAAATATGAACTTGCTACTTGATATTTATTGGGATATACAAAGCTTATAATGGAGAAACTGGTCCACGTATCTGAATGGTCAAAAGTAAGAAACCCCACTCCAGGCCACTAAAAACGGCATTTCAATCTGGAAGGTACTTCAAAACACGTCCTATTACCGATTTTAAATTTAAGCGGTAGTGTATTCGCCGGTTCTTCTCAAGAAAATGTGGACCCTTCATTAGAAATCGAAATTGCAGATCGCTTTAAGAAATTTGTTTCATCTGAAGAACACGATTATGCTCTTATAAATGTTACAATAGCCAGACCAACTGGTTTAGATTACGTTCCTGGGTTAGAAAGCAGTAATATTAAACCCTTTAAAAATAGTGAAGTAAGAAGGTTAATAGCATTAATGGCACGTCAAAACCAACTAACAAAGAAACACACCGATTGAATAATACAAAAGGAATGTGGAAACCTTTCAGAATGAACGCAATTGATGAATATCTTGTGGTTAAATCACATACCAGTAGTGCACAAATACCCGCAAGAAAAGAGGAACATGTAATCCAAATTATAGTACCTATGTTAACTTATAATCTGAAAACTGATTAACGTATCTGAATGGATTGCAGATTGAACACAATCATTAAATATCATGTGGTTACATCACACACTAGGGAACACAATTACTTGCAAGAATACGGGTACATGCAACCCAAATTATAGAGTGTTAGCTTATACATTGAAAAACTGGTATACGTATCTGAATAACTAAATGAAAGAACCCCTACTCGATACGTGAAGCAGAAGTGCGCCGTTTCAGTCTGGAAGGTGCATCAAACATACGCCGATTACGAATACAGGCACGCAGTTTTGTGTTACCATTTGATTCTATAAAAAAATGTTGATCTTTCATTAGAACTCAAAATTGCAGATAGCTTCGAGCGTTCGTCGAGTCGATATGTGTAATGGACACTCAATAAAATAGGAAAGCGTGTTAGGAATCAACTCTTTTATAGAACTCCGAACTCGTACTTCTCAAACGAAAGTGTTAACATCTATGTACAGTTCGTCATATATGTATCTGCGCGAATTCTGGTTAACCAAGCCAACTTCAATCAATGTCTTCAATTTGAGGTCGCATTGGTAAGGTATATTATTTAAAATTATAAGTACATATGAATAAGAAGCATCTACAGCATTCTTTCTAGTAAGCATAATACTACGCATTCGTCCGCTTTGTTACCAAAATGTAATGATTCTTTAAGGATTAAACACGTTGGGCGTTGCATTAATAACTGAGACTTTCATTAGAAGCTAGAATTGGAAACAGCTTAGACCACTTTACTGTTGCACCAAAAAAACTAGTATTCTGCTCCTGTAGATGTTACAATAGTTGCACCAACAAATTTAGATTGAGTTTCTGGTTTAGAAACTAGTAACACTATAGCCTTTAAAGGTAGTGAAGTAAGAAGGTTAATAATAATAATAATAATAATAACTACTACAACCCATAACCTAAACCAAGGCCCCAAAAGCTATAAGCTTGTGCGGGAGGGAGGGGGCGATTATTATTATTATGTAGGCCCAATGTGCGGGTGCAGCCGACTTACAGATGGAACAGCGCAAATCCCACATTTGTGTCACGGCTAAGGAAAACTGCAGAAAACCTTAACCAGATCTGCCGGCGCCGGGAGTCGATCGCGGGCCGCTTGGGTGAAAGTTGAAATAGCTTCAATGGCACGTCAAAAACAACTAAGAAAGCGACAGGTTAAAGACTGCAATGTTTCAATCTGCAGACTGAACACAATCAATAAGCATCATGTGGTTAAATCTCAAACCAGTAGTACACAATTATTTGCAAGAAAACTGGGGTAGCCTCGATTTAAAAATTCGAGTTAAACAAATTAAAGGGTTACTAAAAGTCACTATTGGACAAGTTTGTAATCGAAACATTTAGCGTTCTGCTCAGTATAGCATTGAAAATATGGGAAGTCTTGAAAAACCAAAAAGAGATTCCAAAGCTGTTAGCATCCAAATACCATAAAATGCAAGGAAGACTTCCCGTGTAAAAACTGATTTGGACGCCTAATGTCGGAATGCCAACTCATGGGTATTGATTTCAAAATGATTCCAATAAGAGTTTACGTAGTTAGGAAGTTATTTTTACTCATATTAGTGATCTTTTGTGTATAGAAAAACGATAGTGCTAGAATATGTAGCGCTCGCATAACATTGAATGAAAATTAGTAATTATAATGACAATTTTACAAAAACATTTGGGTGTGGAGAGCAGAATCAAAATATACAGTCGCTGTAAAGAAATAAAATAATTGATAGTAATTAAGATGTAAATAATGTAGAAATACAAGCAAGCAAGAAGTAAACCCTGCCTATGAAGAACCAGAAAAGATGATAGACAATAAGAAGAAGGAGGACGTTCTAAAATTGTACATGGTAGAATCTGGAAGACTTTAGAACAAATATTACAGAGTACATGTGTTGTCACCAATAAGGGTTTTCCGTTACAGGTCAAATTTAGATCAAAGACAAGAGAATGCTTGCAAGCCTAATCAAACAATTGACCTATTAGCAAAAATGGTATCTGGAAGAAAGCCGTGTTTGAATAAGAAAAAGACTCGACAAGTATATCAGGTATATCTAAAGACATGTCAGATATACAACTACAGCTATACCAACAATCCTTTATTGCCACTTAAACATTCTATTGTACTCGTATTTTTCTAATGACGTTAATTTTAAATATTTTTAAAAACCGCTGCCAATTTACCTGTCATAAATAGTTTCAGCCCCCTAAAAATACCCCACCACTAGTTCGATACTGCTCATTTATGAACCGTATCTGTATTTCAACACAGTTAATGAGTTGCATTTTAGTAAAGCATAAAACCACTATGACAATGAAGCGAAGCAATTTAATCTGCAATACTACAATGTAACATAAATAGGCACTTGAAAATAGTGGGTTTGGACTAATCATGCCAAAAAAAATATAAAGTGAAAAGGGGTCGATTTAAAATAAACAACATAAATTAAAGAAATTGTCAGTGGCCTGGCAAGTTTTATATAACAGCTTTCGTATTTGTAAACTATATGTCTTTTATAACTTGTAGCGACGGTGCTTATGAAAGATGAGCTATTCAAGGGTTTTTTCAGGCGAGGTCACCTAAAATGCACGTCTCTAGCTAATGACTGTCGGTTAAATTTCGGTTTTTTGCTTTTAAAGTACAGGCGCCACAAATTCGTCTAATACTTTAACCACCTAAACATACCCCACCACTGCACTGATTAGATTTTATTCATTTACAAACTTTTATCTGTTCTTCATCACAAGTACTATATGTATACATACATATATGGGAAAACAAAAGTTATAACAGCATTCTAGATTAAAACAACTTAAAATGTACGTACATTTCAAACCAAACAACTACCTTGGTAAAATTTATAAACGTAGATACCAAAGCTAAATTAGCAATTATGGTATTAATAGTAACGCCACCACTATCCTCTCTGATGCTTGAATCCCGTTATAAAGGGCTGCCGACTTACTGCTTTGACGCGTGGCATGAAGGGTCGGTATTTATAACCAAAGGAAAAGCATTCAACTCAATCACCTGTGAAATCTCATGCAATAACGGTTGATCCTTTGTTAAAATTTTATTTGAAAGGCGAATTGGCATTAACTTTTTGTAACTGCCGATTTAAATATTTTGAATGGATATACTTTAAAAGGAATGTAAAGGAGTGGAAGGAATGAGACTAATGTTTATTATAGTCCCTGCAGAAATTAATTTGATTGTGGTGTACTAGTTATGTAGCTATGTAAGTTTATTGAGATCAAAAATAGCATTAGAAGAGAAAATCAAATCCAGACTTAGAAAAGAACAAGCAGGATTTAGTTCAGGGCGATTCTGCATAGACTAATTATATAAATATCCTGAAAGTTATAATCAAATAGTCTATTGAGTGGAACTCTACACTTTACTTGATATTCGTCGATTGTAAACGAGCATTTGTCAGTCTAAACTATAGTAATTATGGAAAATACTTAAACTCAAAAAAATTCTACAAAGTTGGTTAATACTATCAAAAACCTCTATCAAAACTCGCCCTAGCAAATATCACATACGGGGAGAATTAGCAAGAAAATGGCGCTTAAAAATGGAGTCAAACAAGGGTAGCCATTGTCCCCTTTACTTTTTAACATCACGCTAAATTGGGTCATGAACTCTGTGAATAATGAAAGAAGAGGTATTGTGTGGGACCTACAAAACCTTCCCGAAAACCTGCATTACTCAGATGATATTTGCCTCTCGTTACATACGTATGCAGATATGAAGGAAAAACTATAAAGATTAAAAGATCAAACAGGGCTGGTGGACAAATTAACATCAAGCAGACAAAGGTTATACGAATTGGAACTCGCAACCTAAACAATTTCCAAATGAGACATAGATACCTTTTGCTATCTTGTTGTTGCTTTTATCTAGGATCCAGTATCATTAACCTAGAAGAGGCTAAAAACAATAAATATAACCAGGTAAATTCGTCGCGTTCACTTTGAATAGAGGCTTTGATCACACGAAACACGAATTTCTCTCCAATTGCCCTTTGATTTTCCAATCCAATTTTCTACCCAAAAGACTTCCATTCGATTCGTTCCGACTAGCGTTTAGTCGCAAGATGAAAACTGAGAAACATCATCTTTACATGTATTTCTCTGATGCTGGAGAAATTACGCTTATGAAGCAGCAATTGCTCCTGGCAAATTTTACCTCAAGCAAATTACACTACAACCGTCATACAATAAACTTCAACATACTATATGTACTTCCGCTACCAACACCGCCGATACATTTATCACGCCGCGCCGTTATCATCACCACTAATTAAAACGGCCACAGTAAAAACACCGGAACCTTGTGCTTTATCACTGTCATTACCATCGCGTTTGCCAAAACATTTTACGACAGTTGTGGGTTTGAAGTGCATCTTTAACGACTGCAACTGGTTGATACGGAGATATTTATATGTACTATGAATCAAACATTCTATAACAACAATATACTACTACCAACACAATCTTCAACAAATAAAGGAAATACCTTCGCTAGGTACCACCCAGGATGAGAAGTCTCACTCCTCCCTTCGCACACTCCTTTTCTCACTCCAACTCCTTCCAATTAGTGTTCCGCCGTAAAGGGGAATTTGGGAAACGTTATTTTTGAACGTTTCTTCGCTGAAGTTTTACATCCTAAACATCATTTTCTGAATATCTAAATCACAGGGCGATCTGTCGCTGACGCTAATAAAAGCTTTAACAGGTTGCTCCTATCACCAGTACCAACTTCAGAATCGACATTAGAAACACCGAGATTTGAACTCCACCTCCAATGAGTCATCAACCCCATCTTTACCACGATATTAGTTCCGGTAGTTATTGGTCAGATGTACACCTGCTAAAACTGCAGTTGGTTTATGCAGTTATACCCAATTCACCACTGAATTAAATATACTCGACAACGAAAATACACTCCCATAACCCTTAAAAGAATGTATCGATGTAGGCCACTATTTGTACCACCCTCCAACAAACGATCGACCATTGCCACTACCAACTCCAGTGACACTTTTAACACGCTGCTCCCACCAATATAAACAAACCTTGACAGTCAACAACAGAAAATATCACCAGTGTTAAGACATTATTCCCGACAGTCCTAGGCCCGATATGCACCTTGGATTGCAACTGGTTAATACGGAGGTACCTAGTACTACATAAATGGAACAATTCTACAACATATATATTACAACCACCTTACAACCCTCTCAAAATAGCGCCCATGTAATCACCATCACCACCGCCTCCACCAACTCTAATAACACATTTAGCACGCAGTTCCCCGACCCTGTCGCCGTCACCAACTACAAAGCAACAGTAGAAACATCGGCACCTGCAATTCACCATACCATACCATCTCTATATGTAAGAAATATGAAACAGAAGCATACCATTACTACCTGAGAAGCATTTCAAAAAAACGCCCAATTTGAAATGTAAGCAGTTTTTGGTATCACCATTAAATAGTCTAAAGAAAATGTGTAAGTCTTTTCATGGTCGAAGGAAGAAATTGAAATTTCATGTAGCTTAAGCAAATGTATGATTTCACTTAAAAAGAAAACACACAATTCCACTCTTGAAGACGTTATAATAAATAGGCCAACAGTTCGAGTAGAGAAAACCACTGATCGTACCGAGATAATCATAACAATAATACCATGACTTACTGGTTAATACGAAGACGAGTAACGGTTGATACAGTGGTACCAAGTTATGCCATAAACGAAACACTTTCTACAACAAACCATTGCTTAGTGGCAATGGCTCTTGGGACATCTATTTTTAACGTCCCTTCCATCACCAACATCAGATCCAACAGTAGAAACATCAACACTACAAACTCTTGATACGAAAGTACTCAGATCTAACCATGAATAACAATAACTGCAGTTTTGTACGTAGCGGATGATTTTTAAATTTCACATGTATATTGTGGATATATTTATGAATGACACATTCTTTAAATATTTTTTATGTGTATTTATTTCGAAATGTTTAGTTTCCTAAGAAAACAGTACAGTAGAAAAAGTGGTTCGACCGATACAGATCGGTACCAAGTTATGCCATAAACGAAACCCTTTCTACAACAAACCATTGCCACTAACTCTTGGGACATCTATTTTTAACGCAGCTCCCATCACCAACATCAGATCCAACAGTAGAAACATCAACACTACAAACTGTTGATATGAAAGTACCCAGATCTAACCATGAATAACAATACCTGCAGTTTTGTACGTA
Source organism: Agrypnus murinus (assembly GCA_929113105.1). Lineage (NCBI taxonomy): Eukaryota > Metazoa > Arthropoda > Insecta > Coleoptera > Elateridae > Agrypnus > Agrypnus murinus. Next base: position 135,940,729 of record OV816023.1, on the reverse strand, counting down.
GCGGATGATTTTTAAATTTCACATGTATATTGTGGATGTATTTATGAATGACACATTCTTTAAATATTTTTTATGTGTATTTATTTCGAAATGTTTAGTTTCCTAAGAAAACAGTACAGTAGAAAAAGTGGTTCGGCCGATACAGATCGGTACCAAGTTATGCCATAAACAAAACCCTTTCTACAACAAACCATTGCCACTAACCCTTGGGACATCTATTTTTAACGCAGCTCCCATCACCAACATCAGATCCAACAGTAGAAACATCAACACTACAAACTGTTGATATGAAAGTACCCAGATCTAACCATGAATAACAATACCTGCAGTTTTGTACGTAGCGGATGATTTTTAAATTTCACATGTATATTGTGGATGTATTTATGAATGACACATTCTTTAAATATTTTTTATATGTATTTATTTCGAAATGTTTTCCTAAGAAAACAGTACAGTAGAATGCATCGAAAACGTCACAAGGCACGAAAAATGTATCGAACCACTGTATCGGTACCAAGTTATGCCATAAACGAAACACTTTCTACAGTAAACCATTGCCACTAACTCTTGGGAAATCTATTTTTAATGCCGCTCTCTTCACCAACATCAGATCCAACAGTAGAAACATCAACACTACAAACTGTTGATATGGAAGTACCCAGATCTAACCATGAATAACAATACCTGCAGTTTTGTACGTATCGGATGATTTTTAAATTTCACATGTATATTGTGAATGTATTTATGAATGACACATTCTTTAAACATTTTTTATATGTATTTATTTCGAAATGTTTTCCTAAGAAAACAGTACAGTAGAATGCATCGAAAACGTCACAAGGCATGAAAAATGTATCGAACCACTGTATCGGTACCAAGTTATGCCATAAAGGAAACACTTTCTACAGTAAACCATTGCCACTAACTCTTGGGACATCTATTTTTAATGCCGCTCTCTTCACCAACATCAGATCCAACAGTAGAAACATCAACACTACAAACTGTTGATATGGAAGTACCCAGATCTAACCATGAATAACAATACCTGCAGTTTTGTACGTAGCGGATGATTTTTAAATTTCACATGTATATTGTGGATGTATTTATGAATGACACATTCTTTAAACATTTTTTATATGTATTTATTTCGAAATGTTTTCCTAAGAAAACAGTACAGTAGAATGCATCGAAAACGTCACAAGGCACGAAAAATGTATCGAACCACTGTATCGGTACCAAGTTATGCCATAAACGAAACACTTTCTACAGTAAACCATTGCCACTAACTCTTGGGACACCTATTTTTAATGCCGCTCTCTTCACCAACATCAGATCCAACAGTAGAAACATCGACACTACAAACTCTTGATACGAAAGTACCCACATCTAACCATGAATAACAATACCTGCAGTTTTGTACGTATCGGATGATTTTTAAATTTCACATGTATATTGTGAATGTATTTATGAATGACACATTCTTTAAACATTTTTTATATGTATTTATTTCGAAATGTTTTCCTAAGAAAACAGTACAGTAGAATGCATTGAAAACGTCACAAGGCACGAAAAATGTATCGAACCACTGTATCGGTACCAAGTTATGCCATAAAGGAAACACTTTCTACAGTAAACCATTGCCACTAACTCTTGGGACATCTATTTTTAATGCCGCTCTCTTCACCAACATCAGATCCAACAGTAGAAACATCAACACTACAAACTGTTGATATGGAAGTACCCAGATCTAACCATGAATAACAATACCTGCAGTTTTGTACGTAGCGGATGATTTTTAAATTTCACATGTATATTGTGGATGTATTTATGAATGACACATTCTTTAAACATTTTTTATATGTATTTATTTCGAAATGTTTTCCTAAGAAAACAGTACAGTAGAATGCATCGAAAACGTCACAAGGCACGAAAAATGTATCGAACCACTGTATCGGTACCAAGTTATGCCATAAACGAAACACTTTCTACAACAAACCATTGCCACTAACCCTTGGGACATCTATTTTTAATGCCGCTCCCATCACCAACATCAGATCCAACAGTAGAAACATCAACAGTACAAACTCTTGATACAAAAGTACCCAGATCTAACCATGAATAACAATACCTGCAATTTCGTACGTAGCGGATGATTTTTAAATTTCACATGTATATTGTGGGTATATTTATGAATGACACATTCTTTAAATATTTTTTATGTGTATTTATTTCGAAATGTTTTAGTTTCCTAAGAAAACAGTACAAATGCAACTCTCCTGAAGAAGCCATTTAGATCCTGCAGCAACTGATCGAGTTGCTGAAATCTGGAGGGTTCAATAATTGCAAATGGTGCAGCAATAATTCAGAAATCTTACAAAACCTTTCTGAAGAATCAAAGGATCAGTCGGCCATAGAAATCACTAAAGATGGCATAAAAAAGTCTCTGGGAGTACATTGGGCAACAACAGAAAATATCACCTGTGTTAAGATATTATTCCCGACAGTCCTAGGCCCGATATGCACCTTGGATTGCAACTGGTTAATACGGAGGTACCTAGTACTACATAAATGGGACAATTCTACAACATATATATTACCACCACCTTACAACCCTCTCAAAATAGCGCCCAAGTAATCACCATCACCACCGCCTCCACCAACTCTAATAACACATTTAGCACGCAGTTCCCCGACCCTGTCGCCGTCACCAACTACAAAGCAACAGTAGAAACATCGGCACCTGCAATTCACCATACCATACCATCTCTATATGTAAGAAATATGAAACAGAAGCATACCATTACTACCTGAGAAGCATTTCAAAAAAACGCCCAATTTGAAATGTAAGCAGTTTTTGGTATCACCATTAAATAGTCTAAAGAAAATGTGTAAGTCTTTTCATGGTCGAAGGAAGAAATTGAAATTTCATGTAGCTTAAGCAAATGTATGATTTCACTTAAAAAGAAAACACACAATTCCACTCTTGAAGACGTTATAATAAATAGGCCAACAGTTCGAGTAGAGAAAACCACTGATCGTACCGAGATAATCATAACAATAATACCATGACTTACTGGTTAATACGAAGACGAGTAACGGTTGATACAGTGGTACCAAGTTATGCCATAAACGAAACACTTTCTACAACAAACCATTGCCACTAACTCTTGGGACATCTATTTTTAACGTCCCTTCCATCACCAACATCAGATCCAACAGTAGAAACATCAACACTACAAACTCTTGATACGAAAGTACTCAGATCTAACCATGAATAACAATAACTGCAGTTTTGTACGTAGCGGATGATTTTTAAATTTCACATGTATATTGTGGATATATTTATGAATGACACATTCTTTAAATATTTTTTATGTGTATTTATTTCGAAATGTTTAGTTTCCTAAGAAAACAGTACAGTAGAAAAAGTGGTTCGACCGATACAGATCGGTACCAAGTTATGCCATAAACGAAACCCTTTCTACAACAAACCATTGCCACTAACTCTTGGGACATCTATTTTTAACGCAGCTCCCATCACCAACATCAGATCCAACAGTAGAAACATCAACACTACAAACTGTTGATATGAAAGTACCCAGAACTAACCATGAATAACAATATCTGCAGTTTTGTACGTAGCGGATGATTTTTAAATTTCACATGTATATTGTGGATGTATTTATGAATGACACATTCTTAAAATATTTTTTATATGTATTTATTTCGAAATGTTTTCCTAAGAAAACAGTACAGTAGAATGCATCGAAAACGTCACAAGGCACGAAAAATGTATCGAACCACTGTATCGATACCAAGTTATGCCATAAAGGAAACACTTTCTACAGTACACCATTGCCACTAACTCTTGGGACACCTATTTTTAATGCCGCTCTCTTCACCAACATCAGATCCAACAGTAGAAACATCGACACTACAAACTCTTGATACGAAAGTACCCAGATCTAACCATGAATAACAATACCTGCAGTTTTGTACGTAGCGGATGATTTTTAAATTTCACATGTATATTGTGGATATATTTATGAATGACACATTATTTAAATATTTTTATATGTATCTATTTCGAAATGTTTTCCTAAGAAAACAGTACAGTAGAATGCATGGAAAACGTCACAAGACACGAAAAATGTATCGAACCACTGTATCGGTACCAAGTTATGCCATAAACGAAACACTTTCTACAACAAACCATTGCCACTAACCCTTGGGACATCTATTTTTAATGCCGCTCCCATCACCAACATCAGATCCAACAGTAGAAACATCAACAGTACAAACTCTTGATACAAAAGTACCCAGATCTAACCATGAATAACAATACCTGCAATTTCGTACGTAGCGGATGATTTTTAAATTTCACATGTATATTGTGGATATATTTATGAATGACACATTCTTTAAATATTTATTATGTGTATTTATTTCGAAATGTTTAGTTTCCTAAGAAAACAGTACAGTAGAAAAAGTGGTTCGGCCGATACAGATCGGTACCAAGTTATGCCATAAACAAAACCCTTTCTACAACAAACCATTGCCACTAACCCTTGGGACATCTATTTTTAACGCAGCTCCCATCACCAACATCAGATCCAACAGTAGAAACATCAACACTACAAACTGTTGATATGAAAGTACCCAGATCTAACCATGAATAACAATACCTGCAGTTTTGTACGTAGCGGATGATTTTTAAATTTCACATGTATATTGTGGATGTATTTATGAATGACACATTCTTTAAATACTTTTTATATGTATCTATTTCGAAATGTTTTCCTAAGAAAACAGTACAGTAGAATGCATCGAAAACGTCACAAGGCACGAAAAATGTATCGAACCACTGTATCGGTACCAAGTTATGCCATAAACGAAACACTTTCTACAGTAAACCATTGCCACTAACTCTTGGGACACCTATTTTTAATGCCGCTCTCTTCACCAACATCAGATCCAACAGTAGAAACATCGACACTACAAACTCTTGATACGAAAGTACCCAGATCTAACCATGAATAACAATACCTGCAGTTTTGTACGTAGCGGATGATTTTTAAATTTCACATGTATATTGTGGATATATTTATGAATGACACATTATTTAAATATTTTTATATGTATCTATTTCGAAATGTTTTCCTAAGAAAACAGTACAGTAGAATGCATGGAAAACGTCACAAGGCACGAAAAATGTATCGAACCACTGTATCGGTACCAAGTTATGCCATAAACGAAACACTTTCTACAACAAACCATTGCCACTAACCCTTGGGACATCTATTTTTAATGCCGCTCCCATCACCAACATCAGATCCAACAGTAGAAACATCAACAGTACAAACTCTTGATACAAAAGTACCCAGATCTAACCATGAATAACAATACCTGCAATTTCGTACGTAGCGGATGATTTTTAAATTTCACATGTATATTGTGGATATATTTATGAATGACACATTCTTTAAATATTTTTTATGTGTATTTATTTCGAAATGTTTAGTTTCCTAAGAAAACAGTACAGTAGAAAAAGTGGTTCGGCCGATACAGATCGGTACCAAGTTATGCCATAAACAAAACCCTTTCTACAACAAACCATTGCCACTAACCCTTGGGACATCTATTTTTAACGCAGCTCCCATCACCAACATCAGATCCAACAGTAGAAACATCAACACTACAAACTGTTGATATGAAAGTACCCAGATCTAACCATGAATAACAATACCTGCAGTTTTGTACGTATCGGATGATTTTTAAATTTCACATGTATATTGTGAATGTATTTATGAATGACACATTCTTTAAACATTTTTTATATGTATTTATTTCGAAATGTTTTCCTAAGAAAACAGTACAGTAGAATGCATCGAAAACGTCACAAGGCATGAAAAATGTATCGAACCACTGTATCGGTACCAAGTTATGCCATAAAGGAAACACTTTCTACAGTAAACCATTGCCACTAACTCTTGGGACATCTATTTTTAATGCCGCTCTCTTCACCAACATCAGATCCAACAGTAGAAACATCAACACTACAAACTGTTGATATGGAAGTACCCAGATCTAACCATGAATAACAATACCTGCAGTTTTGTACGTAGCGGATGATTTTTAAATTTCACATGTATATTGAGGATGTATTTATGAATGACACATTCTTTAAATATTTTTTATGTGTATTTATTTCGAAATGTTTAGTTTCCTAAGAAAACAGTACAGTAGAAAAAGTGGTTCGGCCGATACAGATCGGTACCAAGTTATGCCATAAACAAAACCCTTTCTACAACAAACCATTGCCACTAACCCTTGGGACATCTATTTTTAACGCAGCTCCCATCACCAACATCAGATCCAACAGTAGAAACATCAACACTACAAACTGTTGATATGAAAGTACCCAGATCTAACCATGAATAACAATACCTGCAGTTTTGTACGTAGCGGATGATTTTTAAATTTCACATGTATATTGTGGATGTATTTATGAATGACACATTCTTTAAATATTTTTTATATGTATTTATTTCGAAATGTTTTCCTAAGAAAACAGTACAGTAGAATGCATCGAAAACGTCACAAGGCACGAAAAATGTATCGAACCACTGTATCGGTACCAAGTTATGCCATAAACGAAACACTTTCTACAGTAAACCATTGCCACTAACTCTTGGGACACCTATTTTTAATGCCGCTCTCTTCACCAACATCAGATCCAACAGTAGAAACATCGACACTACAAACTCTTGATACGAAAGTACCCAGATCTAACCATGAATAACAATACCTGCAGTTTTGTACGTAGCGGATGATTTTTAAATTTCACATGTATATTGTGGATATATTTATGAATGACACATTATTTAAATATTTTTATATGTATCTATTTCGAAATGTTTTCCTAAGAAAACAGTACAGTAGAATGCATGGAAAACGTCTCAAGACACGAAAAATGTATCGAACCACTGTATCGGTACCAAGTTATGCCATAAACGAAACACTTTCTACAACAAACCATTGCCACTAACCCTTGGGACATCTATTTTTAATGCCGCTCCCATCACCAACATCAGATCCAACAGTAGAAACATCAACAGTACAAACTCTTGATACAAAAGTACCCAGATCTAACCATGAATAACAATACCTGCAATTTCGTACGTAGCGGATGATTTTTAAATTTCACATGTATATTGTGGATATATTTATGAATGACACATTCTTTAAATATTTTTTATGTGTATTTATTTCGAAATGTTTAGTTTCCTAAGAAAACAGTACAGTAGAAAAAGTGGTTCGGCCGATACAGATCGGTACCAAGTTATGCCATAAACAAAACCCTTTCTACAACAAACCATTGCCACTAACCCTTGGGACATCTATTTTTAACGCAGCTCCCATCACCAACATCAGATCCAACAGTAGAAACATCAACACTACAAACTGTTGATATGAAAGTACCCAGATCTAACCATGAATAACAATACCTGCAGTTTTGTACGTAGCGGATGATTTTTAAATTTCACATGTATATTGTGGATGTATTTATGAATGACACATTCTTTAAATATTTTTATATGTATTTATTTCGAAATGTTTTCCTAAGAAAACAGTACAGTAGAATGCATCGAAAACGTCACAAGGCACGAAAAATGTATCGAACCACTGTATCGGTACCAAGTTATGCCATAAACGAAACACTTTCTACAGTAAACCATTGCCACTAACTCTTGGGAAATCTATTTTTAATGCCGCTCTCTTCACCAACATCAGATCCAACAGTAGAAACATCAACACTACAAACTGTTGATATGGAAGTACCCAGATCTAACCATGAATAACAATACCTGCAGTTTTGTACGTATCGGATGATTTTTAAATTTCACATGTATATTGTGAATGTATTTATGAATGACACATTCTTTAAACATTTTTTATATGTATTTATTTCGAAATGTTTTCCTAAGAAAACAGTACAGTAGAATGCATCGAAAACGTCACAAGGCATGAAAAATGTATCGAACCACTGTATCGGTACCAAGTTATGCCATAAAGGAAACACTTTCTACAGTAAACCATTGCCACTAACTCTTGGGACATCTATTTTTAATGCCGCTCTCTTCACCAACATCAGATCCAACAGTAGAAACATCAACACTACAAACTGTTGATATGGAAGTACCCAGATCTAACCATGAATAACAATACCTGCAGTTTTGTACGTAGCGGATGATTTTTAAATTTCACATGTATATTGTGGATGTATTTATGAATGACACATTCTTTAAACATTTTTTATATGTATTTATTTCGAAATGTTTTCCTAAGAAAACAGTACAGTAGAATGCATCGAAAACGTCACAAGGCACGAAAAATGTATCGAACCACTGTATCGGTACCAAGTTATGCCATAAACGAAACACTTTCTACAGTAAACCATTGCCACTAACTCTTGGGACACCTATTTTTAATGCCGCTCTCTTCACCAACATCAGATCCAACAGTAGAAACATCGACACTACAAACTCTTGATACGAAAGTACCCACATCTAACCATGAATAACAATACCTGCAGTTTTGTACGTATCGGATGATTTTTAAATTTCACATGTATATTGTGAATGTATTTATGAATGACACATTCTTTAAACATTTTTTATATGTATTTATTTCGAAATGTTTTCCTAAGAAAACAGTACAGTAGAATGCATTGAAAACGTCACAAGGCACGAAAAATGTATCGAACCACTGTATCGGTACCAAGTTATGCCATAAAGGAAACACTTTCTACAGTAAACCATTGCCACTAACTCTTGGGACATCTATTTTTAATGCCGCTCTCTTCACCAACATCAGATCCAACAGTAGAAACATCAACACTACAAACTGTTGATATGGAAGTACCCAGATCTAACCATGAATAACAATACCTGCAGTTTTGTACGTAGCGGATGATTTTTAAATTTCACATGTATATTGTGGATGTATTTATGAATGACTCATTCTTTAAACATTTTTTATATGTATTTATTTCGAAATGTTTTCCTAAGAAAACAGTACAGTAGAATGCATCGAAAACGTCACAAGGCACGAAAAATGTATCGAACCACTGTATCGGTACCAAGTTATGCCATAAACGAAACACTTTCTACAACAAACCATTGCCACTAACCCTTGGGACATCTATTTTTAATGCCGCTCCCATCACCAACATCAGATCCAACAGTAGAAAAATCAACAGTACAAACTCTTGATACAAAAGTACCCAGATCTAACCATGAATAACAATACCTGCAATTTCGTACGTAGCGGATGATTTTTAAATTTCACATGTATATTGTGGGTATATTTATGAATGACACATTCTTTAAATATTTTTTATGTGTATTTATTTCGAAATGTTTTAGTTTCCTAAGAAAGCAGTACAAATGCAACTCTCCTGAAGAAGCCATTTAGATCCTGCAGCAACTGATCGAGTTGCTGAAATCTGGAGGGTTCAATAATTGCAAATGGTGCAGCAATAATTCAGAAATCTTACAAAACCTTTCTGAAGAATCAAAGGATCAGTCGGCCATAGAAATCACTAAAGATGGCATAAAAAAGTCTCTGGGAGTACATTGGGCAACAACAGAAAATATCACCTGTGTTAAGATATTATTCCCGACAGTCCTAGGCCCGATATGCACCTTGGATTGCAACTGGTTAATACGGAGGTACCTAGTACTACATAAATGGGACAATTCTACAACATATATATTACCACCACCTTACAACCCTCTCAAAATAGCGCCCAAGTAATCACCATCACCACCGCCTCCACCAACTCTAATAACACATTTAGCACGCAGTTCCCCGACCCTGTCGCCGTCACCAACTACAAAGCAACAGTAGAAACATCGGCACCTGCAATTCACCATACCATACCATCTCTATATGTAAGAAATATGAAACAGAAGCATACCATTACTACCTGAGAAGCATTTCAAAAAAACGCCCAATTTGAAATGTAAGCAGTTTTTGGTATCACCATTAAATAGTCTAAAGAAAATGTGTAAGTCTTTTCATGGTCGAAGGAAGAAATTGAAATTTCATGTAGCTTAAGCAAATGTATGATTTCACTTAAAAAGAAAACACACAATTCCGCTCTTGAAGACGTTATAATAAATAGGCCAACAGTTCGAGTAGAGAAAACCACTGATCGTACCGAGATAATCATAACAATAATACCATGACTTACTGGTTAATACGAAGACGAGTAACGGTTGATACAGTGGTACCAAGTTATGCCATAAACGAAACACTTTCTACAACAAACCATTGCCACTAACTCTTGGGACATCTATTTTTAACGTCCCTTCCATCACCAACATCAGATCCAACAGTAGAAACATCAACACTACAAACTCTTGATACGAAAGTACTCAGATCTAACCATGAATAACAATAACTGCAGTTTTGTACGTAGCGGATGATTTTTAAATTTCACATGTATATTGTGGATATATTTATGAATGACACATTCTTTAAATATTTTTTATGTGTATTTATTTCGAAATGTTTAGTTTCCTAAGAAAACAGTACAGTAGAAAAAGTGGTTCGACCGATACAGATCGGTACCAAGTTATGCCATAAACGAAACCCTTTCTACAACAAACCATTGCCACTAACTCTTGGGACATCTATTTTTAACGCAGCTCCCATCACCAACATCAGATCCAACAGTAGAAACATCAACACTACAAACTGTTGATATGAAAGTACCCAGATCTAACCATGAATAACAATACCTGCAGTTTTGTACGTAGCGGATGATTTTTAAATTTCACATGTATATTGTGGATGTATTTATGAATGACACATTCTTTAAATATTTTTTATATGTATTTATTTCGAATTTTTTTCCTAAGAAAACAGTACAATAGAATGCATCGAAAACGTCACAAGGCACGAAAAATGTATCGAACCACTGTATCGATACCAAGTTATGCCATAAACGAAACACTTTCTACAGTAAACCATTGCCACTAACTCTTGGGACACCTATATTTAATGCCGCTCTCTTCACCAACATCAGATCCAACAGTAGAAACATCGACACTACAAACTCTTGATACGAAAGTACCCACATCTAACCATGAATAACAATACCTGCAGTTTTGTACGTATCGGATGATTTTTAAATTTCACATGTATATTGTGAATGTATTTATGAATGACACATTCTTTAAACATTTTTTATATGTATTTATTTCGAAATGTTTTCCTAAGAAAACAGTACAGTAGAATGCATTGAAAACGTCACAAGGCACGAAAAATGTATCGAACCACTGTATCGGTACCAAGTTATGCCATAAAGGAATCACTTTCTACAGTAAACCATTGCCACTAACTCTTGGGACATCTATTTTTAATGCCGCTCTCTTCACCAACATCAGATCCAACAGTAGAAACATCAACACTACAAACTGTTGATATGGAAGTACCCAGATCTAACCATGAATAACAATACCTGCAGTTTTGTACGTAGCGGATGATTTTTAAATTTCACATGTATATTGTGGATGTATTTATGAATGACACATTCTTTAAACATTTTTTATATGTATTTATTTCGAAATGTTTTCCTAAGAAAACAGTACAGTAGAATGCATCGAAAACGTCACAAGGCACGAAAAATGTATCGAACCACTGTATCGGTACCAAGTTATGCCATAAACGAAACACTTTCTACAGTAAACCATTGCCACTAACTCTTGGGACACCTATTTTTAATGCCGCTCTCTTCACCAACATCAGATCCAACAGTAGAAACATCGACACTACAAACTCTTGATACGAAAGTACCCAGATCTAACCATGAATAACAATACCTGCAGTTTTGTACGTAGCGGATGGTTTTTAAATTTCATATGTATATTGTGGATATATTTATGAATGACACATTATTTAAATATTTTTATATGTATCTATTTCGAAATGTTTTCCTAAGAAAACAGTACAGTAGAATGCATGGAAAACGTCACAAGACACGAAAAATGTATCGAACCACTGTATCGGTACCAAGTTATGCCATAAACGAAACACTTTCTACAACAAACCATTGCCACTAACCCTTGGGACATCTATTTTTAATGCCGCTCCCATCACCAACATCAGATCCAACAGTAGAAACATCAACAGTACAAACTCTTGATATGGAAGTACCCAGATCTAACCATGAATAACAATACCTGCAGTTTTGTACGTAGCGGATGATTTTTAAATTTCACATGTATATTGTGGATGTATTTATGAATGACACATTCTTTAAACATTTTTTATATGTATTTATTTCGAAATTTTTTCCTAAGAAAACAGTACAATAGAATGCATCGAAAACGTCACAAGGCACGAAAAATGTATCGAACCACTGTATCGATACCAAGTTATGCCATAAACGAAACACTTTCTACAGTAAACCATTGCCACTAACTCTTGGGACACCTATATTTAATGCCGCTCTCTTCACCAACATCAGATCCAACAGTAGAAACATCGACACTACAAACTCTTGATACGAAAGTACCCAGATCTAACCATGAATAACAATACCTGCAGTTTTGTACGTAGCGGATGATTTTTAAATTTCACATGTATATTGTGGATATATTTATGAATGACACATTATTTAAATATTTTTATATGTATCTATTTCGAAATGTTTTTCTAAGAAAACAGTACAGTAGAATGCATGGAAAACGTCACAAGACACGAAAAATGTATCGAACCACTGTATCGGTACCAAGTTATGCCATAAACGAAACACTTTCTACAACAAACCATTGCCACTAACCCTTGGGACATCTATTTTTAATGCCGCTCCCATCACCAACATCAGATCCAACAATAGAAACATCAACAGTACAAACTCTTGATACAAAAGTACCCAGATCTAACCATGAATAACAATACCTGCAATTTCGTATGTAGCGGATGATTTTTAAATTTCACATGTATATTGTGGATATATTTATGAATGACACATTCTTTAAATATTTTTTATGTGTATTTATTTCGAAATGTTTAGTTTCCTAAGAAAACAGTACAGTAGAAAAAGTGGTTCGGCCGATACAGATCGGTACCAAGTTATGCCATAAACGAAACCCTTTCTACAACAAACCATTGCCACTAACTCTTGGGACATCTATTTTTAACGCAGCTCCCATCACCAACATCAGATCCAACAGTAGAAACATCAACACTACAAACTGTTGATATGAAAGCACCCAGATCTAACCATGAATAACAATACCTGCAGTTTTGTACGTAGCGGATGATTTTTAAATTTCACATGTATATTGTGGATGTATTTATGAATGACACATTCTTTAAATATTTTTTATATGTATTTATTTCGAAATGTTTTCCTAAGAAAACAGTACAGTAGAATGCATCGAAAACGTCACAAGGCACGAAAAATGTATCGAACCACTGTATCGGTACCAAGTTATGCCATAAACGAAACACTTTCTACAGTAAACCATTGCCACTAACTCTTGGGACATCTATTTTTAATGCCGCTCTCTTCACCAACATCAGATCCAACAGTAGAAACATCAACACTACAAACTGTTGATATGGAAGTACCCAGATCTAACCATGAATAACAATACCTGCAGTTTTGTACGTAGCGGATGATTTTTAAATTTCACATGTATATTGTGGATATATTTATGAATGACACATTATTTAAATATTTTTATATGTATCTATTTCGAAATGTTTTTCTAAGAAAACAGTACAGTAGAATGCATGGAAAACGTCACAAGACACGAAAAATGTATCGAACCACTGTATCGGTACCAAGTTATGCCATAAACGAAACCCTTTCTACAACAAACCATTGCCACTAACTCTTGGGACATCTATTTTTAACGCAGCTCCCATCACCAACATCAGATCCAACAGTAGAAACATCAACACTACAAACTGTTGATATGAAAGCACCCAGATCTAACCATGAATAACAATACCTGCAGTTTTGTACGTAGCGGATGATTTTTAAATTTCACATGTATATTGTGGATGTATTTATGAATGACACATTCTTTAAATATTTTTTATATGTATTTATTTCGAAATGTTTTCCTAAGAAAACAGTACAGTAGAATGCATCGAAAACGTCACAAGGCACGAAAAATGTATCGAACCACTGTATCGGTACCAAGTTATGCCATAAACGAAACACTTTCTACAGTAAACCATTGCCACTAACTCTTGGGACACCTATTTTTAATGCCGCTCTCTTCACCAACATCAGATCCAACAGTAGAAACATCGACACTACAAACTCTTGATACGAAAGTACCCAGATCTAACCATGAATAACAATACCTGCAGTTTTGTACGTAGCGGATGATTTTTAAATTTCACATGTATATTGTGGATATATTTATGAATGACACATTATTTAAATATTTTTATATGTATCTATTTCGAAATGTTTTCCTAAGAAAACAGTACAGTAGAATGCATGGAAAACGTCACAAGACACGAAAAATGTATCGAACCACTGTATCGGTACCAAGTTATGCCATAAACGAAACACTTTCTACAACAAACCATTGCCACTAACCCTTGGGACATCTATTTTTAATGCCGCTCCCATCACCAACATCAGATCCAACAGTAGAAACATCAACAGTACAAACTCTTGATACAAAAGTACCCAGATCTAACCATGAATAACAATACCTGCAATTTCGTACGTAGCGGATGATTTTTAAATTTCACATGTATATTGTGGATATATTTATGAATGACACATTCTTTAAATATTTTTTATGTGTATTTATTTCGAAATGTTTTAGTTTCCTAAGAAAACAGTACAAATGCAACTCTCCTGAAGAAGCCATTTAGATCCTGCAGCAACTGATCGAGTTGCTGAAATCTGGAGGGTTCAATAATTGCAAATGGTGCAGCAATAATTCAGAAATCTTACAAAACCTTTCTGAAGAATCAAAGGATCAGTCGGCCATAGAAATCACTAAAGATGGCATAAAAAAGTCTCTGGGAGTACATTGGGCACCATATGAGGAAACGTTTCGTTTCATGGTCAACCCAGTTAATCATCTTAAAATCACCAAACGGAATATACTATCAGAAGTCGCCAAACTATTTGATCCGTTAGGATGGCTAGCAGCCCATCATCAATCGAAATTCATGATATCTGTAATATCAACTTTCAACGAGACCGAGGTGCGAATCAAAAATCAACTACAACGATTCCGCACTAAACTCAACCAAGGTTTAAAAGCCCTTAACGAAATGAAGAAATGGTATAGAACTATTGACGAAAATAAGATCAACATCCATTTACTAGCCACCTACCAGATCGCATTCAACTACCTCAACGAGCTGTCAAGCCACTATTCCAAACTCCTCGAAGTTCACTTTAACCGAGGAAAATTCTTGGAACTCATCTCTCCAGCACAAGTGGGAACTATCATCAAAACAGCAAAGAATAAACTTCCTTTAAAAAAACTTTAAAAAAATAAAAGAATAAAATTCAGACTTCGACATTATAAAAGCAACACCTATACCACTAAAGATTCAAAATGAATCCTACTGGGATTTTCATACATCTAACGACATATCAGCGGTCGATTACAAAAACCAACAATATTTCCAACTTAAAGAAGAGGAGTTTCACAATTGTATTATTACTACACCTCATAGTTACGAAATGGTTATGGGGTACTCGTCGATTGCAAGACACGTGAAATCTACCACGAGATTTTACAATGTGGTCCTTCGAGCCGGATTTGAACCAGCGACCTATGGAAAAACAAGAAGAGCTGGAAAAAGAAAAGAATCAAATTCGTTCGAGTAAAGATTTATTAGAGGCTAAACGAAAACAAGAAGAAACTGAAATGAAAAAGCTTATTGATCAGAGAAAGCGAGAAAAACAAGAAGAAAAACTTGCAAGAGAGCGTGTAAAGCAACAAATTGAACAATACAAATTAGCTCGGAAAGCTATGTTTGGTGGTGAGAAGGGATCGGAAGTGAAACAAACCGTTTCTGAAACGGCTGCAGCTCCTGTTAATAAAACGGCTGCTGTTGGTGTTACACAGAGTTATTCGGAAGTAAAGTTACAGATACGATTAACCAATGGAAGTGCCCTAACGCAAACCTTCGGTGCTAAAGAACCTCTTTCTGCTGTACGGCTTTTTGTTGAAATAGTAGGACTGATGAACCTGGGCCGTTTATGCTTAGAACAACTTATCTACCGAAAGTATTTAGTTCAGACGACTATGATAAACCATTAGAATTATTAGGTTTGGCACCTACTGCTGTACTTATTGTAACTAAAACATAACAATTTTGTTTCGTTGGTAAGCATTAATATATATTGTTATATATGTTATTATTATTATAATATATAGTAATAATATATTTATTATTTGATATTGACATCTAATTTAAAAACACACTGTAATTTTTGGAAGATATATGTAATTTTACGCTTGTAAGCTGTTTTTGCATTTAAGCATTTTTGCTACACTTTCTAAGCATTAAAATGATTTTATTAAATAAATTGAGTGCTTGCAAAAATACCTAAGAATGCTCATCGATCCAGGATCACATACAGCACTAATAACAGAACAAGCAGCTCAATTGCTCGGGAAGCCAAGGTAGAAAATAAAAGCTGAAATTACCGGACTAGGGGGTGAACCGAAAACATCTTTGTGGAACACTTGTTCCCTAATCCAACCACGCATTCCGAGTAACTATTCCTTAAACGTTGAGTTCCTTATACTCTCAAAATTAACATCAACCATGCCCACAAATAAGTTACAATATCCAGATCCAGAAGAATGGCAAAATTACATCCTGGCTGATCCAACCTTTTATCTTCCCGGCCCCATAGATGCCATCCTCGGAGCTGAAGAATATGGAAAAATTATACAAGCAGGATTGAAGAAGATGGACAATGGTCTACTATGGCTTACTCCACTTCTCTTTTGGAGAAAATTGTGATAAGAGAAATGTGCGCAAATAAGTATCAGAAAACAGCAATTTGATTATCTCGATTAATCCAAGAAGCAGTTGATTGCACGAATTATTGTACGAAGTTTGCCGTTCTTGGCAAACAAAATTGATATTAGGAACCGCCACAACATCCAGGAGGGCTATCTGCATCATTAACAAAAAATTTTACGATGAGTTAAGGATTAGTGTAGGCACGCTAAGAAAATTAATTACATAAAATCGAATAGTAAAAGGTTAAACTGTAATGAAGAGGCTGTGAAGACACTAAAAGTAGGAAATTTAAAAGTTAGTAGCATCACTGATCTGTAAAAAGATCAAGATCATTGAATAAATGAAGGTGATAAGATCGAGTACACAAACTCAGAAAGTCCCTGCTGACATGGGGTAATCATCCCAACAGTTACTGTTCAATACGGAAACAGTAGGTAATTCCAGACCTTTTAGTATTACAGCTGGTTCTTGTACCCGCTACTGCACCCTGCACCCTCATACCCGCTAAAAATATCATACATGTGTTCACCTTGGACATGTACCGCCCATCAATGGACACTCTAGCACCGCCAACAACAGCAGTGACACCTTTGTCATGTTCCGACCATCCACAGACGAACTATCACTGCCAACACAGCAGTGATACTTTTAACACGTCGCTCTCAGCATATCTCCAACTTGAGAGCCATTAGTAGAAACTCTATCACCCAACCAGCAATCACTATCGCCTTTGTCAAGACATTTTGCTATAAGCATTTCTGGGTTTGAAGTTTAATTTTTAAGGTTGTCGCTGATTGATAGACATTGAAGACACATATTTGGCTCTTTCCGACTATTGATTGGTACGGATATGGACACACGAGCGGGAGCATCTAAAACGCTTCTCCCACCATCATTAGGTTCAGAGTCATCAGTGCACTGCAACTCCATAACGTAGTCAGCCATTACGATCTCCTTTGTTGTATTCCAGACAACTTTAACTTATTACTTTATTGAATTGTTACTTACATTGTTACGCTTTTCAGCATCTCGAATGGTATTTGGAGCTCTAGAGGACCATGTCTATACTTGGAATATCTAAATAGACAATATTAATCAAAATAGCGTAAGCTTGATTACCAAATGGTAGGTACCAATACACAGAAACATTGTGCTATTTGAAATATTAATATTTTAATGAATCAGGTGACCGCTGAATATTAGAGGAGCAAGTGAGAGAAGCAGCACAAACAAATAAGTACACTACATTTTCTAAACATTACCACCACAAAAGATATCGATCTGTTTGATCTAAAGATTTAAACAGGAAGGTTTATATAGGAATAAATATACTTTGTTTTCTTTCAAAATAGTTACGTAAAATAAGCAGTAATTAAAATAGGAAAATGTCTTAGGAATAAAGAACTTTGTTTTCCTAGTATACAAACAAATGTCTTAACGTCAAGCGACAGTTCTCCACGCATGTTTGTTTCACGCATTCTGGCTATACTAACCAGCTTCTTTTCACAATTGCTTCCAATTCATGGCCATCACTTTGGATGGTTAACTTTGGCTGTATAAAGTCCATCTGTCTTCCAATGTATAACGCAGAGGCGTCTTTAAGTCTATCTTAGTGGAATGCTCTTAGCGGAATCTATTGAGAGAAAATTCCCAGGGGTCGGGGTTTTCTCTTCCACTGCGTACTGCCACTATCCAGAATCCTCACTGTTGACAATAACTTTTTTGTAGGTGCTTTACCATAGCTACCATATACCAGCTAGCTCAACCGTGGTAAATACTACATACAGCGCTATTAAATTAAATTGCAATATGTAGAATTTTCCTATGTTGCGTTTGAAATTAATCGAGTGAAAGCATTATGCACACATAGGCAACCAATTATACAGCAAGCTCTTTTGTACTATTTACATAATATTGCATGGTAAATAAATTGCACTGTATATCACGTTGAAGAGAACGGTGAATTATCATATAAATCTCTTAGGTTGTTAAGTTGGAGTTTGTTACTCCATGTTAGCACCGTTTGTTATTAGAAATCATATCTGTTTGATTAAGACGGGATAAAAACTCTGTGATGTAAGCACTACATTTCAGAATTTGAGAATAAAATAACATTAAGATTATATGCAGTTCAATTTATCAATTATATGCAAAATTCAGTAAAATCGATGCAGCAATTCCTTATTTTATTAAAAAAACATAGATAAATTCGACAATTTATGTAAAGATAGCAAAATATTGAAAAAGAACTTGTGGCAAAGAAAACAGAGACGTTTAGTAGTATACAAAAATATTTTCAAATATTGAAGAATTCAATATGCTAAAGAGGTTAGCATTATCTAACTTTATTAATGTTGACTGTTGATTAGGTGTTTAAAATCATGCAGTCGATAAAAAAGGCATATGTAACCAAGAAAGGATTTATATGGTTATGATAATCATAACCTCTATATGTAAGGTAATAATAAATAGGTCATTATATCCGCATGTTTTACAACTGATCGAGTTGCTGAAATCTGGAGGGTTCAATAATTGCAAATGGTGCAGCAATAATTCAGAAATCTTACAAAACCTTTCTGAAGAATCAAAGGATCAATCGGCCATAGAAATCACTAAAGATGGCATAAAAAAGTCTCTGGGAGTACATTGGGCACCATATGAGGAAACGTTTCGTTTCAAGGTAACCCAGTCAATCATCTTAAAATCACCATTTACTAGCCACCTACCAGATCGCATTCAACTACCTCAACGAGCTGTCAAGCCACTATTCCAAACTCCTCGAAGTTCACTTTAACCGAGGAAAATTCTTGGAACTCATCTCTCCAGCACAAGTGGGAACTATCATCAAAACAGCAAAGAATAAACTTCCTTTAAAAAAACTTTAAAAAAATAAAAGAATAAAATTCAGACTTCGACATTATAAAAGCAACACCTATACCACTAAAGATTCAAAATGAATCCTACTGGGATTTTCATACATCTAACGACATATCAGCGGTCGATTACAAAAACCAACAATATTTCCAACTTAAAGAAGAGGAGTTTCACAATTGTATTATTACTACACCTCATAGTTACGAAATGGTTATGGGGTACTCGTCGCTTGCAAGACACGTGAAATCTACCACGAGATTTTACAATGTGGTCCTTCGAGCCGGATTTGAACCAGCGACCTATGGAAAAACAAGAAGAGCTGGAAAAAGAAAAGAATCAAATTCGTTCGAGTAAAGATTTATTAGAGGCTAAACGAAAACAAGAAGAAACTGAAATGAAAAAGCTTATTCATCAGAGAAAGCGAGAAAAACAAGAAGAAAAACTTGCAAGAGAGCGTGTAAAGCAACAAATTGAACAATACAAATTAGCTCGGAAAGCTATGTTTGGTGGTGAGAAGGGATCGGAAGTGAAACAAACCGTTTCTGAAACGGCTGCAGCTCCTGTTAATAAAACGGCTGCTGTTGGTGTTACACAGAGTTATTCGGAAGTAAAGTTACAGATACGATTAACCAATGGAAGTGCCCTAACGCAAACCTTCGGTGCTAAAGAACCTCTTTCTGCTGTACGGCTTTTTGTTGAAATAGTAGGACTGATGAACCTGGGCCGTTTATGCTTAGAACAACTTATCTACCGAAAGTATTTAGTTCAGACGACTATGATAAACCATTAGAATTATTAGGTTTGGCACCTACTGCTGTACTTATTGTACCTAAAACATAACAATTTTGTTTCGTTGGTAAGTATTAATATATATTGTTATATATGTTATTATTATTATAATATATAGTAAT
Source organism: Agrypnus murinus (assembly GCA_929113105.1). Taxonomy (NCBI): domain Eukaryota; kingdom Metazoa; phylum Arthropoda; class Insecta; order Coleoptera; family Elateridae; genus Agrypnus; species Agrypnus murinus. The sequence continues at coordinate 135,919,901 of OV816023.1, read as the reverse complement.
AATATATTTATTATTTGATATTGACATCTAATTTAAAAACACACTGTAATTTTTGGAAGAGATATGTAATTTTACGCTTGTAAGCTGTTTTTGCATTTAAGCATTTTTGCTACACTTTCTAAGCATTAAAATGATTTTATTAAATAAATTGAGTGCTTGCAAAAATACCTAAGAATGCTCATCGATCCAGGATCACATACAGCACTAATAACAGAACAAGCAGCTCAATTGCTCGGGAAGCCAAGGTAGAAAATAAAAGCTGAAATTACCGGACTAGGGGGTGAACCGAAAACATCTTTGTGGAAAACTTGTTCCCTAATCCAACCAAGCTTTCCGAGTAACTATTCCTTAAACGTTGAGTTCCTTATACTCTCAAAATTAACATCAACCATGCCCACAAATAAGTTAAATATCCAGATCCAGAAGAATGGCAAAATTACATCCTGGCTGATCCAACCTTTTATCTTCCCGGCCCCATAGATGCCATCCTCGGAGCTGAAGAATATGGAAAAATTATACAAGCAGGATTGAAGAAGATGGACAATGGTCTACTAGGGCAACATACAGAATTAAGATGGATACTGTCTGGCAAAACCCAACAAATACCAGACGATTCTATTAAGATCATCAGTATGATCAGCCGAACAGAAGAAGATAAGCAACTGACAAAGTTTTGGGAAATTGAGGAAACATCTGTGCCACACTCCTATTCGGAAGATGATCAAAGGTGCGAGGAACATTTTAAGAAGTCCGTAAGAAGAAACCGCAATGGAACTTACACTGTTAAGATCCCTTCCAAGAAATTGCCTTGGGGTAATTTAAGAAATCGAGCTGTTGCAAGACTACTGCAGCTAGAAAAACGATTAACAAAGAATCCAGAGCTAAGAAAACAACACAACGACTTCCTTCAGGAATATCTCACCCTCGGCCACATGAGGAAAATATCACCAAATCAAGATGAAGAAGCGAAATACTACATACCTCATCAGCCGGTACTTCGAGAAGACAGTACTACCACAAAATTAAGAGTGGTGTTCGATGCATCCTCCAAAACCTCAACCGGCATAAGTTTAAACGACACCATGTATGCTGAACCAAGACTACGGCAAGATCTAGCCGACATACTTCTTCGCTGGAGAAATCATGCAATTGTCTTCAGTGCTGACATCGAGAAAATGTATCGCCAGATTCAAATCTGCAGAGAAGATCAAAAGTATCACAGAATTTTATGGAAATTCGAAGAAACCCAGCCCATTCAAGAATACAGTTTAACCATCGTCACTTATGGAACCGCTGCTGCCCCATACTTAGCAGTAAAAACAATACAACAACTGGCCATCGATAATAGTGAAGAATTTCCAGAAGCATCCCATATCGCTCTCAAAGACTTCTATGTGGACAACTTAGTTACTTTCTGGTGCCAACTCTCCTGAAAAAGTCATGCATATCCAGCAGCAACTGATCGAGTTGCTGAAATCTGGAGGGTTCAATCTCCGCAAATGGTGCAGCAATAATTCAGAAATCTTACAAAACCTTTCTGAAGAATCAAAGGATTAGTCGGCTATAGAAGTCACTAAAGATGGCATAAAAAAATCTCTGGGAGTACATTCGGCGCCATATGATGATATATTTCGTTTCAAGGTAAACCCAGTCAATCATCTTAAAATCACCAAACGGAATATACTATTAGAAGTCGCCAAACTATTTGATCCGTTGCGATGTCTAGCACCCATCATCGACAAAGCAAATCCATTCCAAAACAACAACGGCATGGTTAGAGTTAATAATGACTGTAAAGAATAAACAACTAGCAGGTTATGAAATCATAAACGATACCATTACACTTATTGCAGTGTTGTTTATTTCTTTTCTTACTGCGTCAGTACTGGTCGAGTTACAAGGAAGATCAATCACGCAAATGTAACAAAGAATTAATGGGAGAAAGGAGAACTAAAAGGCCGGAACAAAACGCCCTCAGAGGTAACGAGACTTATAAAAGGCCAAATCAAAAGAGATGCCAAAAGATTTCAGGCAGTACAATACAGAGAAAGTTCCTCAAACAATCGAGAATAATAAAAACATGATAGTACTTTGCAGAAAAAGAACCCAAAGGAAAACTGAGAGTTTTAAATTAAAGGGAAGCAGAGAATGAAACTAAACACAGGAAGAAACTACTGGAAGTAACAGAAAAGTTTACAAACATTGATACAGAAGACGACAAACGAAACCTAATAATGAAGTTGTGCAGATAAAAGGAAAAGTGATGAATGTGGGCTCAGAATGTTAACAAATCAATGTAATAATTGAAGAGGTGAAAAACTTCAATAAATTCCTATCAAACTCGAGAATACAGACATAATTCACATGACAATAATGCCAATCGGTAGTTTCATCGCAATTTGTAGCCTAAACTGTGTTTTTATGATGTTGGCAAACTGCATTACAAAATATCCGAAAAATATAGTTGCGGAAAAACTAAAGCTACAAAGATTGTCCAAAATGTTCTAGGCCCAGAGAGCAGTAAAAATTCTGAAATATAAATGTATTCACTATTTATTTTATTTATTCAAATTCAATGAATATATACCTATTAATTGTAAATTTATTGTAAGAATTATGTGAAAAATTTCCAGCAAAATTTTGGTTAACTTTCCACAATTCTCGTATATGTAAAACGGGTCTTACTTACATTTTTTAAAGAAAATTTGTCGACGTCATTAAGACGTCATAACTCTACATTCGTCATACTGGTAATGGCGTCATTATAACGTTATAACTGGGCATTCGTCATCAGCGACCAAACATGTCTAAAAAATCACGTAAATAAGACGGCAGTCTGCTTACTGGGTAATTTTTGCAAAAATTAAATTTTGCAAATTCTGGAGAAGTTTGAAATTACTGGTTTAAATCAATATTTACTGTTTGAGGAGTATTGTAAATTGAAGTTTTTTTCTTGCTAACACTAATAAAAAATACAAAGCGCTTGCTTATGATCAAAAATGGGTCGAATTATTTAACCATGAAGTTTCAAGTTTAGAAAAAAATGTCTTTTCCTTGCCTCATTCAAACGCAGCCCTGAACGCATGTTTAGCTTTATGACTAAAGTTTGGAGAAAAGAGAGAAACTCCCTATTAATGAAAACAGTGGGAGCCGAGCTATCGGTTAAATTCAATTTTAACATGGCCTGTAATGAACTTTTTTCGAAAATGACGAAAAAAAGCGAAAAATATTTATAAGTAGGAAGTTTTTCTTTTATTTTTTATTGTTAAAATGGACATGTATTTAGTTTTTGTGTTTGCATCAAAAATATATATTTTTATTTTGTAATTTATATTGTACAATTTTATTGGTAAATAAATTCGTTTGATACACCCCCCTTCATTTGATGCTGGAATTGAGCCTTTGATGTCCAAGTGTCCCGCTTTTTGGTTTTGGAAACCTGGCAGCACTAGTTACATGTACAATATAACATCAAATTACTGACGGACAAGAGAACTAAAAGACCGGAACAAAACACTCTCAGAAGTTAAGAGACTTAAAAAGGGTTAATTCAAAAGCGATGTCAAAAGACTTCAGAACCCAAGCAGCATTTTTAGTCGTCGCTACGTACCAGCAACTACCGGTGGAACTATTAAGTTTTAGCCACTAGTCACAAGCACGTAATTGCTACGGTTTTGATACGTGCCTGGAACCAAAATGGGGAACAATTTTTGGGTAGCAGGTACGTGGCGGCGTAGTAATTGCTACTTTCGTGGAACTTCTTTTCTTTTTGACACATCATGTCGCGTGGTTGCTCTCTCTTGCTCTTGCAACTTAACAAATATTCTATCATTTTCTATACTATATAATGCTGGATCGTGTCACAAAATGAATTACCAGTTTATTTGTAATACGTACTTAATACAAAGAGCGATGAAATGTTTGATTATTTTGTCATTCCAGTACACCAAAATTATAAACCATTGCAACTTTTCTGTTAAATATGATGATGATAGATCGAAAAATAACAACGCGCCTTCTTTAAATATATTTTTTAGTAAAAAAAAATGGCTTTAATAAAACATGATAAATATACACGAAATACTTATAAGTTGATACACATGATAGAAACCATTTTTATATTATTCCTGTTATGTTCTTTTATGTGTTTAAATAAAAGATACTCAATTATGGCCATTAATTAACTTTATTAATATTGAGTGAGCAGGGCGAATTACATACACAATGCATAGACTGTAGAAGACGTGTATCCTCCAAGCCGGCTCGAGTGTTACTGACGCTCGCCCAGGGAACGGGCCAGGATGCCAGGATTGGTTAGTTACATCACTACAAATAAATGTTGCCAACTTCAAGCTACATACATAACAATCCCTAAGGCACAATTTGGCACCAATTTGTTATTTTTAATGAAGGTTATATAGTAAAACATCTATTAACGATCATAACAAATTGCAAATTGATTAATGATTATTGATTAATCCAACATTTTACAAGTAAATATGGAGATGGACTAGTTTACGAAAAATTACTTTAATGTGATTCTCCTGGGCAGCAAAAACGTAAGTGTTACTGTATTCAATACTACTGTAAGGTTTTAAAAACTTTAAAGTAGCTTCGGGCAAGTTACTGCTACAATCATAATACCACTTTGAAGTTGCAACGACTTTGAAGTAAGTATACTAAGTGGCAATACCGTTCAACATACTTTAATAGTTACTCAGAAGTAATGAAACTACATAGTTGCAATAAATAGTAGAAGCAACTACACAATTACTAAAATATTCCGAATTAGAAAGAAAAGAGATTAAACCTATAAAGTCATAAATTTAGTTGCAGTTACGTAACAACTACTCAATCAAAGTTCCGATCTCAGTTACTGCTACTTAAATGCTGCTTGGGAAGCGATGCCGAAAGACTTCAGGGGATACGATACAAAGTTCCTCGAACAATCGAAGATAATAAAAACATGATCGTGCTTTGCAGAAAAACAACCCAATGGAAATCTGAGAGTTTTAAATTAAAGGGTAGCTGAGTGAATGAAACAAAAAAAAGAAACTACTGGAAATAACAGAAAAAGTTTACAAATTTTGATCAGACTCGAGAACAAGCGGGTTACAGATGATGATATGAAACAAAACGATCATATACATGCGATCAAAATTCTCATAAAAAACGTAGCATACAATAGGCCCATTGTATTAGAATTTATCGATTTTCAGAAAGCCTACACTGTAGAATTACACCCAATACTACTAACATTGCAATACAACAGAGCAGAATAGACTACAGTGATACATCAAACTTTATGTAATATACACATAATAAAGCGACTGCATGTATAATGCTCCACGATTTAACAAATAAGTCAGGTCCGCTTTGTCAACGAGATTGTCTTACTAGACAATAGACTCAAGTAAAAATATATTTTTCTAAATTTTGTTATAAAAAATGAAAAAGTGTAAATGTACGTTATCACTACAATCCTCTAGAACTAGCGTCCATGAAATCAACTTCAACACGTGCCGTCCATCAACGAGGGACCTACCACCAGTACCACCTGTAGTGACAACTTTAACACGCTGATCCCAGCACCAACAGTTCTCCATTCACACGGCACGTTACAGAGAAAGTTCATCACAATCGAAAATAATAATAACATGATGCCCAAAGGAAAACTGAGACTATTAAATTAAAAGGTAGCAGAGGAAATGAAAAACGAAACAGAAAGAAACTATTGGATATAGCAAAAAAGGTTTATAAACAATGATACAAAAACCGACAAATGAAACGAAGTATTCAGTACTGCAGAAAGTAGAAAAAGTAACGAATGAAATATCAGAAGATTTGCCAGACGTGAAATGGAAGAAGTGAAACAATGCACTTCAGTATATAAAAAGCAATAAAGCCTTTGGAGAGATTCAGATCGTTATCATAGCTTTAATCATACTTTTACCACTCTACCATCAACCTGAGAATCAATCGTGAAATTTTCGTTAAAAAAATGAGGAATCTTTATTTACCCTCCAACAGCACGAATCTGCAAGCTACCGAGAGAATTAAAATGTGTAAGAATTATTATGAAGCAAAAATAAATAAATAGAAGTTAGAATTAATTATGTTAGAACAGTGTTAGAATTGCGAACTAATGATTTCTTAGATAAATTAAAAAAATTAATTTAAACATTCCACTTTTTCTTACAATGTCTGATTTTCACATCACATTTTATTGAGTTTTTGATACTTTACCTCCTATGCTTACTCCACTTCTCTTTTGGAGAAAATTGTGATAAGAGAAATGTGCGCAAATAAGTATCAGAAAACAGCAATTTGATTATCTCGATTAATCCAAGAAGCAGTTGATTGCACGAATTATTGTACGAAGTTTGCCGTTCTTGGCAAACAAAATTGATATTAGGAACCGCCACAACATCCAGGAGGGCTATCTGCATCATTAACAAAAAATTTTACGATGAGTTAAGGATTAGTGTAGGCACGCTAAGAAAATTAATTACATAAAATCGAATAGTAAAAGGTTAAACTGTAATGAAGAGGCTGTGAAGACACTAAAAGTAGGAAATTTAAAAGTTAGTAGCATCACTGATCTGTAAAAAGATCAAGATCATTGAATAAATGAAGGTGATAAGATCGAGTACACAAACTCAGAAAGTCCCTGCTGACATGGGGTAATCATCCCAACAGTTACTGTTCAATACGGAAACAGTAGGTAATTCCAGACCTTTTAGTATTACAGCTGGTTCTTGTACCCGCTACTGCACCCTGCACCCTGCACCCTCATACCCGCTAAAAATATCATACATGTGTTCACCTTGGACATGTACCGCCCATCAATGGGCACTCTAGCACCGCCAACACCAGCAGTGACACCTTTGTCATGTTCCGACCATCCACAGACGACCTATCACTGCCATATCTCTCAGCATATCATATAGCATAGCATTTTTCTGTTCTCGCTGATGAAACGACCGATATTGCTGGTATAGAGCAAATGTCGCTTTGTATTCGTTGCATTGATTCCACGTTCACCACGGTCGAAGAACTTTTTCTACAATTTTTACCACTTCAAAATGTTACAGGCAAAGCGATTTCCATTGCAATTATTGATAAAGTTAAAAGTCTTGGAATCGATATGAATAAATTACGTGGTCAAGGATATGATGGTGCTGCTGCAATGAGTGGAAAGTTTAATGGAGTACAGGCACATATTCAAGCATCATATCCACAAGCAGTATATGTTCATTGTGCCGCACATTCTTTAAACTTAGCTGTATCGAGTTCTTGTGAAGTACCCGCAATTAGAAATGGTCTGGGAACCATCGAAAAGTTGTATGATTTTTTTCATACACCAAAAACACAATCTACATTAAAACTATGCTTAGAAGAGGCAGAAATCCATTCCGATCATGAAAAATTAAAACGACTTTGTGCCACAAGGTGGTTAGAAAGGTACAATTCTGTTGTAGTTTTTCTAGAGTTGTATGATGGTATTATATTGGCTTTAGAGAAGATCTCTGAATGGCCAGATAGAGATTCTGCAAATATTGCAAATCAACTAAAGTGTACAATGAAAAAGGCAGACTTTTCTATTTCTCTACAAGTTATAAATCAAGTATTTAGCTACAGTTCCTTTTTATGTAAGTTACTGCAACAACGAAATATTGATTTAAAGAAGGCAACCGATTTAGCAGAAGATACTGTACAAGAAATAAAAAACCTAAGAGAAAATGCAAATACGGAATTTAAACATTTATTTTTAAATGCTAAAAAACAAGCAGATAAGTCTGACTTTAATTTAAACAAACCACGAATTGCAAGCAATCAAACGCAGAGATGTAATGTTGATGCTGTTACTCCGGAGGATTATTATCGTATCTCAATATACATTCCATTTTTAGACGCTTTTTAAAATAATTTGGAACAAAGATTCTCAAATCACAAATCTATTTTGGTTGGATTCCAAAGTTTATTACCAACCGATCTTAACAAATTAACGGATGAAATACTTATGGAATTTAAAAATTTGGTCTTGTTTTACAAAAAAGATCTAAGTGATACCCTTGACAAACTCATAGTGGAGCTTAAGTTTTGGTACAGAGTAATCGCTAGGCTGAGAAAAGATGAATGGCCAAGAGATGCTTTAAGTGCCTTACAACATTATGCAGATAGCATGCTACCAAACATTAAGACAATGCTGCATATATTAGCAATACTACCTGTATCTACTGCAGAAAATGAAAGAGCTTTTTCTACTTTACGTCGTTTAAAAAATTACTTAAGAAATTCTACATCAGAAAACAGGTTAAATGGTTTAACTCTTCTGCATTTGTATAGATCTATTTGTATCTATTTTAGATAAAATAGCTGAAAAACCAAGAAAACTAGATATTAAACTAAATTAATTACTTGTTTTTTCGTAAATAATATTCTTGTACTATAGTTTCCATGATGTACTACGCCAACTATGCGTATTTAGAGATCAAAATGGTCTAAGATCTTTCTATTAAAACCTTACTTTAATATCTAAGACCTACAAGTTTTGAACTCTATTGCATGAAATATTTGCCTTATTCTCTTGATAATATACATAAATAAATAAGATAGTATATATTAAGCAAATTTACTCAAAGAAAACCCCTCGAAAAAAATTTCTCGGTGCGCCACTGATTCGAAGAATAAAAATTGTGTGGGATATTTACTCTAAAAGTGCCAAGAAGTTAAGAAGGGCGATACAACGAGAACATAGTCGACTCAAAAACTTAATGCACCTTTTTAGTTCTCTTCAAGTCGTGGCCAAAATTGAAAACCACTAAATAAAAATGGATGGACGACTCATAACACATGCCATTGATGCAGTTCGACATGGAGTACATACCTTACCATCGACATGGTAGACACTGATGACATACTGACAATATTATACTATTTTTAGTTGAAAAACCTTATTTGGATATTTTACTGGTGTTCCAACGATGGATTCACACTATTGCTGAAATGCTTAAGCGAATAAACATCCAAAATTAGTTAGATCATTAAAGAGTACTCAATTAAACAAAGGCATAGCAAGAGCTTTATAAACATTAATCTAGATCTCGTTGAGCTGCCCACGCAAATCCTATGCATCTTATTGACTTCCGTTCATTCCATTTTAAAATAGCTGGTTACATTATTTCGAAAAAAGGTTTTAATTGAATTCCAAAGCTCAAATATCAATTGAATTATTAAGTTGATTAAACACAGTTGATTTGGTATGGATTGATGCATGTAATATGTGCATATTAGTTAATAGACAGTTAATACGGCGGTAAATTATTATTGTGGCTTACAGCTTCTTAAAAGTAGAATATTAACCTTTCCAGACCCCCAAGACTCGGTGTATCGAGAACAGCTGCAAATATTCACCAACCCAAAAATAAAACAGAAGGAATTACTACAATTTTTTAAACAATAAGTTAGCATGTAATTACATATAACCTCAAATACAAAACAGAATTACTATTCTAGAGTCTGATTGTGTTGAAAACTCATTATAGTTTCTCGCGCTTATTAGCCACTAATTTCCTATAGTTCAATCAAAAACAAACAATTAATTTATTGGGCCATTTATAGATTGACACAATAAAGGAGTATTTTAGTTCCTCTCGTGCAGCTTCTGGAAGAGGTTGAATACAGAGTGGTTATGCATTGCAGTGAAGAATTGTTACTATCCTAGACTCGTTTAGTTTATATCGTGTGGAGAGCATGTAAGTACTTTTTGCAATTGATAATATTTTTTTAATATGTTTCATTTTATACAAAAAATGGATTATTATGCCATTCAGAACAAACTCCATATTTACATTTTATATTGAAATAAATAGATCGGTTTATCGGCAACGACAGCTTTTCTACCATATTGCACATATGCAGAAACGTTGTCAAAAGTCCAAAAGATCTTATCTTCTGGTTTCTAGGGTAATAAGTGGTTTTTTGTCGAACAATATGTAACAACAGTGTCACATTGTTACTTATGCAATAAGTCACAAGTTGTCAACTTATGTCTGATACCTACTTTAATATCTTTTAATTATTATTAACACTTTTCGCCTTATGACACTGTTGCTGCCTAAGAGCGATATATTCACAATTAATTGCATGCAGAAAATTCCTAGGGAACAGATTATTGTCATAACTTAACCTGGTGGATATAAAATGGGCGCACTAACTCAAAGGGCCTAGCATAGGTCAAGCCAAAAAGATACGCCTATCTTCTATTATACAAAAAACTGCAACGTAAGTGAAAATAGTTGCTATAGCTAAAGCTAGAACTGCAGCTATAGCTATAGCTACTAACATAAGAAATTCCTGTACATTAGTTGTTTTCAGAATATACCTGTTTTACAATAGGCCAATTTTATAAAGTAACAAAATATTATCGAAGATGCTCTAGGTGAAAGAAATATCTGCTCTAAAACAAAAATACATAAAAACATTTGTCAATTTTTAACGTCAAACATAATGTTCACAATCAAACAAAAAGAGTCAACAGTCTAAATTGAAAGTACTCAGCTTGACCACCTTGCCAAGAGATAAGGCAAATTGGACCCAAAACTCTTGTCGTTGCATTCTGCAGTTTCTTCAAATTTGCTTAATATCTTTCTTCGAACTGCTTAAGACTTTATTGCTCTGCAGAATATTCTGTTTTTGATATACTTATTGACAGAGATAAATGTGACTCTTTTAACATGATAAGAGCAAAAACAAACTAAAAAAACTAGAAAAACCCAACAAAATGTCCAAACACACAACTGTCGATTTCTAAGAGCAATGCATTGAAAAAATGAGCAATTTTATTCAGGTCAACTTTGCATTTACGGAGGCAGTTAAAGGCTCAGTAGTCCTATGATAAGTTCTCAGTACTGAAATTCTTGTTTCGGTGGTGGTTGCTCTTTTATCCACATCCACATTAATGAGGATAACTTTTGACATAACTTGCAAAAATCTAATGTACGATATTCTTTAATTTCGCAAATGTAATTTCAATCTTGATACCCTACATTATCTACAAATCAACGCTCATTAAAGAATGTGTTTTGCAATTTATAAATGTCATAACAAAGGAGAATGGCAATCAGAGTTGCGCACTTATGCACATACAGAATTTGTGCTTTCTTTTGTAAACGTATGTATCAAGTAATTCAATTGTCAAGATGACATTTAACAATATTTCCAAAGATTTCGGGAATTTTTGTGATTAGGTCCATTAGATAGTGAAGAATAGCATATATTCCAGCGTGTATTTATTTCCATTGCTTATGCTCGGAAAAATAAACTTCACACTCGGAATTAAAAGATGCAATTTAGTCTCTTACTATTTCCAATGCGTAAAAACAATCGCAATTCGATAAACACATCACTACATCAAATTTCATCCAAACGTCGTTTTCTGCTCACCTTGTGACAAATACCAGTTTACGTCTATACTACATCTTAAGACGCTATCCGTTATAGTAAATGGGAAACTCAATATTAATTCAAAATTAACTTCCTTTTCTAATTTCCCCTGAGTATAACTTGAATTCTCTGACTGTTCACTTCCCTGGTCAAAATAAAAATCAGGTTTTCCCAGAAGAGTGGAAACCCTGCATGAGTAGGCACAAGATAAACGGATTTGGTCAGCTCAGTACAGTCTAATGTAAAGTATTTAATAAGAAACATTTGTATGCAGCCTGAAGGCTTTTAAATTTAAAGTAGTGAAAAACAGAAAGTTAGAAAACCAAACGAGGTAATTCAAGAGGTAATAAATCTTGTAATAACAGAAAATATTTCTGTACGTTCTGCGGGAAAACAATTTGATGTAGCAAAATCATTGATGGTTCATTTAGTGTAAAAAACCAAATCGTTACCTGAAAATTCTTTTATATACAAACCCAATATAGAGAACAAACATTTTTTTAATAAACATGAAGAAGACGAACTCTGCAATTATTTAATAATGTCCGCAAAAATGGCATATAGATTTACGTATGTTACAACTAGAGAGCTAGCTTATCAATATGCCTTAAAATTGGAAAAAGATATGCCTAAACTGGACTGAAAATAACAAAGCAAGAGTTGATTGGATGAAACATTTCATGAAACGGCGTCCACAATTGTCTCTTCGTTGCCCCGAAAAGACAAGTCTGTCAAGAGCAACCTCATTTAATCCAACGGCACTGAATAACTTTTTTGATAAGCTAAAGAGGGTTATGAAAGAACATAATTTCAGCCCAAATAGAATATACAATGCAGATGAAACGGGACTCACGACCGTGAGCGAACTGCCACAAATTATTGCCCAACGTGGTATAAAGCAACTGGCTCAAGTTACATCTGCAGAAAGAGGCCAACTTGTGACGATGCTCTGCTTTGTCTCTGCGACAAGTAGTTACACAACTATTAATTATATTTATTGTGTTAAATGAGTTTTTATAGGTAGCCATGTGCCTCCGGTTTTCCACGAGTAAGATATAAAGACTTTATGTTAGAAGAATCTCCTACACGGAGTTTAGATTTGTGCAATAAAGGCAGCTGAATGACTCCACAACATTTTCTGGAGCATTTAAACATTTTGTTGAACAGATATGAAAATTATTTATACTGGAATCGACTTATGTAAAGTCCCGAAAGACAAAATTTTAATTTAGGATCGGTCAAGTAAAGAAAACCCAGTGCTATTGCTCGTAGATAATCACGAGAGCCATATAAACATCAATGTCATCACTCATGCGCGGGATAATGAGGTAGTAAATTTAACTTTTCCGTCCCATGAAGACGTACTTTAAAACTGCATACAATGATTGGATAGTAAAATAATCCTGGAAAAACCATTACAATCTATCATCTTGCAAAACTGGCTTAAAATGCATATGACAGAGTTTTACGCTGCATAACCTTTGTTCTGGTTTTTCTAAAGCTGGTATCTATCCGTTTAACAGGAATGCTTTTGTAGAACATGTTTTCCTGCGGCTACGGTAACAGACCATCCTGATCCAAACATTTCTGTCCAGTCAGATTCCATTTCATCGCCACCATATATAATTCCAGCATTAACAGAATTCTCATCAAATGAACTTTCGACTTCTTTGTTATTAACTGAAATACAACCGTATCCAAAAGCTTCTCCAAGGGAACGAGAGAGAGGTAAAGGTCGTGTTATTACGGAAACCCCAGAGAAAAACGAGATAGAAGAGAAAGAGCAGAATGGAGGAAATCAAAGAAAGTGATAAACGAATAAAGATTAAGCCACAACTTTTTCAGAAGAGAGTAACAGTAGTAGGGGCAATGATGAAGAAGTAAATTATGCTGAAAGCGAAGACTCTATAGGATGGAGAGGCGATGATACCGAATATGAAAACTTTGACTGGGAAAATGAAAAGTTTGATAAGGGTGATTTTATTTTTGTGAAATTTACAACCAAAAAGCTAACAAAACATTTTGTTGGCGAAATAATTTCCATTTTGACAGGCAATTACCTAACTGTAAAGTTTTTAAGAAAGAGTGCTAAGACCAATAACTTTCTTTATCCAGAAATAGAAGATATTTCTGACATTAACAAGTCTAACATTGTTATGAAGCTACCTGTTCCAATTGCTAATGGAAGGACTAAAAGATCCCAGTCATTTTTATCGGTTGATGTTGATTTGTCAGCTTTCCTCTACAGAAACACTATGTCCCTTTCACAACTGTTTCACAACTCTCAAGCATATGTAAATGGTTGAAAGGGACATAGTACACAGTGGCGGATTTAGGCACAAGCGCTTGAAGCGGCCGCTTCAGGCCCCGCAAGTCAGGGGGCCCCGCCGAGGCATCCTGCCAAGGACCGCACTGGACACGCGATAAATAACAATTATTGGCGTGGAATTCACTTACTCGCGAAAAGTGAAACAAAAACGGTTTATATCATTCATATCGGTTGACACATTATAGTTTTCTACGAAAAGGCAAGCATAAGTAAAATATTGTGACGGAGTATACTGTTTCACAACAGACTTGCGAGGAATGTATTATCTCTGTCGTTCCGAACACTTACTTTCTCGCACAATCAGCATCAGCGCGGTCATCAGACTACTATGATGACTATAATTTCTTGAATTAATGGTTTCTGATAAGACGTTCGGTGAAGGGGAATTTTACAACGCTTTTCAACGGGTAAAATTCCTGAATGACTTTTGTCAATTGTTTTTGGTATAGTAAAAGTAGAAAAGTTCCATTGTAAAATAACTGATTGTAAAATAAATGTATTTATGTCCGATTGCATTATAAAGTACTGTTTATTCTATTGTATTGCGCCAGTAAACTGGCTTATTATTGTACTCGTAAAATAAAGTGGTAGTAGTAAAATAAAGTATATAGTAGTAAAATAAAGTATGACAACTGTATATTACATGTCAAATTTTCTTCTGTCAAGAATAGATGTCAAATTTATAAACTGATTTTTTTTTGATAATTAGCCAATTTTAAGAATCGAACATATAGCTTTGTATGCAACTCTTACATAATCGGACCTTATAGACGCGCCCTTTTTATAGGCCTTGCTCGCTTCGCTCGCTCGGCCATAAACGAGGCTTGTCTATAAAGTCCTACATTATGTACTTGTTACATAAATAGCTATTATGTCCTATTGCATTATAAAGTACTGTTTATTGTATTGTTTTGCGGCAGTAAACTGGCTTATTATTGTACTCGTAAAATAAAGTGGTAGTTGTAAAATAAAGTGTAGTATATTCAGTTTTCCAATGGCAACTGTATATTACATGTCAAATTTTCTTCTGTCAAGAATAGATGTCAAATTTATAAACTGATTTTTTTTAATAATAAGCCAATTTTAGGAGTCGGACATAAAGCTTTGTATGCAACTCTTACATAATCGAACTTTATAGACTCGCCCTTTTTATAGGCCTCGCTCGCTTCGCACGCTCGGCCATAAACTGAGCTCATCTATAAAGTTCTACATTATGTACTTGTTACATAAATAGCTATTATTTAATATTTATTAGTGCGTATAATGTTAATTAACGAATAATAAATCAGTTATACCAAAAACCTAAAATTATACGATTAAGTACTATGCCGGCAGAAAAATTTCACTCGATTTTCTTCATTTTGTAAACGGTCTTACATCCAGTGGCAAGTTTTACTTATGTCAAATTGTTATTTTTCTTTTAATGACATATGTCATAAAGTACAATTTAATAAAATACGTAGTTTCTAAATCAAAATGATGTGTCTTGATATAAATTATTTTTTATATTAATAATAAAATCAGCCAATATTATTTTATTTCTATTGAAATAGTTATTTTTGACGCGTCTATGATATTGTGTCATGTCATGAAAAGTCTTTGTTACTCGTCTAAAATTTAAGAAAAATCAGCCTACTTGATAAAAACGTGCGAGATTTTCCTGTCAGAACAGTACATATGTCGCAGGAAGATAGTCAAATCCGGAAAACTAACTAGCTACCTAGTCATTTACTAAGTGACGAGGCAGATAGTAAATCGAACATAAATCTATATTCCTTTTGATTTTGTTATATGCCTAGGTATTTACTAAATTAAACTAAATTTACTAAATTAGAACAGGCAGTTAGTAAATGGCTTAATGTGCTGTCGGCAAATTAGGTAATAACATGCACATTTCTTCGTAGAACATTTTTTTAGATGAACACTTGGAAAATCTTTACCTTGCCTAAAGAATGTTCTGCAAAAAAATGTGCATGTTATTACCTTATTTGCCCACAGCACATGAAGTCATTTACTAACTGCCTGTTCTAAACAACGGCATTTAGTAACCTTCATTCAATGAACCCTCTTCATGCCTAGGCATGAAGCAAAATCGTATAGATTTATTCTCGTTTTACTGTCTGTCCCGTCACTTAGTAAATGACTAAGTAGGCAGATAATTATTTGCCGGATTTGACCACAGATTATACTTTACAGATGCGAAGCTCGCCTGGTCCCGCCAATCCAAATTTATATAAGCATGCGTGAATCCACCATTGTTTTAGTAGTATTTTAATCAACCTCACTTCTCTTCTTGTTTATATTTTGTGCGTGTGTTTTTGTTGCGTTCAGATATTTTGAATTATTTTGTTAGTACTTTATATATTTTTTCATTAATATTTGATTTGACATTTATATTATGGAAATAATGTTACCTTTCTGCACTTACCAATTGATTTGTACAATACAGTATCCATATAAGTATAATTTATTATAATGTTAATAAAAAGTTTTAGATTTTGGTAAATTGTTTATTTTTTTATAGTTTATTATTTTTTGTTTTATATACCTTAATTTATGTTAATCCTTGGGGGCCCCAAAAATTTGTAGCGCTTCAGGCCCCTCAAGTGTTAAATCCGCCACTGATAGTACAGATGTTTCTTCTTCAGATCTTATTTTCAAATACTATTATAGTTTTCGTTTACTTTGTTTAAGTGTTAAATGTTAATAAACAAATAGTACATTTATATTTTATTTATGAAAAATGTATTTTTTATTTCAAAAAAATATATGTAACAAAAATGTCCCTTTCATACCACCTCTCCCCTATGCATACAATACACTACCTTCAATTTACATATTAGAATGTTTATATCAGACTAAATATGTTAACGTAAATCTTGATACTAATTATTCCAAAGTCCACTTTTGTTACTCAATATGATCATAATACTAGGCACAAAAAACAATATTATTTTTCCATATTATCGATTAAGACGCAGTAGACAGTTTCGTTGTTGCTACGGAAACGATTTTTGATGCATAAGTCGCATAATGATTTTTTGGTTTAGAGCGAAAAATATTTCGTGCACGAAGTCAAGTAAATAAAATCAATGTGGAATTTTGCATATGGATCGCATGTCATCATTTTTTGACAGCTGTAGAAAAAAAATTTAATTGACAATAAAAAGGTTTCTGCTGGAAAAGGCATTCTACCACTACAATGAATATATGACTTGTTACATTAATACCTAACAATTATATATACTCTTCTGTTTATACAATTTAATAATAAGTGCATGTACAGATGTACACGTACACGTACACGTACTGTTTGTTATTCGACAAATGTGTGTTATATACCTTGTTAATCATATAATTATGTTAATTACTGCTACAACTATTTATTAGTAATACCCATCTGTATTTCTCGATATGTATATCTATTCTATTTATCTTGACTTGTGTAAAAGTACTAATCGAGGTATACCAGCACCAATAAATTATTATTATTATTATTAAACTTTACCGCAGCAGAAATATAAAATGTAAACCAATATTAAATATTCTATTAACAAAATTATTTTTATTGGCAAAATATTTTTGTATCTATAGGAAATCTCAGAGAGTATAATTTGTAAAATTAATTTATTTTAGTAATTTAATTGTTCGATAAATATCTACTTGATTGCATTCTAAACATTTATGTAAGGCATGTAGTTTCCCTTTTCTCTTTTTCCGTAACGGAAATTATTGAAACTCGTTTTATTTTTAATACTTCCTAAGAATGCGGAAATAAAATATCGATTAATAAGTTTCCCATAGATTTCAATTTATCAAAAGATTAAAAGTGTAATTTGTCTGCACATTAAAAATACGAGTGCAAAGAGGAACCAAAATTCAAATGTGTTAGTTGCAATACAAACACCACCCTTCGATACCACATCATTTATATAGTACTTACGTTTCTTTTCTTTCGTTCAAAAGTATTTTTTACTAATAGCCTTGTTTTGTTGTTTTGTAAATAAAACAAGAAAAATAAGTATTTCATTATTCACTTTTCTTTCTCTCTTTATTCTCTAATAAAAGATATGCGAATAGTCAGACGAGATACATATCATCGTTAAATTTACGAAGGGGCGTATATTAAAACATTTTTAAAAACACACATATTATATGGCAATGCAGATTTTCCATACTACACTAGGTTAAAGTAATGATGAATTATCGCTTAGGTGTATGTACAGGGTGTTGCACTAAAAATGCGTATCCTCTGAGAAAAAACTTCTTTTTGAAAAAATAGGTTTGGTGGTCACTGGTTAAAGAATCACAGTTTGAGTTGTATGTAGCTAACTGCATTTGTTACATAAATTGATGCAGATGTTGGTAGGTGATGTCACAGTTTGTTTAGACTACTATTTTCTTATTATTCTATTTTAGTTTATGAACATCCAAACTCAACTTTAAACGTGTTCGTTCATTACTCGATCTTCCAGGTAGTAGATTTTGCAGTATTGTTTTGAATTCTTGGATTAACAATGTTGAACAACGATTGAATTGATTATTCTTCATGTTTAAAGTAGTTTATTTAACACAACGGATAATTAACAGCTATTCATGAAATGAAAGTATTTTCTTAATGTTATTCTAATTAGAAATAAAATGATCAAATGAAGTACACATACTTCCAATAAAGGACAGTCTGATATACTTTGTTTTAAAAAGTTTATTTATTGGAGGTATTTTAAGAGTAATAATAATTGTGCATTTTATTAAGATACTGAAGAGAAGGTTCCTTCTGAAAAATAAAGGAGCTTCGTTTTAAGGGAGTTCTTTTGTAAACATTAAAAGCAGATGTTTGTAAGCAATAAAATAAACCTATTACAACTACAAATGCTCGTTACGTAGAAATAAGTAGTTAATGTGTCTATTCCGTTAAAAATGTAATATTGATACTGCTGAGAGTATATGGTCGGGGTGACGTGTGTGTGTGTGTATTTTTAGTTTAATACATCAAATCCAGCCGAGTTTTTTTTAAATTTTATTCGGCACTATTCACTTCGTTGTGTTTTAAATAAATGTCATTTTTCAATTTAATTATTTATTTGATAATTTGGTATTTTGCAATGAACTGATATTGTGATTTATTTTTGTAAAGTACAGCTTCCAGACAATTAAACTATAAAACATAGTGGGTATACCTCCTCGAATAACAAAGGAAAATTGACCTATTTGTGTTCAGTATTTACTTTTTAAAATAAATATCAATATTACGTTACAGCTATTAGAGAAACTTGTCCCTAATAATGCAATAGTAAAGTATTATACGAATGTAAACATCCTATTTCTTTTTTATGCCATCTCATTACTCATCAATACACAGACTAAAATTACAAACAAAATGAAATGTGATACTGTTAATGCGTATGATTACCCAAATAGTGTTTTTAACGTACTCTTTAGTTTGGCAAACACGGTATTTGATGTTATATGTGAGGTAGGTCGTGTCACGCTTCAGCAGTCCTCAACAAGGTGCTGTTTTATGAAACGTTGAGTGAAACAACCTGCATATTTCACTCAAAGAATATCTTCGAACCGGACGGGATTGTGGAATGGCTGTTATGGCCAGAACAAAAATTCTATATTGTCAGCGATTTTTTTAAGCTTTGCACGTTAACGTCAAAACGAAGGAGATTCGGCACATAGTGCAATTTCAAAAGCAATATCAAATGCCGGCAATCGTTTCGTCCCAACCAAGTTATACCAGTCACTAGCGCGCAGAAAGTTTCTAAAGATTTGCGACTTCTGTCTATTCGATGAGTTGAAGAGGATTCATCAAAAACAATCAACTGGACAAAAATAGTTGCCATAAAAGTAGAAAAGCAGCATTTAAAGATATCCTTTAAAACCAGCCACCTTGACGTTTCGGAACAGACGAGAGGATTTTTTTTTCTTCGATAAAGCAGTACACTTCGCCATGCGGTCAATGGACCCGTTAAGCAGTTGGTCTCGACAACCACATAAACATCATTTCTGTGGTTGTCGTTAAAGATCACCGCCCTATACCATTCACAAGTTTGTATTTACTTTAGTGGTTTGGCCATGTTAATTACAATTAACATTTATATATGCATACAAGAGAGCGAGGAATTCCTCCCCGTTTGAACGATGTTACCGGTTGCCAGCGAAAAGCGTTAGCAAAGGTCGAAATTGGTGTTATCATTTCGTTTTTTTTTAATTTTACTGTGTCTAGAATAATAGCTGTAGACAACTGGGAAATGGGTTTGATTGTGATTAGCTTTATAAATAGATACAGCGTGCTAGTCGTTTAGAAAAAATTGGAGAAAGTGTTAAAATTCAGAACATTAAGCGTTGTTCAGGTGTCTGGTAAGGACGCAAAAAGGGAGTTCAAATCTAGGACTTTCTTTTAATCCAAGACTAACTTTTGATTCAATGTACTGCAACAATGTATGCAAACAAATCGATAGTAATGGTCGATGAAAAATATTTCACCTTTTCAAATTCGAATTTGTCGGGAAATGATGATTTTTATGCTCAAAACAAAGAGAATATGCCTGATAACATTTGTGTTAAGTTCCAAGACAAATTTGAAAAACAGTTCTCGTATGGATATCGATATCGGAAAAAGGTATTTCGAAGTGCATTATCGGAGATTTCCGAAATCCGGCCATTACTTCTGATATTTATATAAAATAATGTCTAGATAAAGTCATTTATAAATACCTACAATTAGGACAATAACTATGTATGTTGTGTTGGGTGTTCGGGAGACCACACGACGTTCACCCATAAAATTGGTCTTCTACCCTATCCCTATAAAGGGCAACAGATGAAGCTGTCAGATTAAGTGTGTGGTAGAGAAATTCGTGAGAATTCTCGACGGTAACTCATACCGATCAGGGGGAGCCCTGGTAGATGAGACCAGTGTGGGCGGATTCGAATCTCGCCTGGGATAAGGTCCTTTATGGTCACCAACGGAACCCGCTGCTTGACCGAGGTCATTTATGGTCACCAAAGGAACCCGCTGTTTGACTGAATCTCAAGTGCGGAAAATCTAAGTGAGGTTTACCCTGCTTTTGGGCTAATGGGAAACTGCAGGCCGCCAGGTAAATGTGCTTAGGAGCTATCCCGACCACCCTATGATCCGGACTGCAGCCGGGCACAGTGATTGGGAGAAGCTCTGAAAGCCATTACACTTAAGGAGTGTTGAAGCGAATACATAGTCTCTCACAATCAAAACAACTTCACCAAAAACGGGTACACACCGGGAGTCTATAACGTGTAGACTTAAACGAAGCTCTGTCAAGGGCCCACCAAGCCTAAAATTGGTAGATCGGGGTGGCAAAACCATTAAAAAACCGAGTCCCGCCACAATTGAGGTTGGTTTCGATCGGGCAGTGGTCCCACTTTGCAAGAGCGCATAGCTGGGGAATAGTCCTGGAAAATTGCTGGACGAGGTACTGCGGTACCGGCGGGTGAGTAACGTGTTAAGTCAATTGCTCCGGAACTAGTCCTGCGATAGCTAGTAGAGGGTGGATAGGCAACCTCGCTCCGACCAGTGAGCTGATCTGGTAGCAATTGCTGTACTGCCGGTTATGCAATTTGCGCGCTGATTGGGCGTATCCCAATCACTTCCTTCTGGAAGGGAACGTGGGAGTATGTTCACAATCATGACATTAAATAACTATGTATTTTAGCCAGACTTAGCTAGTTTGCATTACGCGATAACTACCGTCGAATAGTTGAACAAAGGGAAAATAAATTTTGCGTCTTCCAAACGTCCCCAAGGGTTGGCCAATTGAGGATTTTTTTGCTATTCTTTCTCATTTAATGTATCAAAATGGCTGGGAAGCAAAATCCTTCTAACAGCTAAAACGAAGAAATTAAAGAAATTGACATTCATAGTTCAAGCCATGATGAACATCGTGGAAAATCGACTGAAAATGGTCGTCCATTTGTAGTTTACTTACATTCTTAATTTAAAGAAATTCGTGTCTTACGTAACAACGTAACACATGAGAATAGTGTTTAATACAGAGTTGGTGGCATCTAGAATTATCTATTTATCCTCTAATTTAACACTTTCCTAACTTGTGGCTGAAAGTTCAATTTTCCGAATTAAAATTATCCTAAATATCAAAGAATGCAACACAGCATGAAATAAATTTAATAAATAAGCTGTTGGCAAATATAAAAATAAAATATACCTAGAGTATAATATGCTGGTCGTGCTTGTACATTTCCACTAGTGCGAAGTGTATCACTTTCTGAGATATGTCACCATGTGTGTGCGTGCGTGTGCGTGCGCAAGCGTGCGTGTGTTTGTCACATTACGTAAAAAATACTTTTTAAATGCGGGACAATTTGTATACAGAATCTTATTATTATTATTTTGTTTTTGGTATAGTGGTGACAACAAAACACAATCTTGCACTGGGTGACAACTTCTCTTACGCGCTCCTAGGAAAATGTATTAGTTTCTAATATATTTTAATATAGGAAAATACTTGTTTGAATCAATGTAATATTAATTATGTGAAACTCACAGGGTGTCATTCAATTCTTTTATACCAGACTTTTATAGGCAATTCAGAATTAAATATGAAGGTAAGGACGTCAAAACAAGGATAAACAACGTCAACATACTAATCGTCAATAAAATATCATTCATTAAAATAGTAACTTCCTGAAGTTGATAACATTTTATAATTTGTAAATATTGTGTTGGGCGCCAAAACGGACCAAAATTTAACAGGAGAATTATAATATTAAAGATCTTGTTTTTGCCACTAAGGTCTTATAAGTTATATATAACTCGCCAATCACTACAATTGATTCTAAAATTATCGATTTTTTAATAATTACATCATCAACGCCGGCGACTTTTTAAATCCAGTCGTGTTTTGTTAGTTTAATGAATGCTGATATCTATGCGACATTTAATCATTAATCTACATATACGGGCGGAATGTTTTTAACGGTAAATGAAACACATCTAAGAAGGTCGACCGAACAAGTCAAACTGTGTTAACTGGTCTAACAGTACCAGAAATTCGATTGACAAAGCATTCAGTTCGCTCTTCTTATTTTAATTAACTTAACCGAAGTTGTAAGTTTAAATATTTTAAAATTATTAGTTTCTACTGGTTTTTTCAAATAGCTTCTACATACTGATGCTATAGACCTACTTAAAATATCTTTTGTTTTATAACCTTTTGCTTGAAAAGCGATTAAAGAAAAGTAACCTGGAGCTATCCAAAAACAAAATATTTTTCAGTTTTCACAAACAACAAAATACTGGCATATAGAATGCAGTTAGCAGAAATTGGTAGGCGTGTTTGAGGTCATCAGGGTGGAGGAACGTACTTCCTTGTGTACTGGGCGTTCTAGGCAAAGAGGCTTTCACCGTTCTCAACAGAAACCGCAAACCACCGAACGTAGTTCTCCAGTTTACCACATTCCCCGACCCGTCCAACGAGTTGGCCTGCCATTTATTGATGCGGGCTCTGCTCCAAGCAAACTGCTTGTCGGTATCACCGAAGAGACGCGGATCTCCGCGAGGTCAGGTGTATGAAGTGGGGCTCCATGGAAAGTAGTTGCAGTTGTTTCGAAAATCTGAAAGAGTGTTGTCCCTAGGTCTATGCAGCGCACCTATTAGTATCATGCATGGAGGGTCGTTCAGGGTAAGCAAAGGCGACATTAAAGGTTATGGGTTTAATACATGCGGTTTACCTCCAAAGGTGGCAGGATATTGGTGACTGGGATATACTAGCTGCTTGCTCTTGTGCCCTCTAAACGCACTTACCTTCGAGGTGATACCGTTAGAGCATGCGGCCTCGAATGCCATAGAATATATGTTCATTTCAACTAATTATGCATTAATGCACTATTGACACACACACATACAGCTTAACCGTGTAATAATAAGTCGATTTCCAATTTCATGCATTTCGTTTCTTACTTCCAACTAATCAACTTTCTCAAAGTAATTAATAAATTTTCAATGTATCTTTTGACCACTTAAGTTCTTTATAAGAAAAACATTTCACAGTTGTTTATTTTTAAATCGCAAACAAAAAACATTGAAGCGAGGTTTCTACATTCATCGCGAGATACAATGCAATAGTAGGTTACTAGGTTTAACGAGTTGGATTACAGCAAAGTTCTTGCGGCATTTAACCTAATGCCATTACTCATTAAAATACCTATCATCCTATTGAGATTCTTTCTTTACACACTTAAGAAAACATAATCATGTTATTCTTCCGTTACAGATGACCGACGTTTCTGCTTCCAAAAATTCAGTTCGAGCTACATAATTAAGAATAAACGATGGCTGAAGGGACAAACATAATCGATCAATCGACGTCATCAAAACAAACATCAAATAAAGATGGCATGGATTTTGTGACAGTGGTATCTGTTGGATCGGAAGAAGATTCAGGACAGAAATCCGACGAAGAAAAATGTGACGCTGAAAATGATCAACAAAATTCAGGTTATGTTACGGTACTTAAGATCGGCCAACCAAACAACCCTCCTAAAGAAGTAATCGAAGAAGTATTGGTATATCGACTCCCTGGGGAACGACTTGGATTTGGATTGAAATTTGAAGGTGGAACAAAAGCTGCTGAATTCGTTAAGCGTTTGTTTATTCAATCATGCGCCCCCGACAGTCCAGCGTCCATGGTACATTGTTCTTGGGGAAAATTAACGGAAGGCGACGAGGTATTAAATATCGATTCGTTACCCGTTACTAGTATGACAAGAATAGATTGTGTTCGGTGTTTAAAAGATTCAAATGTAGTAATCAAGTTGTTAGTTAGACACTTTTATAATAAAACAAGCGAAGATGTGTCGGAAAATAATGATTCTAGTGTAAAAGCTACTGAAGATTTACCTCTAGTAATAGGAGCAGAAAAGAAACGAACTCCACCACCACCACCGCCAGTACCACCGAGAAAAATTCCTAGAAAGATGTTAAAAGAGAATAATAACAATAATGTTGTTGTAAATACTGTAAATCCTACAACGGAAACTGATTCTTCACCTTTACATAATAATAACAATAATGAAATTATTGTAAACGGTCATAGAAGTTCTCGATTTCACTCACCTCGAAGTAGTGGTAGATTTGCACATTCAAGGCAATCACCAGAAGTATCGCGACACGTACTCCGGGATAGGCGTTTATCAGATGACAGTGTAGGCCCTCCAGATGCTGAAGTTTATCTTGATTTATTTTCTCAAGAATCAGGATGTAATCTTAGTGAATCTGATGATACCGGCAGCTCTATTTCCACGATCATAGATCGTTTTAGCTCTATTCCTACTACGACAAACTCAAGTTTAGCTGGAAGCCTGCCTTCTACACCAACATCTATCCAGAAACACTTGGATGTGTCAAATATTACCAATCCTTTTGATTTAGAAGCAATTTCTAGTGATAATTATTTATTCTCAAAACTTGTTTCATCTCGAAATGGTATTGATGAAGATGAAGCTGCTCTTTGTTCGAAAAACAATGAAGAGATTATACCTCTGCGGATAAGTAAAGATAATGACAATGGAAATGATCAAGGGGATCCTTTACAACCACCTATGAATTTTCAAGATGCACCTTTAAGTTATGGAAATGAAGATGTAGAAGCTGTTAAGGCTTCTGTAAAGGTAGCTGCTACCGAAAGTGTTTCTAGGTTGAATTATCAAAATAAAACAATGAATGAAATGGCCGATGAAAATGGTAATTGTTTAAAACAATCAAATGTTAATAAAATGATTAATAAAACGCAAGAAGTAACGAATTTTAAAATAAAGAGGGGTGAAAATAAAAAGCGACCGCCACCGCCACCACCACCTTGTGAAAAACCGAAGATTCCTCAACCAGAAAATAATGATGCGGGGAATGATGTGTGTGAAGGAGGCGAGATGAATGCGATGGGTTTACCAAGATTGGTGTATTTTGTGCCAAAATCTTCTAATAGTGATAATCGTCATCAAAGTGATAATTTGTCAGAAACTATAGAAACAACTAAGTTATTTCTAGAAAATGAAATTCGCGACTCTGAA
Source organism: Agrypnus murinus (assembly GCA_929113105.1). Lineage (NCBI taxonomy): Eukaryota > Metazoa > Arthropoda > Insecta > Coleoptera > Elateridae > Agrypnus > Agrypnus murinus. The sequence goes on along the minus strand of OV816023.1, from coordinate 135,894,055 downwards.
AAAATGTTATTACAGCAAAAAGATGAAGATGTAGAAGAGAATCTCGAATGTAGTTTAGAATCAAGTAATGTACCTGAAATTTATACTTCCTCAGAATTGTACAATCTCACTTGGAGTATATCTCCTCAGCTGGCTACTATTGGTGAAGATGATGAAGACAGCTGTCATGATAATTATTTTCAAAAGTAAGTACTATATGATGTTTGCAAGTTTTGATGGATAATTCGTTGATGATGGAATGCTTTGTTTTAGATCGTCTAACAATTCTACCACTCCTATCGTAATAATTGAAAATGCCGACTCTGAAAGACGTGAATCTGAAAACAGCATAATTTCTTCTGAACGTTCCGATGCACCTGATGGTAGTGGATCTGTAGCTGTAGATGGTATGTAATTTTAAAGATGATATTAAAATAGATGTAAATTTATGTTGCGATTTAAAATTCCGCTCTGATGTCAGTCGTAGGCGATGATATGTTCATTTTATTTAAACTTAAATTGATGTCAGAGAGGTTATTTTCATAAGATACTGGAATTACAATTGAAGAATATAGCATTTTCTTGTGTTTGTACTTTTGAATTTTTTAATTTGTGTAGATTGACACATAGCATTTATCTATTTACATAAATTGCAGTCAGTGTAAATATTTTTGATACTTTCAAGGTTCCACACTTCAATTATTATTGGACTAGAATTAAATAAGTACATACATTATTTCCAAGATCATATACAAATGCATGTACCATGGCTTGATTTATTTCTAAAAAAAGGAAACTAATAGCGCAATATATAGTTTCTAATTATTTCAACGCTGGGTTAGCATACAAACCCTATTAATTTTATTTCATTGATTATACTCCAGTTAATTAGAGGATTGTTTGTTATGGTATTGTCCAATTAGTTTTGACTTTTATTTTTTGTTTTGGATAAAGGGTAACAACAAATTCTTAAATATCAAAATCAAGGTTGGAAACATTGCCATATTGGATAAATATGAATTTGTCCTTTGTCTGTCTCAACTGCCATAGCACAATTATTGTATGTTCCGGTTACTCGCACTTTCATTAAATCGTATAATAGGATCGCGTAATTGCTTTAATTTCGTGCCTCTGTTAATAAATGTATAATGAAATAATAACAAATATGTTTCTGTATTTTACTATTTCGCAGCTTTTATATACAATTTCGCACCAAATAAAAAAAAATAGGTCGATTACCTGTATGTACGGGAATTAATCACTGTTTTTAGCGGAAGTTTATTTAATTATAATAACAACGACCTTTACATGCTATTCACGCTAAACTGATATTTTAAATTTGAATAATTATAAGACTTTATAAAAAATTAAGAAACGGAATTTGATCAGAAGCATTTCGAAATGTGGTACCTCATTAACGTAATTTATTATAATTAATTTCTTACTCATTAGTCAATATAATTATAAATAAACAGCAGTTTATATTACAGTGTATATCTATATAATCGCAATATAAAACAAATTCATTTATAGCGACAAATGAATGATAGAAAAAAGACCCGAACGGCACTTTACTAGAATCAATTATTATTAGATTTATTACCAACAATTTAATTAAGAAACACAAGAGTAACATTTGCTCAATCATAAAGCTGTAACTATTCGATAATCGATTACATTTGATTTCCTACAACAGCTGTAGAATAGGTTATAATTAACTTTGAAAAGTAATACATTAGCAAATCCAAAATAAGGATAATTATGTTGTATGGGTCTTAACTATACTAGAGTTTCTGATCTGAGAATTCCCGGTACCCAAGTCCCGGGAATTACTCTATTTTTTGTTATCTCGAGTCCCGGGAAAAATAACTCGAGACACGGGACTTTTGTGTACAAGGTATTTAATTAAAATTCTTACTTTAGAATTAAGGTTTTATTTGTGTGTTACTTTGCACAGATGGTGTTCTAAACCAGTTTTTTTAAGTACTAAACAGTCTTTGCAAACACATACAAATTGTTTACAACCTGTTTATAAACAATCAATAAAGGTAAAGGGATTAGTTTCAGTAAGAAAGTACCGTTAGGTATGGTGCCTCGCCTCAGCATTCTCTATAAATAAACTTGCAGTTTCTATTCAATTATATTCAAAAAGGATCTCCATCCGGAATTTCCTCTATTATTTATAAACCGGTAAGGTAGTCTTCTTAAAGACCTAAACAGAATGTTTTTCCTTAAAAATTCATATTGACGTAATATGAATATATTATAATAGTTTTTATAATCTCTTTAACAATCGGTCGTTTTCAATAGGTAAGGGGTTCCAAGAAAATTTTAATAGTTTTTGTAATGCCAATAGTATAATTAATTGCTTATAGTATCGTAGTATTAATTTACTAGATTTCTGAATTTGTTTCATCTGGCTGTTATTTATCTATTAAATTTATAAATAAACGTTTTCTGTTTAGCTTCAAGATGAAAATAAACCAAATCGTAGTTTAAAATTGATTTAAAAATGTAGAAACAAATTTCAAATTCCAGCGGGCCCATGCGGCATTGAGAATGCATGCACGGTTCACATTTAGAAAAATATTGAAGAAGATATTGATTGCATCTTGTACCTCAAAAATATTAAAAATTAGCAATCGATTTCAAAATTTTGCAAAACAAGAAATTTGAGTGAAATTGTATGTATCTCAATAGATGTTAAAAAACGCAGGAGGGTCAAAACTTGTTATGACCATGCAAACAATACAAGGAATTCAACAACAGCAAATACAAGTAACTGGTGATAGACCGATTATGCCTGTTGTGTCCATGTCTGCACAAGTCAATGCTCAGCAAATGCAGCAAACCATTCAACAGACCATATCTGGAACGGTCCAACAGGGACTTCGTATGCAACCAGATTGAGCTGTTACGATGCAAATGGGGATACATCCACAAAATCATCCACTAACGCAAATGGCTTCACCTGGCACAATAATCGGCCAAATTCAAGCAGCACCAAATGCTACACCGATTGGTATTTCACAAGTAACTGCAACTCAATTGCAGCAATATACAACCAAAAGAGTCCACACCAAGACCACCTAATATATTACCTTCAAATGCGGCCACTATCAGGCCGGCCAATTCTATTTCTACACAATTCATTGGAACGCAAGCACAAGTACATATTCAAATTGGAGGAATGGGAAATAAACAAGGTCCAAAAGTGCGAGCGAAAGCGCCTGGAATTAGAACGTTTCCTGCACCCAAAGCTGATGCTGCGAATCAAACACAGATTAAACCGTATACTTCTAATTTGCAATCGCATCACTTAGTCGCTACTAATAAAATGATTGCAACAACACTAACCAATTAAGCACAACCTCAGCATCTGTGGCACTAAAACCGTCTACGCAAGTCCTAAATAGCACAGGTGCGACAAGCCTATCAGCACTAGATGATATATTAAAATTTCTCTCGGTTTGATTTTACAAGTCGAATTTACGTTTTAATTGTGTTGGGTGAAATCCAATCATAAATTCTAAAGTTAACATTAGTAAAACCATCTACCGGAGCAGCAGGGATCCCTGAGTTCAGAAAATCGAAAAAAGATACAGAGAAACTGCAAGATGTTTCAATTGTTCCCAACTGAAGAGGCTTGGGGGATTTAATTTTTAACAGTGTAATGGTTTCCTTGGATATCATCTAGTTAGATTGGATACCAGAGACTATCTAGTTTGAACCTGTATTCACCATATTCATGAAGAATTGGTACATTCCTGAAGTTGTGATCTGAGGTTCGGGCCCGTGTAAAACTGTGTAAAGGTAATCTCAACATTTTGATAACCTACAAGCAGATAATCACCATCAACAGCAGCAGCAGCAGCAACAACAGTTACAATCTCTACAACAAAAGCAACCCTTAAAAGATACTACAAACACCAACTCCGCAGTTAAACAAGAAAAGTCAAATGGTGAAGAACAACAAAACAACCAAGAACCTGAATCGACACAAAACGACACAGCAAATGGTACTAATAATAATAGTAATAATAGACAACTACAAGAAAGTAGATCATTACAGTGCCTCGAAACGTTAGCTCAAAAAGCTGGTAATGCAATGGATCCTAATAACTAGTGATAATAATAATTAAATTGAATAGACAATACAAGCGTTCTATCATAATAATCCAAAACGATACTCCTAACGATTAAACAATACAGGCATCTAGTGCTGAAGATAATCAATCTAAAGTAATAGTTATTTCTGCGGTATAGATCCACCAGATTTATTAAAACTGTTAATACTATCATACTATGACAATTATACATAGTATGTAGCACATGCATTACAAATTGCAGTATAACGCGATGTTATTACATTTCGTACTAAACCTCACACAGGAGCTCATTTTTGAAAATATTCCACAATTAGTATTTAATCAAATTACTCCAGAAAAGCAACTTTCAATAAACCTGCTCTTGCACATTATAAATCAGAAGAAATAGGAAACATTACTAAAACTATCGTGAGTACTTAAATTGACGAAACGAATCGAGCTAAGAAGATCGGCGTGTAGATAGATGGATGATAACTTTGAAATAGACGACTCCCAGGCAAAAAAATGCAGACATTAAAGATCATTTTAAATGAATGAATTTGAAGATCCTTTAGAAGATTTTGCAACATCAGTGACCGTAGACCGTAGTATAAAGGAAACAACAAATGCACATCTACATAATCTTCTGATGCAAGGCCCACCAGTTACAGAAGTTTCTACAATTGTTAGCGAGGAGTTTAGTTCAACTATTCTTTTTGAGACGAATCTAAATATCTTTGAAGCAAAATACAATGTGTAAGGCTCTATCGATCAGAGCTGTATTCTAATTAAAAATACAATTATTAAACATTATACTGATCCAAACAAAAAATATCACATTAAATTCTAACTACTAGCTACTCATCATGCTGCTTATCTTCCTGACATGGTTTAGCATTAGTAAAATCTGATAATCAATTAGAAGTTAATTACACTGTTCTAAGAGATATGTGTAGTAAGAGTATAAAGGCGATTGAACAGGCAATACTGTTCTGAAGTATTTACTCCTGAAGGCACGCAAAAACAAATTACAACTACATAATTGGCCTTGACGTAACCATACAAATCCATTTATTGAAACTGATCGAATAGTAGTTGATTACTACCGTAGAAAATAATTGAAACACTATATTTCTGAAAGATATCTTGAATAGTGGAACGACACTTTTCCTTGATCGTTTTACCTGAATTGCTGCTTGTCCAAAATTGTAATATTGGTCAGTACTCAGTAATCGTCAAGATGCTGCTGATGTGTATGTGTAAATCCATGCCTTTCAGAATGCGTTTCTGCTTCGGGTTGGGTAAATACGCTATCCATATCGCAGAAAACTTTATTAGACCCAATCATCATGTAAAATACGAATTACTTGTTCATAAGAGATGCCCACGGCTTCTTCAATTTAACGCACCTTTTTCGACGTTTTGCCCAAACCACGTGTTGGACTTTATCCACAATCTCTAGAGTGATTGCCGTTTTTGGACGTCTTGAACGTAGTGCATGCGGTCACGTTTGAATTTCGAAACTAAAAAACTCACGGAGGAAATGAAGGTGACGAATCCCCAAGAACAGCATAGAACCTGCATTTAATTCCCGTTGTAGTTCTCTTCCCCCGAATATATATACTACATACAGACACTATGCTATATCTACATATGACTATACTGTTAAACTAGAAGTACCAATTACAGAAGTTTAAACTGATAGTTCTGAAACGTATCAAAACAGCAAAGTGTCGAGTTTAAACCTTAAAGTTGAAACATCTATGGTGCTAAATAAAAGATATCATTCCATTAACTCTACTGAGCAAAGCTGTACTCTAGATGTACTAATAGTGACTAGTAATTAGTTGATCCGACTACTTCAGAAAAGAAATGACAATAATAGATTTTTGACGAATCAGATAATTGATTTTACTGAACAAAATAATATTACCTTATAAATTCTATTATGAAAAGTTTAGCTTCTATCAATTTAATTATATCATTTAAGTACTACAAAACGCGTCTATCAAACACCAGCTAAAAGTAAAACACAGTATTGTTAGTACGTTTTGGTAAGAAATTTCGTAGAAAGTCGCATATTTCTGATTTTTATTCAGGTAGCGAAAGAAAAAACCTAGCCGCTACCTAAGAATTTCATCAGTTATGTGCAACACATCCTAATGTAAGCCTTGTAATCCTAGTGTGATATATTTTTTTATGTAGAATGAATTGACCTAACCTAACATCTATTTAAATCTATTGACACATCTTATGTAGTTATACACACTGGTTTTCTGGAATTCTACATTTATTTTGTGCGAAAATCAGTTATAAAAAATGTCTAATATTCCTCTGCTCTTTCATCCCTGTCCTAATAGCTTAAAGTTTCTTCATCATCACCAGCATTCATTAACACGTAAAAATGTCAAAAACATCTTTGTTAATATCTATCTAATAGTAACTACGTACTCACACTGTAGCCGTCATTCACGTTTAATACACAGTTAGTAACAGAAACAGAATATTACAAAGTATTCCTAATCTTCCTGATTCGAATAAACAACTCCAAATACAAAAGATTAAAGAAGATTTCTAATAAGAAGTTTTTATCAGTGACGTATACAGTCATTTTTTATAGATCAGAAAAATCAGTCCTAATAAAAGTCAAATTAAACATCTGCTGCTTGAATTTTTGATGGACTGTTAAGGAAGATCAAAACCATGAAAATACTCCATTATAGTCATGGTAACATATTGACACTTTTGTTTTGAATTGTGTCAAAGTTTCAAAGAGATGCAGTCAAAAAAGTTAGAAATACGAAAAAAAATGTCTTAAGAAAATCTAGGAATCTCGAAGTACTTAAAATTGACAAATCCACCATTCCATCGGTTCTACATCATTTTAAAGACACTGACAGTTGAATTCCATAAATAAAAAGAGCGAAGAAGTTAATTGATTATTCGGAATGTAGCGAAAAAGCTGAAAGAATAAAAGTCTTATGTGCAGAAAGCAGACCAGAATAAAAGTCTTATTATAAAAATAAGAATGTCGCAAATCGAGATGAACATCTGTAAGAATGATCCAGTTAGTCGTATACTATGTACATCCGGATATGACTCACTACCTGTTCAATCTATGAATTTTGCAGTTAAGTATTTATTTTCTTTATGAAACACGGTAATGGTCTTCTGCCTAAAGTATGCTTTCCAAAATCATATAGTTGCAAATCTAGTGGAGTTATGATTCCAATTCTCAAAAGCAAGTTACGAGAATATACCAAACTTATTCGTGAATCAGTTGCAAGTGGGTCAAGTGATGCAGATATTCAAGTCTTAATTGAACAACAAATGGACACTATCTTCCGTATAGTTGGAATCTGCCTAGGAATTCCTGATGAAACATTTAAATGGACTTATTATGATAAAAGCAAAACTTACCATTGCATCGGTCCAATTACACCAAAACAATTCTATGAAGAGCATGTGAAACTGTTATTTAATGTTGATGATAAGGTGTGTTTAGTAACTGACCCACGTTCTTCAAATCAGAATGGAAAACCATATACTGTATACTGTTTAGGAAATGTTGTGGGTGGAAGAAAGTACATTTATAATAATCAACCAGTAGCCTTATTGATGGAATTAGCTGCTAAAAGTATTAAAAATGGTGAACCTGTTTGGTTTGGTTGTGAGGTATCAAAACGGTTTGCTTCCAAATATGGCATTCAAGATTTAAAAGCGCATAATTTTCCTCTTGTATTTAGAACAGATATACAAATTACGATGGCTAAAGCCGATAAGTTATTGTATGGAGAACGCGCAACGACTCATGCCATGGTAATATTGATGTGGTATACTGTAAACGAAGACTTCGAATTTTAAGATTGTAGATAAAAACGTAACAGAAATAGTTCAATAAAACGTGAATTTATTGGATTTAGAAGCTTTTTCAGAGAAAGTTGGAGTTTCAACGACATCCTATTCCGCTGTTTAATACTTTCAGCTATAAGGGGATTTATTTTGGGGTATGGTGTTAGCAATCGATGTTCAAAAAGAAATGATCAAACTTCCTCTCTTTATTACATTAATCATTCCCCAAGTAAAAAGTTATATTTTCTAGACTATTTATTCCACATGTTTCTGGGACGTTAATCTATCTAACGTAGACTGTGCGACGCAGAGACATGATGAAATATGGGAGATCCGAAGAATTAAGTATGTTTAGCGAGCTCTATTATGCTAGTACAGAAACATATTTATATACTACCGTGAAAGGAAACTTCGTTCTACGTTTGAGGTACTGTCTTATGTTGTACGTCGATGTACGTATTTTAGAAACTTGGGGTGATTTACTTATGCTGATTGAGTGCAGCATTAGCTTCTATTGGTTCTTTGTGATGAAATCTTGCATTATGTCAAATAATAAATTTAAGTCCAGTCTGAACTAGGCACTATAGCATTGTTGTAGACTGTGAATATAAATAAAAAATGAAAAAATATGAAAGAAGTTGGTATTTTAGCAATAGAGAAATGTTATTACGCACAAGAACACAAACTGTGTACGAATGCTTTCTCAGCTAAATCAAAATAATTAATATAAACATTCCACTTAGGTCAGTTTTTGATTTTCTTCCCACATCACATTGAGTACCTGATACTTCGACCGCCTGCTGACCGCACAAGCACAACAACTCTGAAGATGTCAAAAAGTTTACAATGAAAGAACGTTTAAAAATTACTAGAAAATACAACCAGTAATAAATTAAAATACCTTTCTGATGAAAGAAAATTATTATATTTAGTTACAACACAGTACGATAGCAAGAATGACAACAACTCTGATGAAGATGTCAAAAAGTTTACATGAGTGAAAGTTTAGTTTAAATCGTTAAAGATTGTCACTTACAGGAACAGAAGCAAGCTAAGAAAAAAAGGCTTGTTAGTAAAAGTACAAAGTGCAGTGATGAGACATTATATTCAGTAGATATAATTCCCATATCATTTAATATCCTGATTAACAACTATGTACCTATGATGAAATTAGTGTAAGACAAGATTGATTCTAAAGTAATCTTCAAAGAAAAATGGTAGACGATAGTTTGGCTTCTAAAGAATATATCTTAAGTACAGATATACTCTTAAAGAATCTATCTTAAGTATTAGAAGATCAGAGTTGAATTTATTAATGTTTAAGAACGACCTGAAATGCTACATCATTGCTAAGAAGTGGAATAAAACAGAAACGGTAGCTTTAGTAATTTAGAAATCCTAACTATTTAGAAATACGTCATGGTCGACAATCTTTCTGTGCAATTACCCTATCCATGCCCTATTTGTAAGAACTCATTACAAGAAAACTGAAGTATGCTGGGTAAAATGTATACAGGTATTACTTTACAAGACACGTCTGTGTATGTTTATTGGTTCAATATGTCGTCAGTTCTAGAAGATTGATATCTGTCATACTGGTGACTGTAACATTAACGTACAACAGAAGTATATAGAAAGATACGTAAATCAGAACATACATATCAATGTTAGTTTCATTAGTTGTGTTAGTAGCCATCAGTTTCAGGACTATGAACTCCATCTCTTATTGAATGAATTATAACATAAAAACCATTCAAAACTATAGATCTGTACTCAAGAAAAACGCAGATATTCAGCAGTGAGAGATTCATTGATTGCATCGAAAAAATATAATTTTAGTCAATAAAATAGTCAATAAGGTTTCATCATTAAAATAAAAATCTATAGATGAAAGAAAATTGTTGTATTTAGTTACAACATTGGACGCCGACATTAATGATTTTAATATGACAACGATCATGTTATTGAGGTTTCATCGACAAAGTAAAAACTTACAGATGAAAGAAAATTGTATTTAGTTACAACATTGGACGGCGGCATTAATGATATGCGAATGACAACGATCAAGTTTAGTGGTTTCATCATCAAAATAAAAACTTACAGACGAAAGAAAATTGTTGTATTTAGTTACAATATGGGACGGAGGCATCAATTATGCACGAATGACAACGATCAAGTTATTGAGGTTTCATCATCAAAATAAAAACTTACAGACGAAAGAAAATTGTTGTATTTAGTTACAATATGGGACGGAGGCATCAATTATGCACGAATGACAACGATCAAGTTATTGAGGTTTCATCATGAAAATAATAACTTACAGATGAAAGAAAATTGTTGTATTTAGTTACAATAGTGAACGGCGACATTCATGACTTAAGAATGACAACGATCGAACTATTGCGGATTCATTAATAGAACAAAATACTTCCATATGAAAGAAAATTGTTGTATTTAGTTACAACATTGGACGGCGACATTATTGATTTACGAATAACATCGATCAAGCTATTGCGGATTCATAGAATAAATACTTCCAGATGAACGAAAATCGTTGTATTTAGTTACAACACGGGACGGTGACATTAACGATTTAATAATGACAACCATCAAGTTATTGAGCTTTCATCAATAACATAGAAACTTACAGATGAAAGAAAATTGTTTTATTTAGTTACATCGGAAGTCGACATTAAGGATTTTAATATGACAACAATCAAGTTATTGAGGTTTCATTATCAAAATAAAAACTTCCAGATGAAAGAAAATGGTTGTATTTAGTTACAACACGGGACGGTGATATTAAGGATTTAAGAATAGCAACCAACAACTTATTGGCGCTTCAATATGAAAATAAAAACTTACACATGAAAGAAAATTGTAATATTTAGTTACAACATGGGACGAAGGCATCAATTATGTACGAATGACAACGATCAAGTTATTGAGGTTTCATCATGAAAATAATAACTTACAGATGAAAGAAAATTGTTGTATTTAGTTAACAACATTGGATGGCGACATTAACGATATGCCAATGAAAATGATCAAGTTATTGATGTTTCATCATCAAAACAAAAACTTATAGATGAAAGAAAATTGTTGTATGTAGTTACAACATGGGACGGCGACAATAACGATTCAAGAATGACCACCATCAAGTTATTGAGGTTGAATCATGAAAATAAAAACTCACAGATAAAAGAAAATTATTGTATTTAGTTACAGCATTGGATGGCGACATTAATGAGTTGCGAGTGACAACGATCGAGCTATTGCGGATTCATCAATAGAATAAATACTTCCAGATGAAAGAGAATTGTTGTATTTAGGAACATGGGATGGAGACATTAATGATTTACGAATGACAACGATCAAGTTATTGAGTTTTCATCATTAAAATAAAAACCTACAAACGAAAGAATATTGTTATATTTAGTTATAACATGGGACGGCGACATTAATGATATACAAATAACAACGATTGAGTTATTGAGGTTTCAGCATTAAAATAAAAACCTACAAACGAAAGAATATTGTTGTAGGTATTTAGTTATAACATGGGTCGGCGACATTAATGATATACGAATGACAACGATTGAGTTATTGAGGTTGATGAAAAAAAATTGTTGTATTTAGTTGAAACATGGAACGGCTACATTAGACGATTTAAGAATGACCATGATACCGTTATTGCTAAAATACGTTTGTTCTGTTGAAGATATGTCTACAGCAAGTGTAACTTTACTTCAAGCAGTTATGGATTGTCATTTGCGCCTACAGAAGCAATCTAAAAAGAAAAATAAACGCGCAGTGCCAGTGTACAGATAGATAGGCAGTATGAAGCAAAGTTGACTAGATATGACTGATATATTTTTTTAAAGAATTTGTGTACCCTATTTCCCAATCTGGATTTCTCCAAACAAAACACACGAGAAAATTAGGCTTATGTATATACCTCACTTGATTACAGAGAATTTCCTTACTGAACAGAGTATTTAGGGTATTACATAGATATTGAATATGTCTGGATCAGAAAATTTCAGCCTGGGCTGGGCGTCTGTCTGACAGAGATAAATTCTTGAAGAATCTATCATATGTATTAGAATATAGAGGGTCCTGTTGCCAAGTTATATTGAAAAATGGACAAATATATAAGAAGCAGTTGTCATGGTCTTAAGGTATATCTGCAAATTATGAAGGAATTTCAAGAAAACCACATAAAACATATCTATTCCACCATAAGCCCTCATCAATTGAACAAGTTATGTCAAAATTATAAAACTCAGATTGTAAAGAGAATGAAATTTTTTAATGTGAATGTTACATTGATGGATTGTTAGCTTGCAGCCGGAGGACACTTTCATAACTAGCTTAATTTAATATTGTCTATATTGACTATAATTAAGAAACGAAGTGGAAACCAAAGAAAATTAATAGTTCTAAAAGTAATATTATACATTTAAAATAAATTTTTAAATAAAATAGAAATTATGAGGTGACTGACAGCGGATGGGACTGAAGCATTTAATGTACTTAATAAATAATATATTTTAATTAAAACTAGATCAAAAGTTTGCAGTTGTTATGCAACCAAACTTTCAGATTCTCCTCGGTGAATCACGGATACTCGTGAATAGTGATTGGAAAATAAAGCATTAATGTCAAATAGCCAATAGGTATCTTTAAAAGCATTATAGTGTTTTAACAGATAAGTACTTTAAATTAAGACATGTAAACGTGTTTTGTCACATTTAGTTTGTAAATATAAAATCATTTGTTGAAAACAGCTAATGAATGCAATGTTTTTATTTTATCAGAAGATTGTCAAGATAAAGCATGTAATTACAACATTAAGATTGATTTAAACAAAGTGAACTAACTTTGAAAGGCATTTAAAACTAAAAGGGCGATTAGAAATTGACTATGGATTTTAATGTTTCACTATATTTGAAGAAAACAAGAAAACTTGTTGGGTTAATAGCCAGACATCTCTTAATGTTAGGTTGAAAACATATATGTTTCGAATCAACAACAAGTTTGGAAGATTATTATAATTTGCCTAAAAAGAATTTTGAGAAGGTGTTTTCCGAACTTAACTAATATTGAGGCGTATTATTTATTTTTTTTAATGGCTGCATTTAAATATATGTGTTTTGAAAAAACAATAATACCTTTTGTTAGTCAAAAGTCGATTTTTGCCATTTTGGGTGCTTACATACACTTGGTATAAGCAAACACCTTCACTTAAATGAAATAATATAAAAACTTAGTCATAGGCATATAATATCAGTTATTTTTTCATTAATACTCCCTTACCTGATAATCTTCAAATAATATTAAGGGTTATTAATAATCAACATATTGAAGGAAGGGATATAATTTTCGTAATTAAATTACAAATGGCTTTGAACTTATCGTTAAATAACTTTGTAGCCAGTGTTGTGCATAGATAGTTAATTTTAGTATCTAAATACCAATGCTAGTATTTCCTAAAATAGGTATCTAGATAACAGTATTACATAGATACTTCGCCTAATTACTATCTACATACCGATAAGATACTTTTTCTAAATTGATATCTAGATACCAGTATTAGATACTTTTCCAGAAATAACAATTACAATAACAATACTTGTTAATGTTTATTAATTTAATATTTTAGAAATTACAATTGTAGCTATTAGCATTTAGGAGTAATAACATTTGAAATGATGTCACTTAGTTTATTTCTTTCCACCAGAGCTGAACTAGGTAATATTTAAAAAAAATCGATTTAATTAGAGGATAATTACATACTGATTTAGTTGTGTTGGTTTCTTTGATATGGAACTGTATACTGGGATTTTCTAAATTTTTATCAAGATCTTGATCTATAATAACTACACCCGAGCCGGAACTTAAATGATTGTGATAATGGTTGCTGTGTAAAATATGACGTAAAATAATCTACATAAGTATCTGAAAAGTATTTAAAAAGGATTGTATCTAGGTACCGTAGAATAGATATTCTTTTGTATCTAGATACCAATAATAGATACTTTGAAAGAGTGGTACCTAGATACCGATACAATTACCATGTTGGGTATCTAAATACTATATCAGATACTTTGTATATAGATACTGTACAAGACTGTTTGTAGTAAATAGAGAAAGTAAATGAAAAGTAAATTCCATAAGTAAAATAAGTTCCATAATTATAAAATTTTTTGTGTCTTCATTAATACTATCAATTGTGAAAAGAACACTCGAATCAATGATGGAACTATCTAGAAAAAACATTTTTTTGGCCTATACAGACACAATTGCTGAGCACGACTACGTGTGACATTTTCTAATGTACCAAAATTTAATTTAACTTTAAGAGATCATGTAAGGCGTTGTTTACGAGTGATTCGTGTAAGCCAATAGTACTGTATATGGACATTATGTGCACGTGACTTTCGAAAAATGTTTCGTTGGTGTTACCATCAAGTGACTGCACATCCAACTAAAATGATCAGTTATTTACCACAGAAATCATGCCATTTTGATTTCTGATAAACTATCTTGACCAATTTAATAAAGTATCGTTTATTCAGTCACTTTTGCCTACTGAATGTCATTATCCGTATCTCCTATAACCAGTGGTTAAGTTTTTTTGATCTAACATAAGTAATATTTTACAAAAAATAGCGTAGATTTTGCTTATCTCTTAGAAAACTACAAAATATTAGAAATTATAAAAATTTCCATATACAAGGGTAATTGCTATTGAGAATTTTGGGATTTTAAACGAAAAATAAATCATTTTATTCAGTAATCTATTTAAAGAATTTCCACGCTAAATTTATAAATATATATGTTATCAGATTGTGGGTTTTAAAGTGCGTATTTTGTGTGGGTATAGCAGTAATTCTTTTTTCTCAGCTCCATATTGTCAGAAGTATTGTCCAATATCGCTTTTACAAAGAAATATCAAATTAACCATGGCTCATTAATTTCCAGACATTGTATTTAACAAGGAGGTCATGAACGTTATAAAAGATGCAAACAGGTACGCTACTTACTAAATAATACATTTTTAATTTTGAAAAGAGAATCGCACATAAAAGGACCATAAATAGATTTACGGTCCATATCAGTTGCTTTAAATGAACAAAGTCTTTTAGATAAGAACAGAAAAATAGCTATGGAGATTGTGACAATGACTTAAAAACGTAAAGTATGCTAAACAATTCTGCAACTATGTGCTGGAGATAATCCTTGATTTGCTTTTCATATTACTCCGCATGTGCTACTTATTTCAAGTAGACGACTTCCAAGAAGACTTTCGATAGGTGCCATGCAAGTAATCTCCGAGACATAGTCTGAGATTTTCCCAAAATTTGAAAAATGTTCATGGACTGGTAAAGGTACCGTTACCAACATCTTCATTTTATATCAATAACCGAAACAAAAACTGATTTCTTCGCTTTTTATATGGTCCTTCCAGTCTAAGTGGTGACTTATTTGTCTTAAAGGTTGTATAGGCTATAGTCGTTATAGATTACCTTAAAGACCAGTCTATATCCCGACGGTAGACGTCTTGACAATGTATTTAGTCCTCATATACTTTAAATTGAACTGATTGACATTTCTAAATTGGAATTAAAAGTTCAGCTTGCATCTTGGTGATGCTTTACCGGATCTGTTATAGTAATTGAGAAAATTATTGAAAATCAAAACCCACCGAAGAGACAGATGTACCAAAGTCAAAACAATAAACTTCTTGCCTAGAGTAACAAAAACAAAAACTTTACTCTCAGCATTTGATATTGACACTTCCAAAGCAAGAAGATTTCCTACTAATTTATATAGTATTTTATCGTTTCGTTAGATTTAAACATTATTACCAACCAATACGATGAACAATCGCATCAACTGGCCATATTATTCGTAAATAAAGGCGATGAAGAATCTTTGTAAACCTTAACCTGAATTGATTTAAATGAACCTGAAGTCTCCAAGGAGGTGTGCACTAATCAAGACCGGTCGCTTCGAAGAGAAGTAATACTGTACAGCAAAAGTAAAATGTACATTCTGCTACTAGAAGCTTTGGAACAAAATAGTATATACCAAGTACGCTGTTCTGGAATCGTAACCACAACGAATCCCTCGAAATCCCTTCGAAAAGGTACCATACTATATATCAAAAGCAAAAAGAGATTTTTCGTCGGTGATAATTTGAAAAACTTCCAAATGATCCAACATCACCTGATTAGTCTACTACTCTACACGAAATTATTAGTAAAGCATCCAATGAACAGTCTTGGAAAAGAATTTGAATCTATAACATCAGTTTGGATTCAAAAAACAGCATTTCACCATTGAACTATACACAGAGTGGTGGAGACAATAAAGAAAACCTATGAAGAAAAAGTATTATCGTCACCAGGTGTGACGATCAAATTGTACTAACAGCAAATAACTATCTAGTCTGCAACTGAACACAGCATTGATGTGGCGAATAGATATTTGGAAAAGCATGCGCAGCTTGGTGTGGAATTTCATAAGCTTTGTTGATTTTTTAAAGAAAGTCACAACTTTGCCAATTCCAAGATATACCAAAAGTATTGGACAGATAATCAAACTAAATCACACCGACCCATTAGTATACCAATTTAAAAATAATTTTGTAAAAAATGATTTGGTATTCTGTGTGTTCTTTGTACGTATTGGATATTTAAATGTACTGTTCCCGCGAATAGATTGATATGGCATTAGTTTAAGAAATTCAAACAAACCATGAATTCAGTGAAATTGTAAGAGAAATAGGCATGGGAATAGATGTGCTGTAAAACGGTGTAAATCATTACTTTGCAGCAGCAGATAACCTAAACATAAATTCCTGTTTGTACAACTTCGATTCGGTTTCAATAATTAGTATATTGACAACAGCTTTCTGTCTTGTTTTATACAGATTTTAGGTGGTTCTAGCCAATATACCCAGGAATTTATTTAAAAATAAATTCTGGAAAAATCGTAAACACTAACACCTTATTATCAACATCACATTAGTTAAGATTGGTGGGGTGTTATCCAAAGACTATGAATGATTGATACAATCTCTTAATAAACTCACTTATGAACTATAGTCTATAGATACAGTGCAGCCTCGCAACATTGGCGACCGTGATACGGCGTTGTATCATCAGAGGAATGATTCCTTATTCACTAAACTCTTTCCCTAGGAAAACGAAGTATTGGCAAAGAAGGGGCAAAATCTATAAAACCCAGCATCTGTAAATTCAATCAACCAAAGTTGCATGGACCTCCTGCAAAAAGGCATTTGCTCATATTTTACTACCCATGTCCTTTGTAAGTTGTAAGTGCCTTTGTACATACATTTTTGCTATTGTGGATTGTTAAAGTCACCATTCTGCTGATATGGAACTCAAAATGATAAACGTATTGCGATTTTCGTAATGGCAATCGAAGATATAAATAGATGTTCGGTATTTAGAAAGTCTTATGAGTTAACGAAGTCAGGTACAGAATATCAGAATCTTTTCAATAATCAAAGCTTTTCTTCGTTTTCATTAATTGCAAATCTAATTTAAAAATTCTAATGACTATGGAAAAATGAGTGAATCGATTGTGATTTTGCACATGCTTAAACAAAATTCCGAATCAAAGACGATAATAGCTAATTTATACAGTTATGCTCAAGAATCGATCAAACGTAAATCATTTTAAATAAAAGTCCGAAACAGAGGATGGTAAGATTTTTTGGCAACTATCAACGAGGATACAACTGAATAACTTTCTGCGTTTGTTTTTAATTGTTTATCGATTATCCGAACTCGAAAACTGCTCTGTCAAATATGCGATAAGTATGTATATTTGAAATCAAAACTATTAAGGATTTCAACTATTGAGAAATAATAATCAGAGTGTTAAAAAAGGCGCACTTTTTCTATCATATAATATATGAATTTTCAATAACGTTTAGTATGTTTAAAAGCTGCACATAATATTGTTTTTAAAATTATTTTTTGAGCGAACCCATTATCTTAAAAATAAAAACTAATAAGGGGTTGACATATACTTGAATCACACTGTGCATACGATATATATGTCTAATAAAAAAGATAATTACAAATTTTTCTTTGACTCTTAACATGTAGAATAGTAGTTCGAGTATGGTTCGTAATTATGGTAGTACTGAATTTTCATTGAAATTAATGGAACAATTTCTTGGCTCTCAACCCCTCTTAAACTCAAATGCAGACGGGAAGGTACACTACCTAAATAAGCTACACAAATATACAACCCGCAACCCCAGGGGACTTGACAAAACGTCGGAAGATAAAAAGGTGTCTTAACACTTCTCAGAGAGAAGATAAACAGAGACTTCAATATAAACAGTAGCGGCGCGTCATAGCATTTTGTTATCGGACGTACTAACAATAAAGTTGGTGCATTGATTATGTCACCTAAATACACGTCTATGCGTGCAAGCATGGATGGCACTCTTGAAAGTCGCATGAGTTGCCAGTGGGAGTGAGAGAAACAGCAATATATAAAAATATGTTTTTAGTATTAAAATAAAGATGCATTTACGTCATAGTTCAAGGCTTCTCAAAAAATAATTTTTGCTTGTTTCGTATTTTTAATGTTAAGCGAGTACAATGGACGTACTGTACTTAAAATTTAAAATGTGGTTTTCTCGGAAACTAGTAGGAAGCGACCACATGTTAATAAGGAAAATATGTTCTAAATCTTCTATTACAGCTTCCCCCCCCCCCCCCAATACGAGGTATGTAGTTATATTAGTTACACTCTGTACATTTATTTATTCAGTTTTTTATTTACTGGGAATCCTATTCCACATTTGTGCCCGGGACCTCAAAATCCAAAGGACGGCAATGAGTGCAGCCTCATGTAGCTCTGTTAGCTTTGCGCTGCGCATGTTGCTGCAATATATTTGAGGGTTCGAGTCCCGTCGGCGATGAGGTTTTGAGAACCTCCTGTTCCATCGGTGTTTGTTATTGTCTATCAAGTGCTGAATGAGGAAATATTATGAACATGGTAGTCGGGTACCCTGGGGTATAGTCGTGTAATTAAAAATATAGCTTATCTATATTACTGCAATATTAAGACGTATTGTTACTAAAAGTACGGATTATCTAGTATGATTACTGTCTGTATATCCTTCCTTGCGTGACATTTTCAATTCAAGTATTATGTAATTATTCTAAAATAACTATGTTAGATACTAAAAACTAGTAAATATTTGTCAAATTAGTACAAGTTAATGATGTTATTTGCTACAGTACTGAAAGCAAAATGTCTTGAATTGCAGTAGATCTTACTAATAGTTACTATTAAGAGCTTTGTTTTTAATTCTTTTGGCAGATGTGATAGCGGTTTTTACGTAGTATAGATTGGTTGCGTCTACGTTGGCCTCTGCAGCTCATAGTGCAAACGGCCATCGCACGATCCGCGGTAGGTGCCCTTGACTTTACGTCCACTGACCCGATGTTTGCCATTGCCCCCTTTGCTCCAATAGTTGCTTGCAGTAGATATATTTATAAATTTTGATGTCATCCATAGCGTTTGCTATTTTCAGCAAATCTGTAAATCCCCTACTAAAACAATATAAGATAGATTTTTCGCAACTTTGCCTAAATTGAGTTTTCTTACGAAATGGCAATTTTTATGGTAATTCCTGTCACTACTATTAATTTTATTAGTAAAACTAAGTATCTGTATTTAGTAAACGTTAAGTTAGTATTGTTTGATGCTTAAAAGATAGTGCTCCTGCAATTTAATTTTCGATTGGATTTGCGGAGAACAAGTTGCCCGCTAGTCGCTTATACTCAGCTACAAGCGCAGTCGCGAAGAACCGTCAGTTGCATTTCGCGCGTGGTTCGTATGTTACAGGTCGGGAAGGTTTTAGTTGAACCGTTAAGAATAGAGCGAATATCAGTATATATGGTCATGGTGATACCAAAAAATAAGAGAAAAATCAAACTCGTTGCGATTTCTGGGTACCGTTGTGCCTGATGGTAAGAGATGGACACTTTTATCGCCACGTTTCTTTTAAGGATGATATGGTGTTATTACTTTTTGTCGAAATTATGTTTGCGATAATTTTTATAGTTTGCAATAAGTGTAACTAATCTGGATATTAAAAAGATGTGTCAAGTGTGGGTATTTTAAAGTCTTCTGTGGGCAGGGTATGTAAAAGTATTCTTTACTATACAAAGTAAGTTTAATGGTACATTAAAGGTTAGTGGTAAAAACCAAAGCCACTTAATATCGCTCTAATTGATTATAAAGTTTGATTGCAAAACAGTATTATGTATAGGAGCCTATAACAATGGGGCATTATTACAATGCAGGTGTGTATAAAACTTAATGAGCGAAGAAGGCATTAATGTGATAAGCTGAACTTGAACTTAAAACCGATTCATCTTCAATTAGCCATAATAAAAATCTAAATTACAAAATGTTATAAATCAAAGCCCACTTAAACCCACTACTCTTTGACTTTACTATTTATAAATATTCATTTAACTTTTGTGTGTTTTATAATCTGTAGTTACCATCTGTAAAATAATGAGTAAACACAACTTTACCGCCTTGAATATATTACCATTTCAACAGTTTCTGTTGTAAAGTAAATCCGAAAATTATGCCGAAAATAAACATTTGAAGTAACGCTTTTCTGTTGATACATATGTAGGAAAACCGGACAGCTTTTGTTTGAACTTACTTTTAAGGCGAATTTCATTACTGAATTTACAAATATTAGATATTTATCTTTTAGATACTTTGGTATGATTTATATTCTATTATTATTCAGCATTTTTGCATTTCAAAAGAAATGAAAAATTAGTCGACTGTATCTTACAGCAATGAGTAGCCGTGTGGCCATTTTAGGAACAGTGACATTACCATTAATCAAGAACAGTTAACTTTTGATAAATTCGTACACATATGCTATAGCCCAAAAACGATTTCCTACCAAGATTCCATATTTTGCTACTTTTAGAATTTGCTCAGATTTCGGTCATAACTATTTATCAAATCAAGTGCTACAAATATAACAATTTTACCAAAAATCAGTTTTTGCCGAAGAGTTATCGATGCGCTGATAAATACAGGAATAGTTGGCCATGTATTGGTGATACACCACAATTTATCAAAAATATACAACAAATTCAGAGTGTTACGACAATACTGTACATCAATCTACATCCAATTGTATTAGTTTACAGGGTGGAAGAGATTACTATGCATTAATCTTAAGGGGGATAGAAGATATCAAAAGAAACAACAAAAGTCTGATACAACTTTATTCTAGGACGTACCACTTTTCAGAAAAAAATAATCAAGTTGTAAAAACTTTAACATCATTTTGCCGCGTTAATAACACTGTGCTACAAATACAAAAAATAAGTATACAAGACCTCCCACCTACGTAACTGTTTTGATATTGAAGAATAAAGACTTTTCATACTTGCAGAATTTTTCCATTACTTCGAGTTTTTTCCAGCCTACTGAATGTACCTCATCCAGTTTTGGTGCCTTGCGCTACTCTAATGACCAAAACTTAGCCATCTCTTGTCGCATTTTGGAAATCTCTCTACTGGGAAGATAGAAAGTGTAGCTTTACAAAAGTTCAAAAATAATAAAAATCGGCAAAGAAATGACTTCCATATTTTGCTACTTTTAGAATTTGCTCATATTTCGGTCATAACTATTTATCAAATCAAGTTCTACAAATATAACAATTTTACCAACAATCAGTTTTTGCCGAACAGTTATCGATGCGCTGATAAATACAGGAATAGTTGGCCATATATTGGTGATACACCACAATTTATCAAAAATGTACAACAAATTCAGAGTGTTACGACAATACTGTACATCAATCTACATCCAATTGTATTAGTTTACAGGGTGGAAGAGATTACTATGCATTAATCTTCAGGGGGATAGAAGATATCAAAACAACAAAAGTTTGATACAACTTTATTCTAGGACGTACCACTTTTTCAGAAAAAAAAATAGTAAAGTTGTAAAAACTTTAACATCATTTTGCTGCGTTAATAACACTGTGCTACAAATACAAAAAATAAGTATACAAGACCTCCCACTTTTTCCCAGCCTACTGAATGTACCTCATCCAGTTTTGGTGCCTTGCGCTACTCTAATGACCAAAACTTAGCCATCTCTTGTCGCATTTTGGAAATCTCTCTACTGGGAAGATAGAAAGTGTAGCTTTACAAAAGTTCAAAAATAATAAAAATCGGCAAAGAAATGACTTCCATATTCTGCTACTTTTAGAATTTGCTCAGATTTCGGTCATAACTATTTATCAAATCAAGTTCTACAAATATAACAATTTTACCAACAATCAGTTTTTGCCGACGAGTTATCGATGCGCTGATAACTACAGGAATAGTTGGCCATATATTGGTGATACACCACAATTTATCAAAAATGTACAACAAATTCAGAGTGTTACGACAATACTGTACATCAATCTACATCCAATTGTATTAGTTTACAGGGTGGAAGAGATTACTATGCATTAATCTTCAGGGGGATAGAAGATATCAAAACAACAAAAGTTTGATACAACTTTATTCTAGGACGTACCACTTTTTCAGAAAAAAAAATAATAAAGTTGTAAAAACTTTAACATCATTTTGCTGCGTTAATAACACTGTGCTACAAATACAAAAAATAAGTATACAAGACCTCCCACTTTTTCCCAGCCTACTGAATGTACCTCATCCAGTTTTGGTGCCTTGCGCTACTCTAATGACCAAAACTTAGCCATCTCTTGTCGCATTTTGGAAATCTCTCTACTGGGAAGATAGAAAGTGTAGCTTTATAAAAGTTCAAAAATAATAAAAATCGGCAAAGAAATGACTTCCATATTCTGCTACTTTTAGAATTTGCTCAGATTTCGGTCATAACTATTTATTAAATCAAGTTCTACAAATATAACAATTTTACCAACAATCAGTTTTTGCCGAAGAGTTATCGATGCGCTGATAACTACAGGAATAGTTGGCCATGTATTGGTGATACACCACAATTTATCAAAAATATACAACAAATTCAGAGTGTTACGACAATACTGTACATCAATCTACATCCAATTGTATTAGTTTACAGGGTGGAAGAGATTACTATGCATTAATCTTAAGGGGGATAGAAGATATCAAAAGAAACAACAAAAGTCTGATACAACTTTATTCTAGGACGTACCACTTTTCAGAAAAAAATAATCAAGTTGTAAAAACTTTAACATCATTTTGCCGCGTTAATAACACTGTGCTACAAATACAAAAAATAAGTATACAAGACCTCCCACCTACGTAACTGTTTTGATATTGAAGAATAAAGACTTTTCATACTTGCAGAATTTTTCCATTACTTCGAGTTTTTTCCAGCCTACTGAATGTACCTCATCCAGTTTTGGTGCCTTGCGCTACTCTAATGACCAAAACTTAGCCATCTCTTGTCGCATTTTGGAAATCTATCTACTGGGAAGATAGAAAGTGTAGCTTTACAAAAGTTCAAAAATAATGAAAATCGGTAAAGAAATGACTATGAGTTATAGCCTGAAAATGTCACGAAAAAAGTTTTTCTTTAAAGATTTTTAAGTTTCAGCGGTTCAAAATGATATTTACTCAACAAATAAATTTTATGTCTCTTCATTTATTGAATTTACGATTAAATAAACCAAACTATAAAAACTCCCTAAAAAAACTATAATCAGTGAGTTATTTTCGATTCAATAAGCTGAGGAATAAAATTAACATGCTATTATTATTTTTGAATTTACGTATTTGGCGCGTGTTTCACTAGCACCATCTAAAAACGGTCAGAGAAAGCACCGCCAGACCGATTCTATTTTATGTTTTCAGAGGTTGTACCAAATGTTGTACGCTGTTGTACAAATTTCACATGTGAAGCTCGATCTGTTCCTTCATAACATAGAACAACCAACAAGTATAGTTCATATCAACACACTGTTCACAATAAACGAACAAACCTAGTATTATTATAAGGAAGATATTTTTTAATGTAATGAGTAGCATCTTTACCTTCAGGTAAATAGTTGGTTTTCATATATGAAAACACATTTGTTTTTAAATTTATCCAATAAATATATAAAGTAATACTCTATTCTATAATGATAGAATCGCAGATATTTGACAACTTTATTAATATCAAAAATGAGACGAAGAGTGAAATACACACCGAATGATTATTATTATTATTATTATTATTATTCTGTGCAAATGAGAAAATCTTCGTTGTTTGTTGTGTTTATGAATTGACTTAAGCTATCACAGGATGCAACTCCCAAATATTTACATTATGGAGAAAGAGGAAGTAACTGCAATCGAAGCTGAAACGGATATAATGATAGAATCGCAGATATTTGACGACTTTATTAATATCAAAAATGAGATGAAGAGTGAAATACACACCGAATGAGTGTGAGATGAGAGAAACCTCAGCATGAAGAGAAACCTTTCGAACACATCAGCATGTCAGCAACTGACAAACAAATGATTGTGAAAAGCAAACTTTATAAATCTAACACATATCAAGCTTTCTCAGAAAAGTAATTTCAAGACACAAATACTCATTCATACAGATGATAAAGAATTTATATGTAATTCTAAAGTTAAGATGAAGGGTCTTTTCCCTAAATCTCTAATACAATAAATGGATGTCGACTTGTACGAATATACATTTACGAACATAACACTGACGTCACAGTGCAAAACACAACAAACATGCAGTGTTCAAACCCACCCGACTGGAGTCTTCTAGACTTCACAAAAACGCGATATTTACATGTCAACACAGAATTTTCTACGACGAAATAACATCAAAATTCTCCTTGCACATTAAAAATTAAAAGCACATTTTTCATAACACATTAAACATATTTACCTAAAAAGTAAAAACCAAAATTGAACTTGCACATTGCAAAAATGTGCGACGAAACTTTTTTTGCAATTTTGTAGACGCTTTTTTTTCACCCGCAAAAATACGTGTTGTAATTTTGAGGTTACATGAAAAGTGAATATTTGGGAAGTCATTGCAGAAACAGTAACGAAATCTGATGTTTTGGCACGAAACTTCAAAAATATTGCGGTGTCCCAACCCATCGACAGTCCCCTAACCATTTCAGTCGTTTTGGTTCTGACTTGATTGTAACAGTTTTCCATCTGTAACCATAAGTAAAGCCCTGACAAATAATGTATATTTAACTGCATAAGTGAGAAACTGTTACCTAATCTAACATTTCTAACTATTTATTGTGTTTCATTTCTAGGAAATTTTTGTTTTTTTTAAATTGGTTAAAAAATGACCGAGTTATGGCCGATAATATGCAAAACAACAATTTCTTTTATTATTTTGATCTGCCATTATAGTCCAGTGTGTAGTTAATCTGTACATTTTTACCTTGCGAAAAGTCAAGTAGATTTGGTTTTTGGATATGTTTTGTATGTTGGAACCCTTATTAGAAATTTAAGATTTTTTCATCCACTTGTAAATGTACCTTTCCAGTTTTCGTACCTTGCACTGGTCTAACGACTAGAGCTTAGCCATTTCTTGTCTCATTTTGGAAATCTCTTTTCTACTGGGAAGAGAAGAAGTGTTGCTTTACAAAAGTTGAAAAATAGTGAAAATCGGTAAAGAACTGACTATAGCCTAAACCAGACACGACAAAACTTTTTTGTACGGCCTATGCGTAAATCTCTACCTTAAAGTAGCTGTTTTGCTCCCTAGGGAGTAAAGTAAATTAATCGCATTTATCCAAGGAAAAACCTAACCTACTATACTAAAATGATGTGATGTTGGTGGTAAGAAATTTCAATTTTTAACAGTATTTTCAAAAATTTCGGGGATTTTGCGATTAAATCCTTTAGGTCGTTCAAAAAATAGCGTATACATTACAGAATTAAGGACCCTTTTAATCTCGCGTATGTTTATTGCCCTGGCTTACACTCGGGAAAATAAACTTCACATTCAGAAATAAAAGACGCACTTTAGTCCATTGGCATATACTATTTTCAGAAATTTTTCATGTTTCAGTGATGAAGTTTATAAAAGAATCTATCAAATATTTTTAGTAAAACCTAAATTTGTATTAATAGTCCAATCTGTCAGAAAAACAGGCCTTTCCTTGCAAAAGATCGGGTAGTTCTGAGTTTTGGATATGTTTTGTATGTTGGGATCCTTACTAAAAATCCAAGTTTACGACCTTGGTGCACCACTGCCATATTGAAATATATTGTAAATGACGTGTTTTACAGCGAAAGTGGTTATTTTTAATTTTAAAGTAGACTAGATTTGCTACACTATGAGTGTTGCCGAAAAACAGCTAGGAGGGAATGGGAAACTGGGCTCTTCATCTTGTTTTCGTCCAAAAAATGCTGCAATTCTTTCATGTACTTTTTTATGTCGAGGGTGCACAAATCTATTTGCAAGACATGTTGACATAATTGGAAGAAAGAATGGATGCTGCTAAATACAATAAACTCACAACTGAAGGATATTTCACCATTAGATGCACAAAAGAGTTTTGGTCAGGTATATGGTCAGATATGACTATAGAACAAACACTGATGAAGACGATGAAACGCTCTGGAGGATTAACCCCTGATCGTGGAATCACAGACAATGTGTTTACTCTATGGACTCTAGAAATTGTACATTTTCAGAACATCTTTGATGAAGTTAAGAAATACTTTGATATTAACTCAGTAACATGTGGATATGAAGTCTTCTCACATTACAAGAGATAATGAGAACATGGATAAGCTCAGAGACTGGTTTTATCAACACCCTTCATTTCCCAAAACTGGCTTGATCATTAATGATGATCAGAATTACTAAAACTTTGAAGAGGCTGTATCTTGGCAACTGTTAGGTTCCGCAAAGTCATTCTGCACTCAAACTGCAGCAAATTTATAGTATATTTTAAAATAAAATATATTAATTTTTTTCGTAAAACACATCATTTAGGAGATATTCTGCGAAAACCGGAGAAAGATCGAAATTTTCGTCGATTCTTCAATGCCCACGTGGCAAACGCCATGATCGAAATCCAAAACTACTTGACTTTTTGCAAGTTAAAATGTACAGATTGACTGGACACTGGACTATAATGACAGATTAATAATGAAAAGAAATTGTTGTTTTGCATATTATCGGCCATAACTCGGTCATTTGTTAACCAATTTAAAAAAACAAACATTTCCTAGAAATGAAACAAAATATATCTTCAATAAATGAAGAGAAAGAAATTTTATTTGTTGAGTAAATATCATTTGAACCACTGAAACTTAAGAATCTTTTTTTCGTGACTTTTTCCGGCTATAACTCAGTCATTTTTTACCGATTTTCATTATTTTTGAATTTTTGTAAAGCTACAGTTTCTATCTTCCAAGTAGAGAGATTTCCAAAATGTGACTAGAAATAGCTAAGTTTTGGTCATTAGAGTAGTGCAAAGCACCAAAACTGGATGAGATACATTCAGCAGGCTGGGAAAAAAATCCGAAGTGATGGGAAAATTCTGCAAGTACTAAAAGTCTTTATTCTTCAAAATCAGTTTAATTATGGGGATTTGTCAGAAGATAGACCTCATCTAGCAGAACAAAAAACCATTTTTTATTTATTTATAACATTTTTTCGTATGATCAATCGTTTACGCGTCAAATAAATTTTTTCTACATTTAAAAATCATTTTTTCTCGCTTGCTTGCTTCTTTCCAAACAACACGATTCACAATCGTTTCCTCGGACACAATTCTGCCGTCCAAAGGATATACCTCAATAATAGTCAATTTTGAGATATCGAGAATTTTATAATAAGTTGGTCAGCACAAATTTAAAAAATAGAAAAAATCTTTAAGTCTGCGTTCAACACTTTTCACTGGATCTTAAAGATATTTGGAGTTCATGAATTTAAAAAAGCTTACATCTTCCTTGTGTTTCGGAGTTACGTCTAATTTTATAAATGCTTTATATGTATAGCATTACATGAAATACAGCCATTTTTCTTAGGAAAAGAGAACTACTATGTCATAAGGAATCTTTCGACAGTAAAATCTAAAACATGAAAAAAATTGCGATACACCCTTTGGGCTTAGGACGGCCGAATTGCATACTAATATTTCTATATGAAGATCTGTATTCCTTTTTCTACATTTATAATAACTATAATGTCGTTAATTACCAATTTGCAAACAGCAGACTAATTAAACCACTACGCGCTGACCAGAATTTTTTTTCTCGTACAAATAATGGATCTCTACTTCATGTAGAAGCGTAGCCCCATGTACATCTTTGGAAACCTAGAAAACTAGTTAACAAAAAGTAAAGAAACGTATGTCTAAAATTGTTAATTACGTCAACAAAACCCTAAACTTTTGTCACATGTATGATGGATGTATTTCGATTTGAGATACTAACTTTAAAGAAAGTTGAGAGTAATCTCTTTAACAAGAAAAACTTTGGTTTTGTCCAGACAGAGAAAAACCTTCCAGAAGTTACAAAGACAATTGGTTCCATTTTCAATTTTATTTTCCTATCTCTAAAAACTAACAAGCGGCACACAAAACTGCCACATTCATTATACAGTTCTAATCCTTCTGAAAATCGTGGAGAGGAAAATAATGAGAATTTCTTAAGGTAACCTATCGCATTCTTCTTATCCATATCTCACAATGTATTCACTAATTAGTATTTGTACCGAAAAAGTAAACCATTTGATGTTTGATTTACCATCACCTTTCCTGTTACGCTAAAACGCTATCTGTCTGATATGAACGTGACAAGGTATTTTTACCAATGGTGTTTAGCCTGAACTACTACAATAGAAAATCTTGCCCCTTCCCTTCCATTTGTAATAACCTGCTGCTTCGATTAGAACCGACAATTCGATTCCGTAAATAAATAATAATAGATTAAAAAGAGATACAGTTAATACTCTATTTTTGTCTAGTTTCTCTAATTTTATTTAATAATAAACAGTTTCCGCTAGTTCTGATTCACCTTCGTATATCGATTCAAACTAAACGAGAAAGTGATGATTATCATTAGCGTAGCATAGCTTCTTTTTGGTTAGCATATCAAATATCTATAGCCTAGCAGAACAGGGACGTCCATTTATTACATGTTCGCATGTAAAGCAAAGTTATTGTGACCGAAGTCAGAAAAATCAGAAACTATTGAAAGGATATGAGAGCAGCAAAGAGGAAAAAAAGGAGTAACGGGCAATATAACAACTATCTACGCGGTAGAAGAAAATAGCGATACAAATGCGGATGTGGATGTTGATGATTTAGAAAACACTGAAATACAGTACCTGATAAAATGGATTGGGCACATATACATAATACTTGAGAATCGGAAAATTCCTTAAAAGGACAGAAGCTCAAGGGACTTAAAAAAACTAGAAAATTTTATTAAACATGAATCAGAAGTTGACCAGTGGAGGACACATGCAACTCCAGAAGGTGTTGAGTATTATGAATGTCAGCTGGAATTGCAACAAGAACTATTAAAAAATTATAGTTATGTTGAAAGGATTACTGCAAAATATAATAAACCTGATGGTGGAACGGATTATTATATTAAATGGGAAAGTTAGCCATATGCTGATGCAACTTGGGAAGATTCAGGACTATGGTGATTATGTCGAAAAGTAATCATAAGTATACGGAACTTTTAGTAATAAAATAATTTTTTTATATACATTTGTCTTTTATTTATAGCCTATCGGAGGTTGAAAAACAAACGGCCCTCGTATAAGACACGTTTTACGGTAATAACTCGAAAATGGTTAATTTTAGAAAAAAACATAATACGAACCTTTTTTGTAGCAAATGAAAGTTTCTAGAAAAAAAGCTAGAATACAGGTGTTTCGTATCTATAACGCTCGATGAGTTACAGAGCATTAACTGAAAAATCCAGTCAAACAGTTCAAATTTTAGCTTTTCTTTTTATGAATGGAAGGGTGTGTTAAAATGGGCAGGAAAATTAGTAGAAAGGTAACGGAGGAGTTTAGTGGAACTGTAGTAATTCCAAATCTTTCTGAAAAGAATAACGTAAATGAAACAGATATACAAATAACAGTAAAAGCTAATGAAGGAGAAGGTGAAATTTTAAAAGATGTGATGTATAATGTCGGAAAGCAGATAATTCGTACGGAATTATCGGAATATATTGATGGTTTAAGAGTAGAATTCTCACAGGGCACGATTCTACCCAAAAAAGATGAAAGAAAAGAAGATAATATAAAAAATCTAACCAGTGGTTTTAATAAGAAAGTTAGTATGCAACCTGTAGTATCGAATATGAAGTCCGAAAATAAAAAAGTTAATACAACTACTTTAGAAATAAAAGAGAAATTTCAATGTAGAGCACAGAACCTACATTATGCTTTAAGCAGAGAAGAAATGGTAAGAGCATTTACCAGAAGTGAGGTACGACTAGAACCTGTGAAAGATGGAGTATTTGAAATGTTTGGTGGTAACAGTGGTATATTTGATGAACTTATCTCTGGTAAAAGAATTGTTTAGAAATGGCGGTATAAACAGTGGCCTAATGGACATTTTTCTACTGTTACCATTAATTTTAATGAAAAGAGTGATCATACCGAAATAAGCATTGTTCAAAAAGAAGTTCCAAAAAGCGACGCCGATGTAACCAAATTAAATTGGGAACGTTATTATTGGAATTCCATTAAACAAACATTTGGGTTTGGAGCATTTCTACCATAGAGTTAATATTAGGACATTAGGACATCTAAATTAATCTTTTAATTTTGGAATTTATCCCTTCGTAACAATACTTTAAAATTATTAGAAATACAATCGGTAATTCCCACTAAAATTACGCGAGACAGAGCATCAATATTTCAATCCAGTCATTTGAAAGTATCAATGCTTATAATATCAAAAGATTCAATATAGTAACCTGAATTTTGTTGAATGTGAACCCAGTGGTAAAAATTTTTAGTATATAGGTATATCATAGAAAGATGGATGTGGATGAGATCAAAAATCATACCATTTCACCAAGTATTCATTTGTGCCTCTTTTAGCTGTTATGTTTGTGACTAGGAAATAGGACAATGAAATTTTGATAGATCGGTACACTTAATAAGAATTGGAATTTGACAGTATATCAATATCATATCAATATCATTTCAGAGGTAACTTTATACACGTGCGTTTACTAAAGAGGTGCGTAAGAGTTGTTGGCAAAAAATATTTTCTGAGTAGAACACGTACTGAAGATAAGAACAACAGTGCGTAATTATTCTAAGGGCCTGGTGATTTTGACTGATTATACTAACTTAGGTACGATTAAATTTTGGCGCAGCCGTTCACTACTCTATTTTTATAAATTCTTGCCATTCAAGTATTTTTCATCTATGTTAATAAGTGAGAAAATATATTATCATACATTCGTGCTTATAGTGCGTGGGGTACAAGCTATTGTACCGGATCCTACATCAAAACCTTTAATTTCATATCGTAAGATCATAAAGTATTGGATGGACATTATTATGCTATCTATTTTTGTTATATAGAGCAAATAATCAGATATAATTAAATTTAAATTTAGAAACGTATGGAAATGTTTAATGAAACAAAATGTTACAGCCTTTTCATTTTTTTTATGAGTAACGCATCCCGTTATTGGGCATAAAATAATATAATGGTGCAGTCAATGTTATCAGTAGTATTGTCTAAATGTTCCCATCGGTGCCTACTGATCATTCTTTAATTTTATTATTATAGCGTGAGCGTTTGCATTGACCTTGACATGCACCACCTAACTCCTTCGACATTCCAAAAATATCTGTCAAAATCCATTAAAAGGTGAAATTTTTGCTGCTTTCTTTAGTAAAGAACTGTCTTATTGCCGGTAAAGAACATTCCAGTGCAAGAATTTTTAGTGCATGTTTGTTTTCGGCAGTGCATTTAAACTGTGTATATTTATTCAGTAAGTATTTTATCATCTAACAAAATCAAGCTGCTACAATCTTCAAAGCCGTTTCTAACATTTTTCGATGTTTGTGCAAGCAACGTACTAACGTATTTGGAAAATTATTTTGCTAAAATCTTATTACGATTGTCAATTTTTTTTTATTTTCAAACTCGAATGCGTGAATATTTAGATACAATGTATCGTCATCTGATAAAACATGCTAGAATATTACATCAATGCAGGCTTATTTTTTAGATGTATGATTAACAGTTAATAGATATATTAAGGAGTTTTTAATAGAAATAAAACTGTTCTAGATACGGCTAATCTAGAAACTCTTGCCTTAGGCATGCAATAGAAAGATCATTTGGAGGTAGTAATTTAACCTTTTTCTTTGGTCGAAGATCTGGGTCCCACCATTCCAAAATGTCTATGGTGTCTATATTTTTTGATTTCAATTTAATTTTTAAACTGTCATAACTCCAAATTTGCATATTGCATCCTACGTATAATCTCCAATCATCTTTTGTTTAAGGAAATCGTATCGTAATCGGAAGTTTCGCCATATACCTGCATGATAAGGATACTATAATTGTCGCAGTTCTACCACTTCATATCATAATATTCAATACTTAATAATTGTTACCATAACTCTAAACGATTTTTTTAAATAGTCCAGACTTCAATTTCATAACAGTCAGTTTCGCAATAAAGATAATACGGAATTAAAACTGAATTCCATGCTCAAGTGCCATAGATAAATTAATAAACATAATCTTCGGAATTTAAACGATTTACTAGGAAAGGGTCGCTTTTAATATCATTATTGTTTTTCGAGTTATACATTTATTTATGCCTGCCTTTTATGGTTGTTACCGATGACTTTCTTAACCATTGTGTTTCAAGATACACCTAGAATTATATGTATAAAATAGTTGGATACAAACAAATTAGATTGGTTTACAAACGAAATAGTAGGATCTTCAACTTTCGAAGATATCGAACCTTGCGGATTTTGAGACATAGTTTTGGCAAGGTCTTAAAATGTTGCTTGATATAACATTGCTAAAACTAAAACCTTTTAATACAGTAAATTCTTGATCAATAATATATGGAACATAAAAAAATATCTTTGCCAAAACTATCTTGGATCTATTATTCAGATTTCTTCCTTTGGTGACCCTACAATACGGGCTGAATTGAAGTAGTAATGCCAAGACCACGAATAACGTCGAGGGTGGATAATGCCAACTTAAATTTGGGGAAGCAAAACAACTGATTTTGTCATTTCTATTACACTTTTATCACAGAGAATTCATTTTAATAAACAAACTATAGTCGATTATGAACTGAAAACTCAAATTATTCAAGAGAGAGAGAGAAACTTTTCAACACATAACAGAAGTAACGTTCATGAGACATTAAATTTTATAAAGCCAGAAAATACGTTTATAGAAAGCGAGGAACTCATGTCTTGGAACTCCTTTGGGCCTGGATTATTTGCTGCATTGGTTTCTCAATGAGTAAGGAAAACTTTTCAAGGAAAAAATCGCCCCGACAACCTCGAGGATTTTCAAAAATCATGATTTATGAACAACCATAATCCACTGCATTTAACTTAACGAAAATTCACAAACATGATTTAACTGACACAATATTGAACTTGCTTTGACTTTTGTTTTTGCTTCCAAAAGTCTTATAGGAACTGTATCTTGGACATCATTTCTTTTGAATGTTTCGACCCAAATTCTGCTCATAGATCAGATCCTGTAGTAGGCCCCACAGCAGCTATAGAACGATGAGCTGTATTAAAATAATGTGTTACTCTCTGTGTACACAAATTACTTTTAAATAGTGCATTAATCATCGTTAAACAAGTTATTACGCTAAATATAAGTTTGTAATGTTGCAGCAAATTAGATATTTTTGGTATGAATCATTCGTGGACACTCCTGTACTTTTAAGACTTATTAATACCTATGAACAAAATATTTGTATTTGCTATGTCGAACCACAAATTGTTTATAAATTAGGAAAAACCTGATACAAATTGATACTTTGAGCATTTTAGTTAATGATATAATAGCTCCTTTACAAAACCGAAGAAAAATAAATAATCGCCGAGTTGCATTGGTTATCACGTAAATTGGCTTATCTAGTAGATAAATGCATGTGATTAAATTAAAAATCTTATCGTAATCCAAATCACTTCCTCTTTAATCTAGAAGTAATATAAATTCACATCATTTAAAGTTATGAGTCGTTATGAGAAATACTCTTTAGGTTGTTATTAGTATAAAAGTAAATTTTAATTAGATCAGTTGTATTGACTGTGACTAAGTACTAAGTGGTGCTAAGCTAAAGAATGTTAGAAGGTATTTACTTTTGGTTTATCCATGTACAAGTTTTCTACATATATTTACTTCCAAGACTGAAAGGTGACAGGTGATTAATCATTAGTCGTTAGAAAAAATAACTTTTGCTAGTGCAAAATGAAATGACGTCACTTAATACTAACATATGGTGCAGTATACTTTTATCTATTTCATAAAAGTTAACAGTATAACATGAAAAGTATAAAAGTTATTGTTATTAATGTGCGAGAATAACCAACTATATAACATTATACAACTAATGAGTAACTGTTTAGTGATGTAGATTTAATTCGTAACAACGTTGAATAATAAATTGAAAATGAAATGCCAAACACAAAACAACACACTGGAGAAAATACAATAGATTACTGTTAAGGAAATAATAACACGTTATATCTGTAGATAATAGATAAGGTTTGTAAGCTTCCGGATTTTATTTTTTTTATTGCGAAGAAACAAAAAATCTTATCCAAATATCCGCAGAGATTATTGTGGAAAGATTATATAGAATTTACCTTATATAATGGGGTAAGTGTTGCAGCAATTTATAGCGATTTTCGCGAATTCGATATAAAAAATAAACAAAGTATTTTATAACCTCCCAATCAATCGCGATTAAAATCGTTACAAGTTTAATAAGTGCAGTGTCCTGCATTTGATCTTACCCCAACTTACCCTCTCTGAATCTACTACTACTATCGAATGCAAAAGTTGAGTCTATATAATAATTCTTTAAAGAATTATTTATTAATTAATTCGTAAATATTTTCAAAATCTCTTAACGTATTTGTTGTTTTATTTAAAGATACTATCTTTTGTAAAAAAAAGATCGTGATTAAGGAGCCAGAAGACCAGAATACATGACCCTCTATTTCACTAACAGAATAAGAATAACAGATATCAAATTACAAACATTTGTTCATATATATATACTACAAAAAACCGGACTTTTTGTAATATAATTTGCAAAAATTCAAAAACCTAAAGTTAGATAATTTTACAAATTTAGTATTTTATACAAAAATAAATTGTCTATCTAATTGTTTTTGTTTGAATTAATTTGAGCTGTTAGTTTTCTTGCTATGCGCATTCAAACTCAGGGCTCAGAACTTTTGCATTCGATAGTAATACGTCAGGGCTCTTCGAACATAATCTACAGATACAATTAAAAATTTTCTTTTTTCCGATATAAAGTATGCACTCCGTTATTTTCTATTATTTTATATATATGCCTAATGAATATACATATAGTTACCAAATTTGAATAAAATCTGCATTTATATTTAAATATAGGGAAATTTGAGAATTATTATTTTTAATTTTATAAGATTTATGTAATTGAATGTTTTAATAAGTTACTACATAATTATATTATCTACATGAAAATAGTTAATTCTCAAATTACAATAGTTATGCTAATATTTGACAATCGAAACTATTGAAAGTTTTTTCATAAAAGTACTTTTGATCACTATTTTCACTTTTGTTTTGAATTGATAAAATGACAAAGCCGGATTTTCGGTTCAAACTCGAACTACAAGATAGGATACACTGCGTTACAGCAGTACTATGAATAATTTAACACTTTAAGACCATTCCATCTTCATCTATCTCAAAAGACGCTGCAGCTTTGTGGTTTACCAGAAAAAGTGGTGAATCCCTAATCAAAATTGGCAACGGAAAAAATGAAATATTTTAATACACGGAAATACGTATTGGCTTTGCAAAACAAGCACTATACACGGTGACTCATTAAGAAATAGTCAGACTTTGCTAGTGGTTACATAATAATCATTAAAGAAAGAAAATTCTGATATACCATTTTTTCTCGTACTGCTATATTTTTGGATAAAAACGACATCGAATGGTTTCAAATTGAATAATAAGAATGTACATGACACATATTTTGAAATTCAATGAGATAAACAATCTGTTTACTTCCTAAAATGTGCATAGTAGCAGGTAATAAAAGATAAGTCAGCAATAAATATTCTACGTACCGTTTTGTTATTATTTCAATGAACACAAATACATCTGCGAACCTTCTTTGTGATATCTGATCTGGTTAAAATCTTTCAGTTACAATTTCTTAGAATTTAAAGTTAATCCTTATTATCTACCCTTTATTATCTACAATCCGTACGAATTTGTTACACCGTAAAGAAGCAAAAAACCTTTTTCCAAGTCAGCTTTGCACTTTCGTAGTTGGTTACAATTATTATTAATTAATAATTAGATATTTTTTCCACAAACTGCTAAGTATTTATAAGAATTGTTGCTAATAAAATTAGGCACAGCTGCATTACAATAAGATAACCAAAACAACCTAACATATTATGTTTTCGGTTTAGGTTAGGGTCTAGCAAATTGCTAACCCCTAAAATACACTGCAGTTTTTAGTAAAACAGTTAGAGTGCTTATTTTTTACGCATTATTTGTATACTATGTATTTATTTTCTATGTAAACAAATTACCACCCATCAGGGTCATTCTATCAAAACATAAAAAATAATATAAAGGTTTTACTAAAGCAACTTTGTACTGCTGTATTTATAATTTCAATAAAAAAATTGCAATACCTGTTGATGGATAGATTAAATGATCGCAACATGTTTTTACTTAATTAACTATATATTAACGAATAACAAATCAAACGATAATGATAATTGAATCGGTTAGTATCAGAAAGGTGTCATTTCTGTCCGCGTTCCCTGCTAGAAGACAGGAGAACCCCCTCGGATTGTGAAAGCTTCATCTTGACTACCCTATTCCTAGAAACTTTATCCAAAATGAAATGTGCGCGTCTTCATTATTAGGTCACAACCCTTGTTGTACTCATTCATCAGATGTTACGTTTTGTACTGATGATGGTGGTGTCAATTTCTAAAGAGTTTGCATTTATTCCTATTATTGGACTTAACACTGACTTGCAGCTATCGTACGTGCTTTTCTAAAAACATCGTGCGAAATTTTATGTTTTCAATGAGACGTTTTAATGAGACCTGAGACGTTTGTCCTTGCTATTGAATCACCGTGTATAGCAGTGATCTATCGTGAGCTAACTTGAAAATGAAAGGTGTAAACAGAACCAAGAATATGCCCTGTAGCAACATTTTTGACAAAGGCGATTTTTGTCCTTGTACAACCCTATCAAAACCGACACACTCCGCTAATTGTAAGGTGCATTGCAAAATAGGTGCTATTCAAAAATTAAAAATAGAAACCCAGTACATCCAAAATTCAATTGGTACTTAAAGTTAATTTTTCATTCTTATAACAAAAGCTGCATATACAGTGCGCGCAAAAAGTAAGGAACAAATTCGATAAAATCGCAGTCTTTTATTTTTGAAAAAAATCCTTGGGACAGGTCAATTCAACTTTTTAAAAACGCTTCTTTTTATAAGGTCGATTTTGCTTGACAGTTTTTGACGTTTGAGTATTGACGTCATCGACATTTTTTTTAAATGGCAGCGTGTGCTTTTCTGTCCATTTTATGATAGTGTTTTGAATTCTCTTTTCAACGATATAAAATTTTGTATAGGTCACATGACAATATTTTTGAGGAAAAAAACATTAAAATATAATATTTGATAAAATTGAAAAATAGCCTCATCCATGCTATTTGGTTTGCACAGACTTTGCTTGTCAAATATTCCCATCAAAAAAATCGAACAGAATCAGAAAAAATTAACGCAACTGCTGAAAGCAGGCTGTGACCGATTTATAAAAATTACGACTTGTCATAGCTAAGTAAAGTAAGTAAGTAACTAAGTAAGCTAGTAAAAAGTTAGCATTTCCTATTAAGTAATTAGAAATTTTATTAAGAGATTGAAGGTCGGCTTTACTACTATGGTACGTTTGAGTGAACGAGAACGTATTGAAATATTGATGATGATTGGTTATGGAGACAGGGTCAGAACACAATTTGAAGTTTGCGAATTATTTAATAACAAATACCCCAATCGAAAACCTATCACACGATCAACCGTTAGCAAAGTGGAACAAAAATTTAACGAGCTTGGTAACGTGCGAGATCGTCCCAAAGCTGGTCGTCCTAGAGTTCCAGAGAATACTCAGTTAGACATATTACTCAACTTACAAGAGCATCCTCACACACCAAGCCGGGAGGTCGCTTTAATGTGCCAGATTTCGCAGAACAGTGTTCTCAACTATTTAAAAAAGAACAAGTGGCATCCTTACAAAATTAAATTACTTCACGAGCTCAACGAAGACGATCCCGATCGTAGGCTTGAGTTTTGTGAAAATATGATGAATCGGTGCAATAATGATCCACAATTTCTTAACAACATAATTTTTTCGGACGAAGCAACTTTCACTCTACATGGCCACGTGAATAGACAAAATTGCAGATACTGGGCCCCTGAAAATCCACACTGGATGAGAGAAGTTCATTCTCAGTTTCCTCAAAAAGTGAACGTCTGGGCGGGAATAATGGATGGTAGAATCTAAGGACCTGTTTTTTTTTGACGAAAATCTCACAGGGGATCGATATTTAGAATTTTTGGAAAACGACCTAATCCCATCTCTTGCTGTGTTGTACCCCAACGAACAAGATCCTGACGTATCAAATAATAATTTGTGGTACCAACAGGATGGAGCACCGCCCCATTTTGCACGAGCGGTACGGGACTATTTAAACAACAGTTTTCCTAACAGGTGGATAGGTCGAAGGGGACCAATAGAGTGGCCGGCTAGATCTCCCGATCTAACCCCGTTAGATTTTTTTTATGGGGATATTTAAAAAGCAAAGTATATGCAAATAGACCAAATAGCAGGGATGACCTGAAAGATAGAATTCGCCTTGAGATACGATCAATACGACCGGAAACTATTAACAAAGTTTTGCAAGAGTTTGTTTTTCGTCTTGCCTTCTGTCAAGAAGTAGGAGGAAGGCATTTTGAGCATTTAATTTTTTTTTGCATTTGTTGTTTTTCAATTTTATCAAATATTATATTTTAATGTTTTTTCCTCAAAAATATTGTCATGTGACCTATACAAAATTTTATATCGTTGAAAAGAGAATTCAAAACACTATCATAAAATGGACAGAAAAGCATATGCTGCCATTTAAAAAAATGTCGATGACGTCAATACTCAAACGTCAAAAACTGTCAAGCAAAATCGACCTTATAAAAAGAAGCGTTTTTAAAAAGTTGAATTGACCTGTCCAAGGATTTTTTTCAAAAATAAAAAACTGCGATTTTATCGAATTTGTTCCTTACTTTTTGCGCGCACTGTATAGAAACTCTTATAAGTGCTACAAGTATCGTGAGAAGGGAACAAAACTGTAGTTAGTACAGATTAAACAAAAGAGATGCAAAATAAACTTATCATTTCTGCTTTACTATGACTAGCCTTACAAGCACGCCTACGAATTATTCTAGTTTTCTGGTTGCCGAAGCAATAACACCCTGACGTGATTTTGGAGTCCGGAGACGGAGACCGATTGGGTTCAAATAGAAAAAGATCAGAATTCAAAAAAACAGGTTTTTTACGGAATCACCTGCAGACATCAGAAGCTAATTGAAAACTTCCTTAAGAGTCGAATGAACCTTTAGTTTTCTGTTATAATTCTTCATTTCATCTCGAAAAGCTATTTTCGACGTGTTTGTTGCCTTGGGAACTTTTAGCTTTAGCATCTTGCAGTTGTTTTCTTTGCACCTCCGAAACTTATGGGCTGATTAAGATGCTATTTGTTTTATTGGATTCAACTTTCTATACTTCGCACTGGATTACACAGGGTACATCGTGTTTCTCTATACATCTGAATGGCACATTCTAGTAAGCGATTTTGGACTACTAGGTTCTATTTTTCTAACCATCTTGAAACATCCATTGCTATTTGTAGCCGCAAGATACACCAACAATACAGCACATATTTATTTAGCCTATCTACTGCTTTAGCCTTTCACCACCACCATCGATTTTTCCATTATTTTGCTCCTAACTTTTGTCCCAAATATTGTAATATTTTCAGCCATTTTAAATAACGTAATTGGTCCAGTTGGAATGTTAGATCATGCGTTTCAAGTTATTACGGATTAAATAATGATAAGCAACCGTCTGTCGTTCTTTCGATTTGGTGGTCTATAGTTGCAAATGTTTTGTCGGTCCTGATAAAGCAGTTGGTTTTATTTTTCTTTTGTGCCAATCACCTTCATGCAGATGTTAATATTAAAACGCCAAGAATATCTTTTAAATGTGAGCCAACTTGATATAATTATTAACGAATTAAAATATTTAAATTTATTGCCAAGGTGTTCACGTAATCATGGCATTCCGTTTTTATTGTGGATATAAATAATAATTAATAAATTTCCTTTTTGGTTGCTAGATAAACTGCATATTATAGGAAATCCTGTAGTAATAATATTAAAATTACTTCGAACCCCAATATTTGAACAAGATAACAGCAAACTGATAATAAATGAGTAAAGAAAACTGATGCTAATTAGTAATACGGTGGGATGGGTGAATGATGTAAAACTGAATCAGAAAGGTATGCGGTCGTGCATAAAAGGGGTAAATGTAGTTTAGATGTAGAATATTTGCAATCTGTGGGTAAGTACTCGATATTGATATAAGGACACAGCCCACTTGCTTCAGACCGACCTTACAAGCCTTTGGTTTAGTCTGCCATTTACGCTGATCGAGCTAGAGCTCTTATGTTGTGACTGCAGTGAAAGTAATAAAATTGCATAGGTTGTATGGCTAAAGTATTTCGTGCAGTTTTTTTGATACCGATTATTTAAATTATTCTTCATTAAAATCCAGTTTTCCATATGGACAAAAAATAATGGAAACAGAAAAGGTGAAGGTGGTGTACTGCAAATTTAAATCGGAAATTCCAGATATTGCTGTGTTGTTAGGTCAGTTGCATATAAACTTTACTGTAACATTTATTCTGTTTATATAAAAACAGACAAACCCGGTTTCATTTATTTTCATATCTACTAAAATATACACATTCCCACTTGAATAAACGATGTAATATTTTCGTTTGATATAAATATTATGTTTCTATTAAATCTTGAATTATAAATAAAATAAATAAATCCTAAAAGGTAATTTGTTATTATTAATAACATATCCGCTTTTTCCACAATATTAACAAACATTATTAATCACGCTTGCTTTTTTATTTACAGACATAGAAAAATCCGAAGACGAAAATGTGTCTATCATCGAACCCGAAATAACATCATCTTCCTCTTTCGGTAAGTCATCTTACTTTATTCTCATTTATAACAATGAACCTTGAATACATCGCTTTATAAATATCGTAGATTCCTGTGAAACAATGGATGCACCACCTAGTGCTTCTCGTCAACCACCTGACGGTCACGAATTTCCAGACTATCACGAGACTCCAATTACACCCAAACCCATAAAAATGGAAGATTCTTCTAACAGACATTCATCTCCTTGGCTTAACAATTCTTTATGGAAAACTAACACTAGTTCGCTTCTATTTAGAGATCAACAGAGCTCATGTAGCGTTCGTGATAAAATAGCCATATTTTCAAACGCTTCTAAATCATCTAACGACTTAATTAATACTAAAAAGATCTCCGAAAGTGCTGATGATATATTAGGTGCAATAGAAAAAGAACCTTTTACTAAAGTAGTTCTAAGAGATACTAAAGTTAAACGTTCTGTTAGTGTCTTGTGTAAAACTGAAATAAATTCGGTTCCCAATGAAGAAAGACCAATTAGAAAGCTGCATCATAATTCTTCTATGTCAGCTTCTAAAGCTAGAAGTTCTCTGGATTTAACTTCTACTTTAATTGGAACTAGCTTTCTTTCAGAAGAAAGAATGGAAAAATCGTTTCAAGGAAATTCTGTGCTACCTCGTTTGCACACTCGTTCTCAAAGCCTCATGGATATTAGTAGTACAGATACAGAATCCACTCCCAAAAAAGATCGTTGGAATCTATTAGCAGAACAAAGGCAAAGAAGCTTATCTAAATTAAAAGGTTTAATAATACCGGAACGAGTAGTTGAAGTAGACCTACCAAATGTTGTAGATCTTCCAGAAATCAAAAGTAACGATCCTCCTACACCAGTCATTAACAGTACCACTTTACCAGTAACAACTACTCTTGAATCGCCGATTGTCCCTTGCCAGAGAAATATTGGTGTTCCTAGTCTAAGCGTTCCACCTTGGAGCAATCCTAATTCCAATAATATCCCTAAGTATTCTCCTGCCTTTAAGAGAAAAAGTCTTCAGTTGCACAGCAATGATATTTCATCAAAAATCGATATTACTGACGAAAATGCGTCTTCATCTATAGTCAACGAATCAGCAATACCAACAAGATTGAATCAGAAACAACTTGCTATCAAATCCATCACCCAACCGAACATATACGACAATCAAGATGTTAAGATTACTGGAAGCTTGTGTCTGGCGGATGCACCAAAATCTTTGGAAAGCATAACATCTCCTACCCAATCCGACTGTAGTTTCGAATATAATAGTCCTCCAGATACTCGTACTTATAAACAAGAACAAGTACAAAAAGATAATCAGCTAGATGTAAAAATTGGTTTTGGTATTATAAATAAAACAAAAGAAGATTTGGG
The DNA here is from genome assembly GCA_929113105.1 of Agrypnus murinus. Classification (NCBI taxonomy): domain Eukaryota; kingdom Metazoa; phylum Arthropoda; class Insecta; order Coleoptera; family Elateridae; genus Agrypnus; species Agrypnus murinus. The sequence continues at coordinate 135,851,140 of OV816023.1, read as the reverse complement.
AAAATCGGAGGATGAAAGCGATAATGATTCGGCTGTAAGTTCGAGCCAGTCTAGTTACATTTCTAGAACTTCGCCACCTACATCTCCTAGCCATCTTCACAGTAACTTTACATCACGATCGTGTAATGGTAACGAATCTGATTCACTTGCACAACTAAAATGCCATTCGACTGGTTCTCAATCATGTGATAATCAAAATCATCGTCTCTTGAAACCACAAAGTGTAGAAGCAATTAATCGTAAGAATATATTAGCGTCTGCTAAATGTCGTAGTGGACGGGATCTAAAAATAGGGTCTCCACTTATACAAAGGAAATTTGAAGAAGAATTTGTTTCAGATAATACTGCAGCTCTTCCAGTCAATAATAGTGATTTCGAATATAATAGTTCCAAATATTGTGCCACTATTCATGAGAAAATTAATGATGTGCCAAATATTTCCGAAAGCAGCAAAGCGCAAGGTGAAATTGCTTCCAAAGAGGAAGATGATTTGTTTGTAAATAATAAACCGGATCTTACTAACGACTGTGGTATGCAACCACGGGCGCGAAATGAAAGTAAACACATTACAGGGCAGACAAGATCTAATGTAAACGAAAATTGTTTAAAAGCATCTGTTAGTACAACCGTAGTTACAAACGCGGAAATCATTCATAAAGATATAAAAATTGGAAATAAGTCAATAGGCAGGGAAGTTTCTAACTTAACAAATGGTCAGGAGCGTAAAACTGCAATTACAAGGCCTTTAACAAGAGAACTGCGTTCAACTAGCGTAACGAACTTGCGTAAAAGTTTTGAAAAATTAGCACCTCTTTCACCCACTACTGATTTATCTAATGTAAACTTAAACAAAAGGAATTCTTTTAGTGCCACTAAAAACAATCAGCCTCCGAAATACACTAGCCAACCTAGTAGTCAACCTCCAGTCAAGTCAGTGAGTTATTATAATTATTTTATGTAAAATTTTAATTATATTTTTTATTTTGTATTATTAGAATCTTACACAAGAAACGATTGCATCTTCTAAAGACTCAACAAATAAAGATATTGAAATAATAGTACTGCGTCCTGAGATACCAGGAGGAAGTGTTGGTATAACCCTAGCAGGTGGGGCTGATTATGAAAATAAGGAAATTACGGTAAATTATCATGCATTGTGTCTTGGAATGTTTGTTCTGACAACGATTAATATTTAAGGTTCATAAAATCAGAGAAGATAGTTCTGCTCATCGGGATGGGCGACTACAAAAAGGCGACAAAGTTGTTTTGATTAATGGAAAGAGTGTAGATGGATTAACACATAAAGAATTAGTCACTTTATTAAAAGTAAGTTATAATTTTATAAACTATATACGATAAATTTTAAATGTTATATTTTAGGAACCATTACCAGAAATTACTTTAGCTGTTAGTAAACAACAGAAAAAAACACTTGATGTAGTAGCTATAAGAAAATCTAGTATTTCTGCTGAAAATTTAGTGCCAACAAAACAAAAAGGTAGATTTTAAAAAATTGTCTGTTTTTCAATCTTGATTAATTGTATTATATTGTGTTTTTTACAGAAAATACTACAAATTCTACCAATCAACGAAAAATATTTATTGTTTCACTTGTGAAAGATGCTGCAGGACTTGGATTAAGTTTAGAAGGTGGTAAAGACTCTCCTTTGGGAAACATGCCATTGCTGATTAAGAAGATTTTCAAAGGTAAAAGATTCGATATTAAAAACCAAAATTTCTAATTAGATTTGAAAGATTGAGAAAAGGTCATCATTGAAATCTGTACGCCCTGCCATGCCTTTTACAATAACAGACCAACATTAAGCAGTATTTCCAATGCTGTGTACGTAATAAAACAGAAAATATAAACAAAAATGTATTTTGCCTTTGAACAGTCACGATTCCCATAATGATACTGCAACTGAGAAATTATTTTATAGGCGTTTTCTAATTATGATTGCTATGTCTTATAATTATTAAATGGTTCTGAATATTTTATAATCATTTCAAATTATACAGCGAGTCTCAAAATACAATTTGCAAGAGGAGAAAATCTTATTGATTTTATGGTCAAAACTCCTTAATAAAAATTTTGCTTATTTCAAAAGCATTAAAAATTATAACAGAATTTCAATATTTCTTATAACAAAATAGGGAATCTAAAGAAAGCATATTTGTGCATAAATACACTTTTGCTAGATTTTCCATTTTAAGTCGTATTGAAATTCTGTTGTGATATATTAAGTGTTTGGAAACAAACAGAAATTCTTATAAAGAACAACTTTTTGATATAAACTCAAGAATAAATGTTGCTTTGTGAATCCCAGGCTAAGCATAAGTAAGGCTATACTATCTTAATATAAGTTTCTAAGCAAGTACTTCAACCTCTTTAAGATATTTGCAAAAAAATGATAGCATTATTGCACTGATTTGAAGATCCTAACAAGACAATGACAAAAAACAGCATTCATTGTTCCATATAATTCCATTATATGGATTCCCAACAAGAAAATCATTCCTCTCTACTAAGAATCCCATCCACTTCTGTACATTGGAATCCTCCACAATTTAGGAAAAAACAGAATTTTATTGTAGCGATTCAAACTGCAGCTCAATGTATATTCAAGTAAGTTGCTCAGTATTTAACATTAGGTTTTTTAGCAAAATAACATAGATATACAAACGATAATGTTAAAGGAAGCAATGAGAAAAAAAGCCTGGTTAACCTAGTATGTTTAGAGTTTTCAAGATTTAACAAGATACAACTTTTAGAAAAATGGTAACCTGTTCATACAATGGATGATGTCCCTTATACGTAATACACTACACCTTACATGGACCAAAAACCATATTGCATTATACAGACTCGAACAAAGAAAATAAATTCAAAAAATTTCTCCATTTGCTTTCTCTAGGTTATGGTACAGAAACAGAAATTAAGATTTTAGCTCAATTTATATTGAACTAAGTTGCTCGCCCTTTAGCATTGATTTTTTTAACCAATAACGTAGGGTGAAGACAAAAGATTATTTTCTAAGTGAAAGAGAAGAGGATGGAAATAAATCCATGAAACAAAACAAGCATAAATTGAAAAAATATTTTGAAGCGATTTTAAAAAGATTAGGCATTGATCGAAGGCCTGGATCGGAAGAAAAAGTCGTCCTACATACCTGGAAACAGAAAAAAGGATTGTTCAGCTCTTCAGAAGGAACCCCAATTTATCTTCGCGTGATGTAGCAAAGAAGGTAGGTGTATCACAAGCTTGTGTGCAGAGTGCGAAAAGGCAATGTGGACTGAAGAGTAAAAAAGTAAAAAAAAACTCCTCATCGTAATGACAATCAGAACAAAATCGCAAAAGGTCGAGCCTGTAAGTGCTATGACAACTTTCTTTGAAAATTCGACTACATTGTTATGGACGACGAGATATATGTCAAATCGGATTTTAAACAACTGCCTGGAGAAGAATCTTATACAGCTGCTGGATCGTGGAAGGTAGGTGACAAGTTTAAGTACCAAAAACATGCCAAATTCGTCGAGAAAAAACAAAACTATAATAAATAAGACAAATAACAAAAAGGTCCAATTTTGGAACTCCGTTTCTGAATTGTAAATATATCTATGAACTGGGGTGTGTAAAAAAATATTTAGTGTGGCAGGCTATCTGCAGTTGTGGAGATCGCAGTGCCTCTTTTATACCTCAAGGAACAATAAATCAAAAGATTTACAAGTAGGAGTGCCTACAAAAGAGACTGCCGTCTTTCTTGCAGTAGCATACTAAATCTACGCTTTTCTGGCCAAATTTGGCATCAACGCATTACGCAAAGAATTAGTGGCATGGTATTACATGAACAATGTCCACTATGTTCCAAAGGACTAGTCCTTCAAACTGCCCTGAATTAAGACCTGGTTGAGAGGTATTGGGTTGATACCAAACAACAACTAAACAAAAATTTGGAGAAGCTACTTCACTTGAAAATTTCAAACTAAAGTGGAACAAGGTCTCCAATAACGTAACAAAGAACAGGCTGCCATTGGAAAGTAAAATATAAAAGACCAAAAGGAGGAATATAGTAACCCTCAATTATGTTACTAATGATCAGTCCAGAAAACAAAATAAAAAGGATGGTATGGACAGCCATAATATTAAATCTAATAATTAACCATGCACGATGTTATGGTGAAAGGAATTTTACAAGAGAAAAACTAAAATCTACCTAACATTAATAAACCAAGATGGTAGAAACCAACCAAATGCTTTTAAAAGATGATCCTAAGAATTTTGCACTCAAAAGTAGAATGACCAGTGACACAACAGTATGAACTTCAAATTTAAATACATAATTACTGTAGTGTCAAAAATAACTGTTAAATCCCAGAAACTAAGATGGATAAGGCACATGCAGCAACTAAGAGGAATCAGAGCCTCAAATATGCTAATACACTTTAAACCATTTGGGAAAAGAACATCAATAGAAACCCAAATGAGTTGGGTAGATGACATAACAGTAGATGTACAAACACTTGGAATAGCAAACTAGAAACATTTGGTTGAAGTCAATAAGATATAACACAAGACGATCTAAAAGACCAAATTAGATAGAAGGTTGCAACACCATTTGAAAACGAAAAGGAAGGCACAAAAGAGAAAAAGAAGAAAATATTACTATTAAGAATAGCAGGATGAACTTTGACATAGTCAACACATCCTATTTACTGAATAAACAGCAACAGGGCCTCAAAGACATGTATACATTTAAAGTTGCTCGAAAAAAGAATAGTCGTCAACCCAAATTTAGAGATGGATAGTTGACATAACAGAAGATATACAACAATTGGTGCAGCAAACTAGAAGCGTTTGTTGGAAAACGGAAAGATACAAGATGATCAAAATGGCAAGATACAAGATGATCAAAATGGCCAAGTTTCCAAGGACTGCACCAGTTTAAAAGGAAGACTTAAAAAGCAAAACGAAAAAAAGGGTTACGATCAAGAACAATATAATGAACTTTGAACTAGAATCAGTAGTGAAGCTCCAAACAGCAGGTAAATCAGCTTCCAGAAAAACATGGATTCATATGTATTGTATGAATGGGAACAAGGAATTAAAAATGTTTATGCATTTAAAAATTATTGAAAAAAGAACACTTAAAAAACCCAAACAAGAGATGGCCCGATAGTATAACAGACAACGTACAATCATGGTGTAGCAAACTAGAAATCTTTTGGTTGAAGTCAAAAAGCTATCACTCAAAGTGATAAAAACAATTAGGATCCATAGAGCAATGCAACGCCATTTGAAAAAAAAGGAAGACAGAAAAGACAAAAAAAGAATAAAGGGTTACAATTGAAAACAGTATAATTAATTTTGAACTAGAATAAGTAGTGGAGCTCCAACCGGCAGATAAATTAACTAAAATCCAAAAATTAACATGGATAAGTTATGTATTGAATGAATGGGAACAGGGCATCACAGACATGTATGCACTTAAAGCCGGTTGATAAGAGTCGGAAACTCAAGCAAGAGTTGACGTAACAGAAGACACACCACCAAATGGTGCAGCAGCAGAAACATTTGGTTGAAGACAGAACGATATGATACAAGGCGATCAAAAAGACCAAATTCCATAGAGTAATACAGCACCATTTGGAAAAAAGAAAGACATAAAAGAAAAAAAAGGTCATGATCAACAACAGCATGATAAACTAGAATAAGTAGTGGAACTCCAAATGGCAGATAAATTAGTTAAATTCCAAAAATTAATATGGATGTCATATGTATTGAAAGAATGGCAACAAGGACTCAAAAGACATTTGTGCACTTAAAACTGATTGAGAATGGTCAGAAACCCGGAGATGGGCAGACGACATAACAGAAGACATATATATTTGATGTAGCAAACAAAGGGGATATGATCAAGAACATAATGAACTTTGAACTAGAATAAGTAGTGAAGACCCAAACTATATTCTAAAAATAAACATAGATGTGCCATATGTATTGAATGTGTATTGAGTGGGAACAAGGACTTAAAAACATTTATGCACTTAAAACCAATTGAGAAAAGAATACTTGGAAACTCAAATAAGAGACACGTACAAACACATGGATGCATAGAAAAATTTGGTTAAAGAGAGAAAGATGTAAAACAAAGTCATCAAAAAAATTACCAGTTCACATAAAAATTTAGCAGAAACCATCTTATCAAGAGTCGCATAGTACCTCTATCATGCAACACCTTGTACATTATGCCAGAACAAAGAACTTCTTACAAAGTTTATACCTTAGTACAAGGGTGCCCAACCTGTAGCTCATACGTGCTCGCACCACCTTTTAATATGACTCGTTGTATAAACGATGCCCACTTGTAACTGCTAAATGCCTAACACAACTAGCGCACCAACAGTAGCGCACCAAGAATACTTGACACAAAGCATCATCATGACCACTCGCATTTAAATGTACAACCACATTCTTGATGTAAATGTTGAAGTATGAAGGGCAACTCAGATGGTTTGGACATGTGTGCAGAATGCCGGACAACAGACTTACAAAAAGAGTGTTCGAAATCAGAGTGCCGGGAAAAAATAAAAAAGGAAGACCCAGAACAAAATGGATTGACAAAATTAAAGAAGCAGAGAAAAAAGGAATGGCATGGGATGGAATACGAAACTTAACGTAAGATAGAAAGCAGTGTAGACGAAAATATAAGACGCAACTCCCCCAGCCTTACACCTAAAGGTAGAAAGGCCCAGGACTAAGTAAGTAAGTATGTTGAAGTATGATGCAAAGTGTAGTTATGGACATATTGATTTGCTTTGTGTAAGAAAAAAATTCTTATAGTATAGGAAGAAAATGGCTTAGTATTTCATAGTAAAGTTTACAACTATAATATAATAGTCCCCTTGCAGGCCATGAAGGCCCATTGGGTATAGCAGGGTAGGTTGCTATTACTTAGAGCCATACGGTACATATCGGTAGTAATGTAGTTAGCTTTATCCGCCAACCACCTATTATTACCATAGGCTGAATCGACCTCGTAGCCTCAAACACTTCCGATCCTGGTAGTCGAGCCCAAGATCTTGAAATTGGTAGTTTGGACTTGAAGTTTATAACTATAGCTCAATTTATGTAGACATTATTAACAGCCTTGGTAGTGTAATGTCTGGCGTGTCGGACTTTCACCCAAGCGGCCCGGGTTCGACTCCCGGCGCTGGCAGGTCTGGTTAAGGTTTTCTGCAGTTTCCCTTAGCTGTAACACAAATGTGGGATTTGCGCTGTTCCATCTATAAGTCGGCTGCAGCCGCACATTGGGCCTACATAATAATAATAATCGCCCCCTCCCTCCCGCACAAGCTTATAGCTTCTGGGGCCTTGGTTTAGGTTATGGGTTGTAGTAATTATTATTATTATTATTATTATTCGGCCGAGGTGACCTAGCAGGGAAGATCTCGCCACTCTACTCTTTCTATACAATATAATGAAGCTTACTGAGCAAAGCCACCCGGATCGACGTAAGATCAAGTCTCGATCCATGAAAAGCTTTTTCGGTTTCAGGATCGATCTCATGGGACTCTTTGACGTTGATGTTGTGCTCGTAATCACATAAAAAAATATGTAAATATTTTGAATAGCTTACTCGTCATTTAACAATAATTTTATTTAGATGATAAACTACTGTTAAAAAAATTTCAGTAGAAAAAAAATAAACCTGCGTTTAGTTGATGAATACATGAAACACCAAAAAAAAAAAAAGACAATTATGAATGGCACCACCTTGTTATGACACAATACTTGAACAGATAAATGTAAACAGGTGTAAAAATACCTCTATAATTATACACCACACTGCCGTCGTACTGTTAATATTGGACTACATTTAAATGCGAGGGGTCGTAACGAAGGATACTTGATATAGCCTCTGTTATGCCTGCTCTCAATTAAATGTACAGTGCCGCTCATTTGAAAGTGCACGACTCTTTATATATAACATTCCAAAATGACATCGTGTAATTCACGATTTCTATCAAGCTCGTATACACAAAGCAGCATATCAACAAGTGTTGCATTGCAATAGCTTCGGGTTTGACATAAGCACTCATCGCTACTGCAAGGATTATTGCAACTCAATTAATATATCACTATTCAATACTACATAGTTTTGTTTAGCTGATAATGTGTTGTTAAAACAAAAATGATCATTTCATTAGAAGAAAACAAACATTCATCAAGTTTATGTTGATGAATGCCAATATATCAAGAAGAAAGCAGAATTGAAGACTGATTAGCACCACCTTGTGACAGAATGAAGAAACAAATGTATGTATATGCACGAGCAATAAGGAATAACACCTGGAAATTTTCAAAAGTTGAGCATTTAATACCTCTTGATATTTATATAAATGCTTTATATTAAGAATTTAGTAGAAACCACCACCACACTTCAGTTAAAAAATGTATGTAAAGTTTGTGAGTGCATCTCTGTAACGAAGAGCTGCATAATACACTGCCGCGCACTGTAATATTGTCGCACGTTTAATTGGCCATTAGTGGTTGACCATAATAGACGGAATTCACCATAAATTTGTCTCGCTATAAATCAACTGTTCGAACTTAGAATGCGAATACATGACAGCCATCGTATTCCTGAACACTGATGGTCAAATGCCACCGTAGGACTGCAGATACCAATAATTGTGTAGCAGTTAAAAATATAGCATGGCTACATAGCAGAAACCGACTGTTTCTTGAAAGGCTGCCAAATATGTGAATTGCAATTCATACAGTTCCGTTCATAGGCATTTTACTTCTGTCGTTTAGTTTGTATATGTTCTCATAAGCATTGGTAATAAGCAACGTTGTACCGTTGCATTATATGATTGATTATATACAAAAGTAGGTCTCACAAACATCGTTAGCAGAAAACTTCAACTACTTCCAGTTTATTCAAAATCACTTTTAGTCTTGGCAATTGGAATTTGTCATTTTGCAAAAGTTTGTGCAAAGTAGGACTGAATTGGTCGTCAACTTTTAGAATTGCAGTCTCTGATGCATGAAAAGCACAACCCGAGTGTTCGCACAAATAAATCTTGTATTACGATTAGTATAATCTTTAAATAATGTCATTGATAGCTTTTTTATCAGGTTTAATTAGAAAGTATAGACTTAACTTATTATGTTTATGTAGGTAACCAAGTCTTTGATGTGGTTTTCAAATCTTCTATCATTTCTGCCATAAAATATTTGATTTCTGACATAGGTATGTGTAAAATAGCCTCCTGGATAAAATAAGTAGGTATTTGATGGAACTAAAGGAACGCCTAGAGGGCTTTCAAGGCTTTTGAAATTATAGGAGGCCCTTGATTCATGGATGTATAAGGAAGTGAATAAAAGAGGGTTCACTTTTTCTTCAAGACCATCTTTTTCTTTAAAAAACTGCAATTTTGCCAATAAAAGAATTCAAACTAAGTTAACACTAATTCACACAGTTATTTTATCAGATTATGAAATATGTTGAACACTAAATTAACACGATTTATAAACACTGACTAAAAAGATCTTTTCTTGCAGTTGTAGTACTTTGTCAAAATCATTTGCTTTTTTGTTCAGAGCAAAATGGAGGTTAGCTTCACCAAAAAAGGAATCGATCACAAAATCTTTCGATTATCACCACTTCTATTATTTTATGAAGCACATGGAACAACACTCAGTTAATGCTATTAATAATCACTAATGACAAATATAATAAACATCATTTCATAACACTTCATTTTGACGACATTACATTATACCGCCAAAACTGTAGTTTTTCGGCCAGCTTGTACGGTACGTTGACACCTCGTTCTGTTTAGTTCTCGAGTTGGTTCCTTTTGGTTTATCACCAATTCAGAAACTTGTGTAATAGGCTGTGTTGCCAACTTAGCGTACTTTCCGCTAGATCTGGCGGAATAGAAATCGTTTTAGTGGTGGAAAATGCTCATTTAGAGGCTAGCGGAAATTGTGGTTTTGCAAATGGATTTTTGACATAAAATCTTGGGATTGAGTTGGACGAGCTCGCCAGATTGCAGAAAATCAACAACCAATAAGAGTATGAGTTAATCAGAGTATGAGATTATTAATCTGCTAGTAGCAATAATGTTTTATACTACCTAATATGCAATCGTTTAATAACAACTAACCTATCGACCAACTTCCAGCGCTTCAATCCACTTTTTGTACTAAAATTAAGCTTCCCCTTAGAAAGCTATAGTAAATTGTGTTACTTAAATAGTACTTTCTTCGACAATCAAATATGTTTGCAAGTTGAACCAAGACACTCTTAATCTAACATTATGTTAAAGTAGGTAATTGTTAATTATATTTCATTTGCGGGCGGGAAGAGTAACTGTTAAGGTCTTTTGATTTGTTATGATTTCAAGCATTTAAAACCAGCCATTTGAAACTTTTCGTAATTTTCTTGAAGTTGGCATTAGCATGGTGTTTAAAAATTTGAAAAACAAATGCTAATCAAACGTCAAACATTTATTAATATTTTATACACATTAAAAACGAAATAAATCATTATAAAAATTAATCATCATTAAATAATCCTAAACTTGATATTTGTTCGTATTGAAGTGCAGAACATAAAAGATTTGAATGCATTTCTAAAGGATTTCACTATTTTAACATTAGACAAAAAATTGACAAAAATCAACATAACCTAGAAACTATTTTTCATAACCTAGTTTGCAAAGTAGGAGCATGATTCACACTACAATTTTGCAATTTCTATACGAGTTCCGAGTACTCTTACACTAGAAAAGTCACTTTACAAGAAAGTATATTTGTTTTAGACACTATTATAATTTTGAGAAGAAAACTCTCATCTGGTGGATTTCCGGCGGAATGAAAAGTGTCATTTAGCGGTTTTAGAAATTCAAGAGCTGGCATCACTGAATTGGCTGTGTTCAACAGTCTTTAGCGTTTTGCATGTTAGCGCTATTGAACTGCACATTAGCAGATAAACGCTGTCAGCGTAGTTAGTGCTTTTTTAAATAAGCGATCAAAACTCAGCATGAAATTGGCCGAGAGGATAGTACGATAACCGAACCCCGAAAACTTTTCTATATAAAAGAATGTTTATTATGATCATAAAAAATGGGGAATATACGTAATTTCCAAAAAAAAAAACTATTATGTCGGCGGACAGTCTGTTAAATCGCTTCTCAGTCTATTAGCACAGATCAGACGATAGTTGGTAAGAGCGATACGGCCCGCAAAATAACGAATGTGTTAAGTTTGGAAGATGTTAGAGCGTTTAATAAAAATTATCATAAAATAATTGAGATATTGATATTGAGATAACCTAACCTAACCTAGCCTAAACTACACCTAACGGAGCCTAACTTAACCTAACCAAATTGCTTTAAAATATCTATCATAAATATAATAGATGATCATATTGTAACTTTCTTCTATTAATTAGGTGTAGTTTTATAATAAAAATGTATTTTGAAAATTTCTCGTACTATTATTTTTTTTAATTTTCGTCACTTGTTTCACCTTAATTAAATGTAATGGTACCCTTGTTGAACACAGCCAAGATATTACTGTCAGTTTTATATTCTTGAGTACAGTTTATAACAATCACATTCAAATAATATTAAGAATTAAATTTTAAAAGATTTCATAATTCTACAAGTATTGTTTGCAGTGCGCAACATTCTGATTTTGAGCACAGCTACAGTGCCGCGTCATCAAGATGGCTGACAATCAGCCAATCACGATATGAGTACAAGTATTGCAAGGGTACAAGGTTGCCAGATCTTGCAATTAGACCACAAATTTCCTATCTCAGGTAGACAAAGGGCGCCAATCTTAAATTTGTTTTATTAAAAAATTGGCTTAAAAATCGAAAGTGTTTCTATTTTAGAAGGAAAACGTTGCAAAAGGTTCTAATCGAATAGTAAATTAAGTATGGATTTTAATAGCATAATCTGGGAACAAAATCTTCTATGCAAACTGCTTTTTGAGTTCTCTTTAAATAATTTGAAAATAAGAAATTCTTGATAAATAATTAACTGAACCACAACCTCTTTCTTGTACTATGCAAAAGTCTCACACAGAGAATACCTAAATGTTGACATGGAAATTATGAAACGTACTAAAGAAATATAATATTGATACGGAAATAATGATTCTCACACAAAAGTGAGATAGTTAAGTATTTCCTACATGGATTCAACAATAGCTTAAATGAAATGAATATAAAAAATAACAAACAGATGTGACGACGTGTCATATAATGTATATAACATTCTACATGGTTATACTTGGACCAAGAAATATCGCCGAAGGTTAGCTGTTAGTTCATGAACTAACAATCAATCTAAGCATTCAGCTTCAAGCAACAACTAACCTAAGTCTGAGTAATTCGGTATTGGCCAAAATTGGAATATACTCTGTAAAGTAAAATCTAACCACTACTTGTACGAGTAAATGTGAAATGTGCAAATTGATATCCTAACTGAGATCATAGTTCACACCTGGCTTGCAAAAAGGAACTCAGAAACTTAGATTTTTTATAACTTTTACATCAATACCATATTTGGCTTGTTAGAAATTCCTATTGAAATGACATATTCATCTAGATTTGGCCAAATTCTAATATGACTAACAATATGATTGCAGTAGTTCATGCTAACTATTCAGGAACTTGATATTTTGCCTATACAATCACAAATTACCTATTTCTAACTTAATTAAACAAAGTAATTCTAGCACTTTATAATGTATAGAAATAAGAAAAGACGCAGTACAATCACCTATTGTGTATTAAGCCTTGTACCAAGCCTTATTTCAACAAGATATGTTTATTTAGTTATAGTGTTGATTGTGGAGTTTTCTCTTCATTAAGATTTATTATGTTTGGAATTTATTTAAAACATCAATATGCTATACATTAATAATGGGTCCGGTCACCACCATTGTCAATAATTTTTGTTTAATAATTTTCCATGAAGTGCACCGCTTTGATGCTTGGGATCATTATCTTCTTGGAATACCCATACATCGTTACTGTTACCTACCAAACCACTGTCTTGTTTATGTTAATAATCTTTTCTGGTATAGTTTTACCATCCAGGTTGCATTTAAAACTTCTGTAAACATACATAAAGTGCAGAGATCTCGTGCATTAAAACTCCATACACATGAACTTTTATTGGATGTTTAATAGTCCGCACCACCAAATTGTCTCCATGCTTTATCCACGCTCTTCTTAGTAAATCCACCCACAAAAACTGACCTCATCAGATGTTACATTGCTCCAATCTGTGCCTTTATTTTTTCGGGCCCACGCTAAATAAACGAATTGTCGAAATTATGTTGTGATATTTTTAGTGTTTCGAAACAAACAGAAATTCTTATAAGGAATGACTTTTTGATATAAAATCAAGAATAAATGTTGCTTTATGAATCCCATCTGGGGACACACTGTATAAGTAAGGCTATACTATCTTAAATATAAGTTTCTAAGCAAGTACTTCAACATATGAGATATTTGCAAAAAAATGAGTGCATTATTGCACTGATTTGAAGATCCTAACACGACAATGACAAAAAATATCATTCATTGTAGCGATTCAAACTGCAGCTCAGTGTATATTCAAGTTGCTCAGTATTTAACATTAGGTTTTTTAGCAAAATAATATAGATATACAAACGATAATGTTAAAAGAAGAAATGAGAAAAAAAGCCTGGTTAACCTCTACTATGTTTAGAGTTCTCAAAATTTAACAAGATACAACATTTAGAAAAATGGTAACCTGTTCACACAATGGACGTCCCTTATACGTAATACACTACACCTTGTATGGACGAAAAAACATATTGCATTATATAGGCTCGAACAAAGAAAATAAATTCAAAAAGTTTCTTCATTTTCAACAATCTTAAGTGAAGGTGGAGGAATTTTGTCTGTAACAATAAACTATAAGTTTAGCTCAATGTATACTAAAGTAAGTTGCTCACCTATTAGCATTGATTTTTTAACAAATAACATAGTGTGAAGACTAAAGATAATTTTTTAAGTGAAAGAGAAGAGCATGACAAACTTTCATTACAATTGATCAATTCAGAAGAGTGAGAACTGTAGTTAGTACCATGTTATTGAAATAAATTCATGAAACACAACAAGTACCAACAGAAATGAAACAGCAACCAAAAAAAATTAATCAAACAATCAACGAACCAAACGCAAAGGGGTAGTCCACAAGAGTAGTTCCCATCAGTTTTCGCAGCATCGCTGAACTACCTATGAGAATAATTAAAATGAAACATTATGAAAAAGGCAACTTATCTATAAAAGACCTAATGCCCCTTATTAGACAGCACTTTATGTTGTAATTCAAATTGTATGTGGGGATTAAACCAACGAAATTATGTTAATCTATGTTAGTCTAAATCACTCATCCTCTGACTTCAGCTGTTTTAAAAAATAAGGTAGTGTGAATTTTAAAAGACCCCCCAAGACCCTTTAGATATCTAGAATGAATTATAAATGAAAACAGCAAAAAATAAGAATGGAATTATAGTTGTATTACAGATAGGATAAGGAGCCATATATGTGAACAAAGGCATGGTATGACGAGAAGAACCTCATAAGAAGAAAACTAAAATTTACCTAATGGCATATCAATGACCAAGTACAAAATATGAATACTTACAGATAAAAATCAACAAATTATTTTAAAGATGCTAGAAGTTCTTGACCCACCCCAAAAGCAAACACAGTCACATAAATAATGACAGCAGAATGAACTTAGAACTTGAATAACTAAAATAATAAATAAATTATACCCCAAATTCTAGGACGATTATTCATATACAATGAAGGAGGGGGAACTGGGTCCCAAAGATACTATTGCATTTAAAACTACTTGAGGTAGGAGGCAGAAACCTAAACAATAGATAGGCAGATAACACTGCAGAAGATGAAACAACACATTCTCACAGGGGAATAGACTGCCATTGGAAAGGAAAATATAAAAGACAAAAAGGAGGAATATAGTAACCCTCAATTATGTTAATAATGATCAGTTCAGAAAACACCTGGATAAAAAGGATGCTATTATAGCAAGATGATTTTCTGACAGCCATAATATTAAATCTAATAATAAACCATGCACGACGTTATAGTGAAAGGAACTTTATAAGAGAAAAACTAAAGTTTACCTAACATTAATAAACCAAGACGGTAGAAACCAACCAAATGCTTTTAAAAAATGATCCTAAGAATTTTGTACTCGAAAGGAGAATGACCAGTGGCACAACAGGATGAACTGCACATTTAAATACATAGTTACTGTAGTGTCAAAAATAACTGTTAAATCCCAAAAACTAAGTGGGATAAGTCACATGCAGCAACTAAGAGGGAACAGAGCCTCAAATATGCTAATACACTTTAAACCATTTGGGAAAAGAACATCAATAGAAACCCAAACGAGTTGGGTGGATGACATAACAGTAGATGTACAAACATTTGGAATAGCAAACTAGAAACATTTGGTTGAAGCTATAACACAAGACGATCGAAAAGACCAAATTACATAGAAGGTTGCAACACCATTCGAAAAAGAAAAGAAAGGCGCAAAAGAGAAAAAAAGAAAAGATCACTATTAAGAATAGCAGGGTGAACTTTGACATAGTCAACAAGTCCTATTTACTGAATGAACAGTAACAGGGCCTCACAGACATGTATACATTTAAAGTTGCTTGACCCTTGAACCCAAATTTAGAGATGGGCAGTTGACATAACAGAAGACATACAACAATTGGTTTAGCAAACGAGAAGCATTTGTTGGAAAACGGAAAAATACAAGGTGATCAAAATGGACAAATTCCCAAGGACAGCACCTTTTAAAAGGAAGACATAAAAAGCAAAACGAGAAACGGGTTACGATCAAGAACAATATAATGAACTTTGAAGTACTATCAGTAGTGAAGCTCCAAACGGCAGGTAAATTAGCTTCCAAAAAAAACATGGATGTATCATATGTATTGAATGAATGGGAACACGGACTTAAAAATGTTTATATATTTAAAACCGATTGAGAAAAGAACACTCAAAAAACCCAAACAAGAGATGGCCTGATAGTATAGCAAACAACGTACAAACATATGGTGTCGCAAACTAGAAATATTTTAGTTGAAGGCAGAAAGATATGACTCAAAGTAATAAAAATGATCAGGGTTCATAGAGCAATGCAGCACCATTTGAAAAAAAGGAAGACATAAAAGACAAAAAAAGAATAAAGGGTTAAATTGAACACAGTGATTAATTTTAAACTAGAATAAGTAGTGGAGCTCCAACCAGCAGATAAATTAACTAACTACCAAAAATTAACAAGGATAAAGTTATGTACTGCATGAATGGAAACAGGGCATCACAGACATTTATGCACTTAAAGCCGTTTGATAAGAGTTGGAAACTCAAGCAAGAGTTGACTTAACAGAAGACGCACCATCAATGGTGCAGCAGCAGAAACATTTGGTTGAAGACAGAACGATATGATACAAGGTGATCAAAAAGACCAAATTCCATAGAGTAATACAACACCATTTGAAAAAAGAAAAACATAAAAGGCAAAAAAGGTTATGATCAACAACAGCATGATAAACTAGAACAAGTAGTGGAACTCCAAATGGTAGATAAGTTAGTTAAATTCCAAAAATTAATATGGATAAGTCATATGTATTCAATGAATGGGAACAGGGACTCAAAAGACATTTGTGCACTTAGAACTGATTGAGAATTGTCAGAAACCTGGAGATGGGCAGATGACATAACAGAAGACATATATACACTTGGTGTAGCAAACTTTGTGTGAAAACGATACAACGTGATCAAAAAGGCCAAATTCCAAAGGGCAGCACCATCCTTCCAGCACCTTCGAAAATGAGGACATAAAAGACAAACAGAGAAAAGGGGCTATTATCAAGAACAACATAATGAACTTTGAACTAGAATAAGTAATGAAGACTCCAACTATATTCCAAAAATAAACATGTTACATGTCATATGTATTGAATGAGTGGTCACAAAGACTTAAAAACATTTATGCACTTAAAACCAATTGAGAAAAGAATACTTAAAAACTCAAATAAGAGCCGATAACATAACAGACAATGTACAAGCACATGGATGCATAGAAAAATTTGGTTAAAGAGAGAAAGATGTAACACAAGGTGATCAAAAAAATTACCAGTGCACATAAAAATCTAACAGAAACCATCTTATCAAGAGTCGCATAGTACCTCTATCATGCAACACCTTGTACATTATTCCAGAACAAAGCACTTCTTACAAAATTTATACCTTAGTACAGGGGTGCCCAACCTGTAGCTCATACACGGCTCGTTTTATTAACGATGCCCACTTGTCAGTGCTAAATGTTTAACACAACTAGCGCACTAACAGTAGCGCACCAAGGATACTTGACACAAAGCATGATTATGACCGCTCGCATTTAAATGTACAACCACATTATTGATCCAAATGTTGAAGCATGATGCAAAGTGTAGTTATGGACATGTTGATCTGCTTTGTGTAAGTAAAAAATTCTTATAGTATAGGAAGAAAATGGCTTAATATTTCATAGTAAAATTTACAACTGTAATATAATAGTCCCCTTTGCAGGCATGAAGGCACATTGGGTATAGCAGGGTAGGCTGCTATTACTTAGAGCCATATGGTACATATAGGTAGTAATGTACCTAGCTTTATGCGCCAACCACCCATTATTACCACAGGCTGAATCAACCTCGTATCCTCAAAACATTTTTAAAAATGCTTCGACGATATAGCGATCCTGGGAGTCGAACCCAAGATCTTGAAATTGGTAGTTTGGGCTTGAAGTTTATAACTATAACTCAATTTATGTAGGCATTAATCGGCCCGGGTGACCTAGAGGGGAAGATCGAGCTCCACTCTACTCATCCTATAGAGTATAATGGCACTGAGCAAAGTCACCCGGACCGACGTGATATCAAGTCTAGATCCATGAAAAGCTTTTTCGGTTTTAGAATCGACCTCATGGGGCTATATGGTTAGTAAATATTTAAATAGATTACTCGCCATTTAACAATAATTTTACTTAGATGATAAACTACTGTTAAAAAAATTTCAGTAGAAGAAAATAAACCTGCGTTTAGTTCATGAATACATGAAACACCAAACAAAAAAGATGATTATGAATGGCACCACCTTCTTATGACACAATACTAGAACAGATAAATGTAAACAGGTGTAAAAATACCTCTATAATTATACACCCCACTGCCGTCGTACTGTTAATATTGGACTACATTTAAATGCGAGGAGTTGTAACGAAGGATACTTGATATAGCCTCTGTTATGCCTGCTCACAATTAAATGTACAGTGCCGCTCATTTGAAAGTGCACGATTCTTTATATATAACATTCCAAAATGACATCTTGTAAGTCACGATTTCTATCAAGCTTGTATGCACAAAGCAGCATATCAACAAGAGTTGCATTGCAATAGCCTCGGGTTTGACATAAGCACCCATCACTACTGCAAGGATTATTGCAACTCAAATAATATATCACTATTCAATACTACATAGTTTTGTTTAGCTGATAATGTGTTGTTAAAACAAAAATGATCATTTCATTAGAAGAAAACAAACATTCATCAAGTTTATGTTGATGAATCCCAATATATCAAGAAGAAAGCAGAATTGAAGACTGATTAGCACCACCTTGTGACAGAATGAAGACACAAATGTATGTATATGCACGAGCAATAAGGAATAACACCTGGAAATTTTCAAAAGTTGAGCATTTAATACCTCTCGATATTTATATAAATGCTTTATATTAAGAATTTAGTAGAAACCACCACCACACTTCAGTTAAAAAATGTATGTAAAGTTTGTGAGTGCATCTCTGTAACGAAGAGCTGCATAATACACTGCCGCGCACTGTAATATTGTCGCACGTTTAATTGGCCATTAGTGGTTGACCATAATAGACGGAATTCACCATAAATTTGTTTCGCTATAAATCAACTGTTCGAACTTAGAATGCGAATACATGATAGCCATCGTATTCTTGAACACTGATGGCCAAATGCCACCGTAGGACTGCAGATACCAATAATTATGTAGTAGTTAAAAATATAGCATGGCTACGTAGCAGAAACCGACTGTTTCTTGAAAGGCTGCCAAATATGTGAATTGAAATTTATACAGTTCCGTTCATAGGCTTTTTACTTCTGTCGTTTAGTTTGTATATGTTTTCATAAGCATTGGTGATAAGCAACGTTGTACCGTTGCATTATATGATTGATTATATACAAAAGTAGGTCACAAACATTGTTTGCAGAAATATTCATCTACTTCCAGTTTATTCAAAATAACTTTTAGTCTGGGCAATTGGAGTTTTCATTTGCAAAAGTTTGTGCAAGGTAGGACTCAATTGGTCATCAACTTTTAGAATTGCAGTCTCTGATGCATGAAAAGCACAAACCGAATGTTCGCACAAATAAATCTTGTATTACGATTAGTATAATCTTTAAATAATGTCATTGATAGCTTTTTTATCAGGTTTAATTAGAAAGTATAGACTTAACTTATTATGTTTATGTAGGTAACCAAGTCTTTGATGTGGTTTTCAAATCTTCTATCATTTCTGCCATAAAATTTTTGATTTCTGACATAGGTATGTGTAAAATAGCCTCCTGGATAAAATAAGTAGGTATTTGATGGAACTAAAGGAACGCCTAGAGGGCTTTCAAGGCTTTTGAAATTATAGGAGGCCCTTGATTCATGGATGTATAAGGAAGGGAATAAAAGAAGGTTCACTTTTTCTTCAACACTATCTTTTTCTTTAAAAAACTGCACTTTTGCCGATAAAAGAATTCAGACTAAGTTAACACTAATTCACACAGTTATTTTATCAGATTATGAAATATGTTGAACATTAAATTAGCACGATTTGTAAGCACTGACTAAAAAGATCTTTTCTTGCAGTTGTAGTACTTTGTCAAAATCAGTTGCAGTTTTGTTCAGAGCAAAATGGAGGTTAGCTTCACCAAAAAAAGATCTATCACAAAATCTTTCGATTATCACCACTTCTATTATTTTATGAAGCATATGGAACAACACTCAGTTAATGTTATTAATAATCACTAATGACAAATATAATAAACATCATTTCATAACACTTCATTTTGACGACATTACAAACTGTAGTTTTTCAGCCATCTTGTATGAGTTGTATGGTAGATCACCCCACGTTCTGTTTAGTTCTCGAGTTGGTTCCTTTTGTTTTATCACTAATTCAGAAACTGTGTAATAGGCTGTGTTGCCAATTTAGCGTATTTTCCGCTAGATCTGGCGGAATAGAAATCGTTTTAGTGGTGGAAAATGCTCATTTAGAGGCTAGCGGAAGTTCTGGCTTTACTAATGGATTTTTGAAGGAAAATCTTGGGATTGAGCTGGACGAGCTCGCCAGTTTGCAGAAAATCAACAACCAATAAGAGTATGAGTTAATCAGAGTATGAGATTATTAATCTGCTAGTAGCAATAATGTGTTAATATACTTACCAATATGCAATCGTTTAATAACAACTAACCTATCGACCAACTTCCAGCACCCCAATCCACTTTTTGTACTAAGATTAAGCTTCTCTTTAGCAAAGCTATAGTAAATTGTGTTACATGAATAGTTTTTGCGCGTCAGCGCTATTGAACTGCATATCAGCAGACAAACGCTGACATCGTAGTTAGTGCTTTTTTAAATAAGCAAAACTCATCATGAAATTGGCAGAGACGACAGTACGATAATCGGACCCCGAAAACTTTTATATAAAGGAATGTTTATTATGATGCATAAAACAACTTTGCGGGGGGAAAAATGGAGAATATACGTAATTTCCAAAAATAACGGACGCGTTAAGTTTGGAAGATGTTAGAGCGTTTAATAAAAATTATCGTAAAATAATTGAGATATTGATATTGAGATAACCTAACCTAAACTTAACCTAACCTAACCAAATTGTTTTAAAATATCTATCATAAATATAATAGATGATCAGATTGTAACTTTCTCCTATTATTTAGGTGTAGTTTTATAATAAAAATCTATTTTGAAAATTTTTCGTACGAAATTTTTTAATTTTCGACACTTGTTTCGTCTTAATTAAATGTACAGGTACCCTTGTTGAACACAGCCAGAATATTACTGTCAGTTTTATATTCTTGAGTGCAGACTATAACAATTACATTCAAATAATATTAAGAATTAAAGTTTAAAAGATTTCATAATTCCACAAGTATTGTTTGCAGTGCGCAACATTCTGGTTTGAAACACAGCTACAGTGCCGCGTCATAGGAGATGGCTGACAATCAGCCAATCACGATATGAGTATAAGTATTCATGTCAGTGTTGCCGGATTTTGCCATTAGACCACAAATTTCCTATCTCAGATAGACAAAGGGCGCCAATCTTAAATTTGTTTTATTAAAAAATTGGCTTAAAAATCGAAAGTGTTTTTATTTTAAAAGGAAAACGTTGCAAAAGGTTCTTATCGAATAATAAGTTAAATATGGATTTTAATAACATAATCTGGGAACAAAATCTTCTATGCAAACTGCTTTTGAGTTCTCTTTAAATAATTTGAAAATAAAACATTTCTTAATAAATTAATAAAATTTCTTGATAAATAATTAACTGAACCACAACCTCTTTTCTTGTACTGTGCAAAGTCTCACACAGAGAATAAATGTTGACATGGAAATTATGAAACGTACCAAAGGATTATTAATAATATTGATACGGAAATAATAATTCTCACACAAAAGTGAGATAGTTAAGTATTTCCTACATGGATTCAACAATAGCTTAAATGAAATAAATATAAAAAATATCAAACAGATGTAACGACGTGTCATATAGTTTATATAATATTCTACATGGTTATATTTGGACCAGTAAATATCGCCGCAGGTTAGCTGTTAGTTCATGGACTAACAATCAATCTAGGCATTCAGCTTCAAGCAACAACTAACCTAAGTCTGAGTAATTCGGTATTTGCTGAAATTGGAATACACCCTGTAAAGTAAAATCTAACCCACTACTTGTACGAGTAAATGTGAAATGTGCAAATTGATATCCTAACTGAGATCATAGTTCACACCTGGCTTGCAAAAAGGAACTCAGAAACTAAGAAGATTTTTTTCTTAGATATCAGAGTAAAATAATAACTTTTACATCAATACCATATTTGGCTTGTTAGAAATTCCTATTGAAATGACATATTCTTCTAGATTTGGTCCAATTCTAATATGACTAACAATATGATTGCAGTAGTTCATGCTAACTATTCAGGAACTTGATATTTTGCCTATACAATCACAAATTACATATTTCTAACTTAATTAAACAAAGTAATTATAACACTTTATAATGTATAGAAATAAGAAAAGACGCAGTACAATCACCTATTGTGTATACAGCGTTGTACCTAGCCTTATTTCAACAACATATGTTTATTTAGTTATAGTGTTGATTGTGGAGTTTTCTCTTCATTAAGATTTATTATGTTTGAAAATTTATTTAAAACATCACTACATTATACATTAATAATGGGTCCGGTCACCACCATTGTCGATAATTTTTGTATAATAATTTTCCATGAGGTGCACAACTTTGATTCTTCTTGGAACACCCATACATCATTACTGTTACCTACCAAACTACTTTCTTGTTGATGTTAATAATCTTTTCTGATATAGTTTTACCATCCAGGTTGCATTTAAAACCTCTGTAAACATACATAAAGTGCAGAAATCTCGTGCATTAAAACTCTCTACACATGAACTTTTATTGAATATTTAATAGTCGTCCATACCACCAAATTTTCTCCATGCTTTATCCACGCTCTTCTTAGTAAATCCATCCACAAATTTACCTCATCAAAAGATGTTGCATTGCTCCAATCTGTGCCTTTATTTTATCGGGCCCAAGCTAAATGTTTTTGGACGTGTTTCTGTGAAAGTTTCAACATTGTGCTTCTGTATGTGACATTTTTTTTACGTAAACGGTTTCTTAAGTCATAAGACTTACATGAATATTTTTTTGGTAATATTACAAGTCCTTGTTGCATTGACATGTGTGATCACTCGATAATCATTCATGTGGTTCCTCTCTCTAAGCCACAATTTGATAAGTCGTCAACTGTTTTAGTATCTTTATAACGTTGAACCCATTATTTTACAAATCAAACTGTTGTATGCATATACTTTGTGGTAGCCATAAAAGACATTTTAGGGCCTTTCGGTTGTATGTATAGAAACACTTCATGAATCTTTTAGTAAGTGTAGAATTCAAACGCAATATAAGAACTAAGTACAGTGCATATTAGACCTTGAGTGTATTCATCTTTGTACCCCACGCCTTTATCCTATTTGCCGTTGTGTATAAGCAAATGAAGAACTTGTCTTGTTATACAGACTTCATTATATTTTCTTATTGAGGTCATAGATGTAATCCTGATAATTACATTTATATCTCAGAGATTATTACATCACCTGGTAACAATTTAATTTGGAGTATAATTTACTACTAAATCTATCAACAATGGATCTTCCTCTACCTTCTATTTTTTTAAATTTACAGTGAATAGCAAGTAGGTAATTATTTAACCCAGGCATGCATAGGTCATTTATAGCTTGGATAAACTCATATTGAATAATTAGAAAAAAACAATTACAATGAACATTAATTAGAAAATGACCTCTTAAATCAAAGAATAAATAAACAAATAAATAAATCGGCCAATTTTTTGTATACTTTGCAATATCTGAGTAGGCGCAGCAGATCTAGTATATCCATTCAAATGACCAATAAAAAAAACTAAAAATAATTGTACTTCTTCAAATTTATGTTTGAAAAATAGAGGTTTTTTAACT
Organism: Agrypnus murinus; assembly: GCA_929113105.1. Taxonomy (NCBI): domain Eukaryota; kingdom Metazoa; phylum Arthropoda; class Insecta; order Coleoptera; family Elateridae; genus Agrypnus; species Agrypnus murinus. The sequence goes on along the minus strand of OV816023.1, from coordinate 135,827,163 downwards.
TTTAGTGTGATTTATGATCTGTCAAGCTGACTAAGATCAAGATCAGTAAGAAATAGGAATTTCTTCATTTTGCAGAACAGGGATGTGCAAACTTTTCATGTGGTTTCTCCCCTTCTCATTTAAATATAACAAGCACCCTTCTAGGGCTTGAAAGATTTTTTTTTATCACGATATGGTTTTAGACAGAAGTTTATGTTGATGAAAATGAACAATATGTTTGAACAAAAATTGCATGTATTTTTTACTTGCAAAATAATTCAATAGCAACAAAATAAAATATTAGAAATATACTTAGATACAAAATAAATATCTTACAATTTAAATTAAAATTGTACTCCCTAATCCAGTGATAATAGTTCAGTGAATGGGGAATTCTTCATCACTATATTTAACCAAAAATTATTTATTACTAAAGAAAACTGCTAAATGAAGCTTGATACAGTATATAAATTTTTAATTGGTTTTCTTAACTTTTTTAGTCCAGATAATTAAGCCACTGTTTTGAAAGATCTAAGGAGAATGAAAATTTCAAAAAATAATAGATTAAGCTTCTATCTACTAGGGTTTTTTCGTCTCAACAATTTTGCTGTTCCTGGGACTCGAGACTTGTTTTTCCGAAAGTCCCGGAAAAATCCCAGATAGTAATTTCACATAGGTACCTAACACAAAAATCCAATTCATTTTTAATCATTTATTCATTTTTAAAATTGCTTTAATTAATCCTCTAATCACTTTCTTCTAGAAGTTCTCATTGGAAAATAACTGTAAGTATTTAATGAAAAGGGCAGTACATAAATAAATTCTTATATCATAAAATTATTTTTTCTCTCTCTTTTATGTCAAATGTAGTATCGTTTGTTGGCAAGTCTTAAGTTATTCATAGCTTTTTTTTAAGGAAATTCTTTTCCTGATTATGAACACGATTCATATTATTAGCAATAGTGCGAATTGATATTCCATCTTCTGCGACCTATTGAGATACATTCAATTTCACTCAAATTCATATGTGTCATATTGTCCGTCTAATTCTAATACCTCGTAACCCACTTTTTTGCGATTTTGGGGTTATGAGCTATTCCCATGGTAAAAAGTGCACCGAGTCAATTAGTAAACTCCTCGTAGACCACAGGTCTTCCAGTTTTATTCTATAGCGATTTAAAAAATACCTCGTATCCCAACCTGGTACAGTTTTTGGGATATGGGTATCCCACTTTTTAATAATGTATGCATGCTTAATCTAATGTATAATGCTAAATCTTGGAAAAGGACAAAATTCTTAACTTTTGTTAAGAAATTGTGTTTCTCTGTCACTGAATGCTATATTCCACAAGTTTATGAAACGAGGATAAAAGTTTAGTTAAACAAAAAGATATAGGGTAACTATCAAAAGAATATAATCTATTGACAATCAAACAGAAGACACAAATTATATATCTATACCATATTTTGGTAAAGTATTAGAAAAAGTTGTGCATATACTAAGAAAAACCAACAATTAGAAAATAGCCTTTAAAACCAACACTAACTCTTTTTCATTTTTATTTAATGCTAAAGACAGCACATGATATCATGAAATCGGGTATTTACCATTTAAATTGTTCCTTTTGTAGTTCAGTATATATTGGACAAGCACTTCGAAATTTTGACATAAGATATAAAGAACACGTACGTCTTTACAGAAATAAACATCCTGAAAAATCTAATTACGCCAAACACCTTTTAGAACAAAATCACACAATGACTCCTTAAAATAATATTAAATTCCTACATTTTATGTAATAACAAACGCAAATTAGACATATTAGAAGCTTTTGAGATATACAAACACAAATTCAGGGTACCTTTAATGAATGATCAGATTGAGCTCAGTAATTCTCCGTTACTGGAAGTGTTAGATATTTAATTCTGATTATTTTTTGTTTTTATCTAATTATCAATTTTTTGTATTTAACTTAGCTTAGCTATCAAAATAATATTGTCAGGTTATAATTTAATAAAAACTGTGAAACTTTTTATTAATCTTTTATTTTATTATGGAGTTCCACAAAGTAAGGCTGGGAACAATAAACAAATTTTTTAATTTTTAAACTATAATGTCCAAAAAGAGCTTAATCAGAGTCATCTATGAATGCACAAGAGATGCGTTGTTGTGGATTAACCCTTGTAAAAGATTCTGATAAAACAAGGGCTGATGACAGATTTCGTGATAATGACAATTATAAATATGATTAGTTTAACATTTTTTTAATGGGTTAATTGTTTGTGGGTACGCATAATCAATGACAAACAGAATGCTATCCATAAATGACTTCGCTTTTCTTGAAAATTAAACTATATGTATTGCTGCATATGTACTAATAATAATTAATTACTAAATTGAAAAGTAGAGATTTGATAATTCCACATTATTCATAAAATTTGTTTACGTGTTTGTAGGTGGATCTGCAGAAAAATCTGGAAACTTGCACATGGGAGATGAACTTCTATTAGTAAATGAAACAGATGTAACCACAATGTCAAGATTTGAAGCATGGTCGGTTCTGAAGAAACTACCTGAAGGAATTACAATATCACTTACCGTTAAACGATAATATAAGAAAGTGTATTTTACATTACAGTATTTGTATCCATATTGTTTAATTATCTTTGTGTTTGCTTAAAGCTTTAAAGTTGTAATAAAAAAGAAATATATGTATGTATAAGTATTTGTTCATGTGCCTCTTATATTTATATATTATACAGTATATATATTTTTTATAATAAATATAATGTAAATAAAAGTTACATATTATAATTAGTGTATTTAATTAAGTATAAAATATTATTAAGTACCTACTCTCTAAGTAATGAGCTTATATTCTAGGCTTTTGGGACATGAATAACAAATCTACTAGTTTCTGTAAGCATTAACAATAAACTACATGCCTAGTCAACTATGATTTATTTATCATGAATGATTAATGACGAAAACCAAAGGAAGATACGATTTAAAATTGCGATAGTACAACCTGGATTTATAGGCGGCGACTATGTGGTGGCTTAAAGGCTGTAGCCCGCATTAAAATAACGTAGTGAGGGCTGAGCCCTCATTAACATAGTTAGTTTAAACAGGAGAGTCTACGCACTTATCCATTTGAGATATTTTTTGCAAAAAAGACAAAACAATATTTAGAGTTTATTAAATTTTTGATCACCATACCATATCCACCTGTAGAGCTATAAGATTCTTTTTTGCGTTACCGACCTGTTTTTGTTTCTTTACCGATTTGTTATTTGCCCCAGTAAGTTGATGTTACCGATTCGTTGCCAGTTGCTATGACAACACAGAACAATTCTAATGTATGACGTGTCTGGGTGCTGTTATGAAAATAAATGAGTATAAATGATTAAAATACCATTTATTGTGAACATACCGCAAGACATACCTAACCTTAGTTTTGTAATTTGGTGACAGCTAACGCTTAGAATTGACATTTCAAAATTAGAAAACTAAGGTTAAGAATATTTTGTGGTATTTCCACAATGAACGTTTTGCAGTCAACGTCGACATCAAATTAAAAAAATTCATTATAAATTTTTACAATACATTTTTTTATTTATTAAATAGTGTCGTTAGCGCAAAAAATATTATACGATACTCATCATTAAGTGCTTACAACAGATATCGAAAATTGGAAAAACTCTACCCTTTGAGACTCGTTTTTCCAACTTTTTCTCTATCTGTTATAAAACACATACCAGTCTCGTATCATAATATACTATTTTGCGTTACCGACCTGTTTTTATATGTTTACCGATTTGTTCTTTGCCACAATAGGTTGATTTTACTGATTCGTTGTCGATTGCTATGGCAACATAGAACTGTGCTAATTCATAACGTGTCTGGGAGCTGTTATCAAATAAATGAATATAAAATGATTAAAATAGCAGTAATTGTGGACATACTGTAAGACATATCTAACCTTACTTTTGTAATTTGGTGACAGCTATTAGGGCGGTCCAAGACGCTGTCAAATTAAATCCAATATGGCCGCATGGAGGCAAACATTGCATAAAGTGTCATTTAACAGTGTGGAAGGCCTGTGGAAGTTTGAATTATATAAAGATTTCGGAAGTGTAAATAACCAGAATGCCTCATTTTTGTTGTGTCGTAAACTGTGGTAGTAGAAGTAATCGCGATAAGTTGCTATTCTATCCAATTCCAAAGATTTTGGCTTTCAAACATAAAGTGGAATTCAACGAAATTATCTGCCCTTCGACGAGAACGATGGCTAAATGCTATTAGACGTGCAGATTTAACTGAAAACAAAATTAAGAATGCACGAGTGTGCTCTAAACATTTCATAAAAGGTAGGATATATCGTATAATAAGTAATTTACCTGTATTGTAATTGAATAAAAGTCAAGCAAATAACTGTCATATATTTTGGATATAAATTAATATCATATTATACATTTTATCACTATTATACAGGTAGTTATGTACATGTAATAATATTAATTGTCAACATTATATATTAATTTTATTCAAGGAAAACCTGCAAAATTGGATGATAAACTTAATCCAGACTGGGTTCCATCAGTGAACATGGGGTACAAAGAGACTGCAGAAAGTTCTTCAAGTTCAAAAGTGGGAAGATATGAACGTGGGATTAAACGGAAAAAGGTACAAAATACTTAAAAAAGTATGCTGTGTATATTTTAATCTGTGCATGCACCTTGCCGAATCAAGTAGTGTGATAGTTGTATGACTATGTTATTAACATTTTGTTAGTCTATGTTATTATATAAAATTATGACTGTTGCAATATGCATTTTTTTGTTGTCATTTTATCAAAAAGATGTAAATATAATATCCTAAAGTAGATATAAAGTTGATAACTTGTCTTAGATTAAGGGCGTTATACCGAATTTGATAATTATAAATATTGCAGTGTTAAACTTCGCTAATAATTGAATAGATATAACTGTGCCAGGCAACTTACTCTTACAGCTTCTTTAAATGTGTTATTTCTCAGATGCTTACTGTTTTATGTGTAAATACTTATGTGACATGGCTAATTCATTAATTACAATTAATGCTAATTATTTGATTTAACAATAGGTGAAAAAAGAAGTTACACCATTGGCAGAACATAGCTTAGCAGAACACGAGGAACAAGAGCTACCATCAGTTGTTGGAATAAGTGATGAAGGTGAAGAAAGTAATTGCAAGCACGTTCAAACCAACAATTTGTGGACAAATCCAGCATCAAAATATTTGAACGCATTCTAGCTTTTGAATGCTTTCATCTGCTCCGTGGTATAGGTGCTCGTGGTCAGCACCAGGTAGCTGACGAGATCCATACTTGTCACGGGTGGAAAAGAGCCTACCTGATAGCTCAATTCAGCCTCTTTTAATGCAAACGGATCCACACCATTTATTTTGGTAATTTTTTCTGTGTACCTCGCCGCCACATCTGGCCACTTCAGCAACACATTCTGCAAGACATGTTGTTATTGGTTACACAAACACTTATAGGGCACTAAGAAATCACTGCAGCCGTCTGTACGGTACAAAGGCAAGACAGGAAAAGGGCAAAATAGAAAGTTTTACCTGTTTTTATGCTCAGTGCACTGGTCGACAGATGTGTTGTTTGCCTCCACGCAGCCATTTTGTTATTGCGCAGGTCATGGTCTTGGACCGCCCTATGCTTAGAATTGACATTATAAAAATAGAAAACTAAGGTTAAGTATATACTTAACCTTATTTAACCAGTTTACTCTATTTCTAATTCTTTAGCAAAGCTTTTGGCAAATAGTATATTACGATACGAGACCGGTCGGTGCTTTATAACAGATAGAGAAAAAGTTGGAAAAACGACACCCAAAGGGTCAAATTTTTCCAATTTTCAATATCTGTTGTAAGCACTTAACGATGAGTATCATATAATATTTTCTAAACTAACGACACTACTTATTTAATAAATAAAAAAATGCATTTTTTTTTTATTTGACGTTGACGTTACCTGCGAATATATATTGCGGTATGTCCACAATGAATGTTTCGCAGGTAACATCGACGTTAAATTAAAAAAAAAATACATTTTTTTATTTATTAAATAGGTAGTGTCGTTAGCGTAAAAGATATTATATTTTTTTAAATGACAACCTATATTTTTTATTGTCGATTTCGGTAGTACTGTTTATTCTCTTTTCAACTGTATACAATTTTCAATACGTTATATTTGGGAAAAACTGCCCTAAAGTTCGAATATTAAAAATTCTTTAAATTTGCAAAATGAATCTATGGTTATATAAGCGGTGGTAAAATCGGTAAAGTTACATCTCATTAGGCTTGTAGGAGATCAGGTGCTTACATACGAAGAACTCACTGTGTTTATTCAAATCGAAGTACTTCTAAACTCGAGACCACTAACACCAATTAGTAATGACCCTAATGATCTCAATGCGCTCACACCTAGACATTTTCTAACAATGAACCGATTAACTGCTCCGCCAGAACCCGACTTAACAAATTTATCTCTCAACTGTCTTACACGGTGGCAACTTCTCACTCGTCTTTATCAAGACTTCTGTAAAAGGTGGTCACTTGAATACTTGCACACCTTACACCAGAGATCTAAATGGTATGACGTTTCGTCACCACCCATTAAAAAGGGAACTTTAATTATTATTAAATCAGATAATACGCCTCCTTTAAAGTGGCATATGGGTCGGATTTTAGAAACTTTTCTTGGCTCCGATGGACAAGTGAGAGTTGCTACAGTTAAAACGACAACCTCAACCTTAAAACGACCAATTACAAGATTGTGCCCGTTGCCACAATCAATCAGCCAACTACTTAAAATACTTCATATTTTAGGTGGGCGGTTATGTTTCGTCCACATAATTATTCTTTTTGATCATTGATTGTTGTGTCCAGATCACATCAACTATGGTTGTACATTTGACCAAAACTTAAATTGAATAAGATGCCTTTAAGGTTTCATCTTGCAGTTCGCCAAAATACAGTGATCTGGTTTCCAAGTTTTTGTTTTTGTTATTGATACAAAAAACTCTCTACAAAAAGTGTCGATAAGTTTTATATCTTAAAACCTAATGTTAAATTATATTAGACAAATGCATAAATTGTTCTTAATATTTTATTATTAAAGACCATTATTAAACACTAATTGGAATGTCTCTTAATTTGAATGAAGTCTGTTAAATATACAGCTAACATTTCTGGGCTTCATTAGAACCACAGCTAGCGAGGTATCCTTTTCCCTGCAACAAGATGATAATTCAAAATATCAAGTAGAATAAGAATGATTATAACCAACTTACCTTATATCTACTTCCACTTGAGAAGCTCTCAAATCTCACGGACACGTTTGTTTGGTGCCCTCCATATATCTCCAGTGAACCATCATTTTCCTGAATGTTCTGGACCACACTGCAAACCTATTGCAAGTTGACTGGACTCACTGGCAAGAAAAAAGACAAGATTCTAATGCAAGGTAATATCTTAAAGGCTGTCATTATACTTACTAATATTCAATCAAACTCCTACTTATAACAAAATTCATAATTCCCAAACTAAACTATACAGCTCCATTGTAGTGCCTTGGTAGTGTACTGTCTAGAGTGCTGGACTTTCACCCAAGCGGCCCGCGGTCGATTCCCGGTGCCGGCAGATCTGGTTAAGGTTTTCTGCAGTTTTCCTTAGCTGTGACACAAATGTGGGATTTGCGCTGTTCCATCTGTAAGTCGGCTGCAGCCGCATTTAGGGCCTACGTAATAATAATAATCGCCCCCTCCCTCACGCACAAGCTTATAGCTTCTGGGGCCTGGTTTCCAGGCTCTGGGTTGTAGCAATTATTATTATTATTATTATTTATCTCTCCACTGTTGAGAAGTGGGTGTCTTTTACCCAGTCCCCCACAATATTTGAATTTAACAGGTTTACGATCACATACTAAACAATTAATAAACAAAACATATAAGGAATACATTTCAAACACTGAAAGTAATGTAACGAATAGGAAACCCCTACACGTCGCCAGCGAACATTCTAGATTCTGGCACAAAGGTATGATTCATCAACACCTGCATGCATGATTCATCAACACGTGCATGTATGATTCATCAGCACCTGCATGTATGATTCATTGGCGTGAGTCATCGACGGCTGCACAAAACAATACACCAACTAGTCTAATCCAGTACGTTCTAGAACTTTATATGGAGATATAAATGGACGTTCGCGCACAGAACGGGGTTCAGTTAGTATTTAACCGGTGAATTGAAAGGTGCTTTGTGTAATTAGTTAATAGTCGAATATTAGTGAATAAATAAATGTTATAAATTAATGTTGTATTAAAAATAAATAGCCTACTTTAGGTTTGTAAATATCTAGCATTTAAGTTCGTTAAATAGTTTATAATTATAGTGTTTTTAATTACTGTATGTAAATAATATCTCTCGTGTGAATAGACGATTAAACAGCATTCTTTTTGTTATTATTTTAAAAAGAACGTTACAGTAACATTATATCTGAACCAAAAAGTTTTTGGTCTTATATCCAATCAAAAAGGAACGAATCTAGCATTCCATAATTAATGAAATTCAACTGCCCTCTGATATTAGTGTATATTTAGAAGTGGATAATAATTCCGTTCATCACGAGTGCTCAACTTGTAATAGTTATAACAAGCTCTTCATTAACTTTGATGTTGTAACAGAAACAGATATTCTGCGTACCGTAAAAAACTAAAGAAATTCTACGCAGGCGCGGCTCGCCGGGTGAGGCAGGTGAGGCTGAGCCTCACCTAAACGAAACCAAATAATTACTAAATAAAACCTAAATCTTTACCGTCAATTATTTTTTTATTACTATGTTAATAAATTTATTCTATCACTACTTTCTAGATTAAAAATATTGAATTTAATATAAATAAGCTTATTTTATAATAAAATGTATTTATATGCGCATACCCAACGCAGCGCGATAAACAGAATGGATGAGGCTCAAAAGTTCAAGCATCTGTATGCATTCGCTAGCTCGATACAGCGCAGCGGCATGGTTATCGATCGTATACTCTTCCTATAGGCAGCATTGAGGCTGAGATTTCACAGCTTCATGAATCAATGAAAGATCGAGATTCGTATATATGTTATTTTACTGTCGCGACTTCCGGCCGAATACTACCGAAGACGATTTATTTCGTTTTGTTTTACTTTTCAAAATCGTATTAACTTTTGTGCTATATAAGGTGCTTTTATTTAGGAATTCACGGGAACATTTAGGTATATTCGTGAAAAAGTCGGGGATTTTAATTAAGCAGCTAGTAACAATTTTTTTTATGCAAGGAAATGATCCACAATATGATCGCGTGATGTGTTTACTAGAAACATCATTTTTAAGGCGTAATGTAATAGAACAGCAACAACATTTTAGAGCAACGTCCGACGCCAAAAATCGATGTTTTATGTCTGCTGATAAATTACAAAATCGGGCTTTTCATAATTTTTGGTAGGTAATGCATAAGTGGCTCTGTGGCAGTAATTACTGAGAACACTGTTAAAACTGTATGGTTAAAACAGGTTATAATGATTAAAAACATTTTCCAGCAGCGTAAAAAAATATTACTATTCAAAAGAACGTATTAAAAATTTTCTAGGTCTCATACCTACAATGAGAATGTAAAAAAATCGTCAACTTATATGTTATTTAATTCACGTAACTGAATTGAATTGAATTGACTATGATGAATTAACTACTTTAGATAATCGTGGCAATTTTAAATAAATATTTGAGTGCTTGAATAAGCGCAATGTAGAAATTAGCTAACATACTACATAAGTTAAAAACATTTTTACTGGTCAAACACTATTTAAAATAAATACATTTCTTGTTGCGAGAATTATTTAAGAGAATCTATTGACAGTGAAATTAATAATGCAAATTGTTTTGCAATAATTGCTGATGATACAACAGACATCAGTGAAAAATCAAAATGCCCCATTACTGTCCGGTTTGTAAATAATGGAAATTTAAAATATAGATTTTTAGAGTGTTTTGACGTAAGTGCTGATAGAACTGCAAATGCATTATTTGATCTAATAACTAACGTTTTATAACCCTTTAATATTAAACAAAAATTAGTTGCTCAATGTTACGATGATCTAGCGTTATGGCCGGAGAGTTAAACTGCGTGAAATTGGATCTGGTCATCTGGTGCACCTTTAGCATTATTTACACATGCACCGCCCACAGATTAAATTGGGTTTTGCAGCGGGAGTTTCTTCGAGCCTCACCTTCGTAGGAAGCCACGACCCGCCACTGATTCTACGACTGCAGGCACAACTTAATTCCTTCCTTCCTAATTAAAGATTGTATTCAAACGCTTGTGAAACCTCTTTCATATTTATTCAACCTATGTCTCAAAAGCTCTAAATTTCCTGAAGTCTGGAAATGTGCAAGGGTGCAACCAGTTTTCAAGGCCGATGATCGTGCTATGATTAATAACTATAGGCCTATATCAATTCTATGCAAGTTTTCCAAATTGTTTGAAGTAGTGTTATACAATAAAATTTATTATTACAGTGTCGGCCATAGGAAAACTTTGCTCTTTCGGTTTTAGTAAAAGTTTGATTAAATGCTTTGAATCACACTTAAGCAACAAGATTGTCTGTATGTTTTACGTGGGGTTCCTATATCAACATACCCCCACGTTCCTTCCAAGGAGGAAGTGATTGAGAAATGCCTAATCAACGCGCAATTGCTCCCAGTAACTCACTGGTCGGAGCGAGGTTGCCTATCCACCCTCTACTAGCTAAGCAGGCTAGTACCGGAGCCGTGCTCACCCGCCGCCACCCCCCCGTCCTCTTTCATACGGGGCTAAGTACCTCGTCCAGCAATAGGACTATTCCCCCAACAACTCAGTTGATAGAGAGAGCCCTCCAGTCCTCTTTCATACCTTCATAAGCTCCTCCCCGAGACAGGGGTTGGGGCCACTGCCCTATCGAATCCCACCTCAATCTGGCGGGACTTGGTTTTTAAATGGGTTCGCCACCCCGATCTCCCAGTTATAGGCCTGGTGCGCCCTCGACAGAGCTTAGTTTCGAGGCTACTTTAAAGGACCCTTTTTAAAGCAGCGTCCCGGTGTGTACCCGTTAAGGTGAAGTTGTCTTGAACGTGAGAGGCTATGTATCTTCGCATCAACGCTCTTTAAGTGTAGGTCTCTAGACGATTTTTGGGAATCCGACGATGGAACTGACAGCATATGCCAGGCCCCCGTACTGTCACCTCCGAAAAGCTACCTGGTGGTATGCAGTTTCTCATGGATTAGCGAGCAAACTCCTAACCGAGATAAACCTCACTTGAATCTCCTCCATTCGTCTGGGCCAGACAGCGGGATACTTAGCTCCGGAAAAGACCCTACGTCAGGTAAGATTCAATCCACCCACACCGGACCCCCTTGTTAGCAGAGCTCCCTCCGGAACGTTTTATGGTCATCGACGAGAAACACTCCGGCGAAACGTAAACGCAACACCGCGGCATAACTCTACCACACATTTGATTCTGATCGCGTCATCCATTGCCCAGACAAGCCTGGGATGGGGTAGAACCCTTCTAAGGGTGAACGCCGTGTGGTCTGCCCTCAAGCTAGTCTCGAATCCTTGTGCTTCCAGACACCTCTAACGACTGCCTTCCCTCTATCTTCGGGCTAGTCTCGGATACTAGTGAAGTTCGACATCTCGAACGACTGCTTGACCGATCACCCTGTGATAGCAACAGATATCAGTTTGTTTCTCATAGCGGTTTCTCTTCTGATTTATATTTAGTAGGATCAGGCGTCCCTCAAGGTTCTAACTTAGGTCCGTTGCTTTTTAATATATTTATAAATGATCTAAGTAAAGTTTTATTCGCTAATATATTATTTTACGAAGACGATTTAAATTTTTTTACTGAGATTTCCTCTGTAGCAGGTTGTCTATAATTACAAACGAATCTTGACACTGTTAATGAATGGTGCAAATCTAATAAGCTTTCTTTAAACATATCCAAATGCAAAACTATGTCTGTTACCAGAAAAAAAGACACTCTCTCGTTTCACTATAACATCAATGGCCATCCATTAACACGGGTGTCTCTAACAACAGATCTTGATGTCATTTTCGATGAAAAGTTAACATTCAAGGAACACTTGTCTAAGGTAAATACAGACTGCATGAAGATGTACGGTTTTATAGTTAGAAACTATAGTAACTTTCGTGAATTACAATCCCTTAGAATGTTATACTTCAGTTTAATTAAATCCAAAACTGATTACGCACTGCTTATTTGGTATCCATATTACGTCAGTGGCCAAGTAGTTATTGAACGTATTCAAGACAAGTTTTTAAAATATCTTTATTTTAATGAATTCAATGTTTATCCGGACCCCAATATTTGCTATACGTCCTTATTAGAAAAGTACAACATTGTAGACCTGTACAGCAATAGATTGTACTGTTTATCATTTTTATACAAAATCTTAAATAATTTCATAGATTGCAGAGAAGTTCTATCACAAATAAATATTGCCGTTCCCAGGCCTAGCTCCAGATATTGCCCAGCACTTTCCTGTCCTATTGAAAAAACCAATATGATGTTTTGTTTTTTTTTTGTTTGTTTTTTGGCTTTGGAAACCACGTTCATTCGGCCAGTACATCTTTCTATGTATGAATTACAGTATCATATGATATGGTTTAAAGATAAAACGTCGACAAATTCCAGGAGTATCTTGTTTGTACAAATTACAAATAATGAATTAGTATATATTACTAAATTAAAATGCAAATTTGATGCCACTGTTAAATTACTTTGTTCCATGGAATATTATGTTAAATTCTCCTGTTTACGTTACGTCTAAAACATTTTACTGCTTAAGTCAGGAGGTAGATATATATCACTGTACATTAAAGGTACTGGTAGACACTTCCACAACTTTTTTCCAATCTCGTCATACAGCAACACTTATCTGAGCTTATTTCAGCAACTTCAAATTAAACAGTGAAGGAGAATTCGGAGATGGACACCAACCTAACGTACAATCCTTGTCAGTATATATTTCGATTACAGCTTAAAGTAAGATTGGTTAATTGGGCTATAGCTTTAGAACAACCAAGAAGTCATCTGCAGAAATATCATTGGAAAATATCGTTTTTGTGATTTTTCTTTAAATATACCCATGCACCCATTAGTATACCCTAAATTACAGTCACTGGGCCACATCTGTTGTTTCTATATATATAGTAAGACACTTCTGCAGAGTAACACGTCTAAGTATTGTATTTCTAAATTCTAAATCATTAGGTATGTCCTGTAGCTTTAACTGTAAATTCTTCCATTTTAGATATTTCCATTCTGACTTCTACAATCAGAAATAGAATATATGTAGTTACGAAGAAATGTATAATCCAAGGAAAATAATAACTTTAATCAAGACGACATTAAAGGAGACCTGAAATAAGTTGGCAGTAGAAGGGAGATTATCTGACAGTTGCAGTAAATAAAGGTCTAAGGGCCGGTATTTCCATCTTTTGTATAAACTGTAGTATAGCTATCCAGCAGATATATTTATCCTACAGATAATTCGAAGTATAAATATAAACGGGTATTTCAATGTAGGTCGAGTATAAAATAATCTTTCAGTTAGATATCTCCTACTTGAAGTTTGCACATTTGCAATTTTGTTTTTTTTTAATATTTAACAGCTAAAAATCATCAAAGTTTTGATTTCTTACTGCTTCATTTATTATAACGAAGGCATATTTTCCTACTTATCAATAATTATTGCTAACTCTAACAACAGAGAAACTTAAAATTTTGTGACTGCGAAAATGAGTGAAAAACTACTACTATTTCGTTATTATCTTCAGCAATCTCAATTTCATTATCTTCTTCAGAAAGCTCTATTTCATTGCGTATGTTAACAATGTTGTGTAAGATTGCTATTGTAACTATTATTTTTTGAATTGAACAGGAAATCGTCAATTCCATATGCCAAAAGCTCTTTCAATGACGTTCCTGGGTCTAATGTGTTATTCATTAAAAAGTCTTTGAGCTTTATTTTGTCGTTCAGCTAGTGGTGTTATTAGATAATTCTTGAGAGCATAATCACTATCTCCTATTACAAATTCACATTTTTGAACTCTCCGAATAAAAGAGAATTGACAAATATGGTGTTGTCATGTGTAGCACCAGACCAATGTACTACAATTTCTGTGAAACGTAAAGAAGCATCATAAGTTGCTTATATTCAGAGAAAAGTAGCCTTTTCGGCATTGAGGATTTTCTGCTGTATAACCTCCGGGTGATTGCATCCTTACCAGTACTTAATTATAGGCTAGAAATCTTCGAATGTAATTGAAGTGGGGGTGCTAGCTTCAGCTTCTGCCAGCATCCCCATTTTTAAAACTTAAATTGCGGCTAAACGGGAATAGGTACAAATTTGTTTTGTTGGTACAAATAAGTCTTTAATTAGTACTTAATTATAGGCTACAAGTGTTTGAATTTAATTGAAGTGGAGGTGCTAGCTTCAGCTTCTGCCAGCAGCTCCATTTTTAAAACTTAAATTGCGGATAAACGGGTACAAATTAGTCTTTAATTAGTACTTAAGTATAGGCTAGAAATGTTTGAATTTAATGGAAGTAGGGGTGCTAGCTTCAGCTTCTGCCAGCACCCCTATTTTTAAAACTTAAATTGCTGCAAGATGGGCATAGGTAGAAATTTGTTTTGTTGATAATTGAACCTTTAATAACGGTCTGTAGTTGATTTTGATGATGTATTTGTAAAAGTTCGAGACGCGTAAGCGGAATCTTGAATTAATTAATCTTTAATTCTGAAGTATAAATGCGTACTCAAATTGGAGACTAAATTATCTGAAATATTAGGAAACTGCAAATTTTCGAAAATGCAGCAACGGTTAGTTCCTGAGAATTTGCACCCTGGGTTCTGCTAGATTTCGCAATGACGTGCCATCATTTAAACAACTACGTATTATCTTTAATGTGATGTTACTTTATTACCTTAAAGGTTTAAATCTTATTTTATCTATAATATAATTATTATACAGGGTTTCACTTAAGATTCGTATCATCTGGACAGGTCATAGTACTGGTCAATAGGAACAAAAAATCCTTATGCCATTTTTGATTTTACGCACATCGAAAAACATTTGCTAAAAAGGTCAACTTTTGAGAAGTGCTGGAAATAATAGTCAAAACAAACTGTGACATCATCTAGCATCAATGTATCAGACATCGCGTTTAAAATACAGTTAGGTAGATCCAACTCCAACTGCTAGTCTTAAACCAGTGACCATCAGCCCACTTTTTAAAAACAATTTTTTTTCTCGGTTATTATGAAAATAGTCACTAATGATTTTTTTTGTCGCATTTTATGTCTACTATCATCTGTCCAGAAGATACGAATCTTCACTGAAACACCCTGTATAAGAAAGAACTGCATATTTACAGAACTGTATTTTTATAATTATTTATGCACAAGGAACTATTTACATAGCTATTCTTTAGCGAAAACTGATAACGCAAAGTATATTTTGGTGTTTCCATTCAGATTGTTTACGGTTTTGCAAAGTCGCGTACCCGATCCATTTATCTTCTGCTGGGCATAGAGCTGTGTAGTGACCCGTTGATAGACTATCTCAGATTCTTGTTGAAAAGGGTTTCTTAAAATTCGCAATTCCCGCCGATTTATAATTTTGGTATTGAAAACGAGCCGATTGTGGTATGTCGTTCAAAGCAACCGGTGGCATTTCTGGTAGGTCTGATGTCACAACGTACATGAAGAGCTAGCGAAACCCGTGGTTTAGAGAAAAATCAGCTGAGCCTTAAATTTGAAAACAGGGCATTTAATCAGCCTTTAATTAGCCTTTAATTCTCCATAAGTTACTTTTTAAATTTCGCATTCTACATTAGATTTTTGATGTGGGTCCCGTTAACTTTTTTCTAAAGCTAGCGAAACCCGTGGTTTAAAAAAAACCCAACTGAGCCTATAAATCTGAAAACAAGGCATTTAGTCAGCCTTTAATTAGCCTTTAATTCTCCATAGATTACTTTTTTAAATTTCGCATTCTACATTAGATTTTTGATGTGGGCTCCGCTAACTTTTTCTAAAGCTAGCGAAACCCGCGGTTTTAGAAAAATTAGCCGAGCCTTAAATTTAAAAATAGGGCATTTAATTAGCCTTTAATTTTTCATATACTTTCCTGTTCTCCTGGTGTTTGGGCTTCGCTAACTTTAGGGACGTCTTAACGAAGCACTTTTGGATAGAGGTAAGTTTGGTTAAATCGTCTTATTTTTGTCTCCGGAATATGTGGTAGCGTCTTGTACAGATCTTTTAGAAAAACCTGTATATATAAGAAAAATAAATATCTCAAGTTTGTGAAAACCCTATCCATCAATATATTTCAAGCATTCGATTTTTTCCAAATCAGAGCATTGCAGGTGTTATTTCATAATTTCTCGGTTGTTCAACATCTTTAGGATTATCAGCATCTTCAGCATTATCTATTAGATCCCTGTTGCTTTGTTTGTAGTTGTCAGACGAAATAATCCGTTCATCTTCTTCCAGTGCCACTCTTTGGATCGATGTCTCTTTGATTCCAATGTTGCACTTGGTAGTAGATTCTCTTTGAATGTTCTCCAGCTGCAGCAGCAGAGGAGGGAGAGTAGCTAATTTGAACTGTAAATGAATGGGCTGTTTGGCGACTGTCTTCACATATAGTTATCGATGTCTCAATACATCCAAATTGTTAGTGTCTTTCGATTGCTAAATGATCAGGAAAAAAACTCTCCTGCCTCAACATGGCTTGAAGCTCTCTATTTGGGTCATTGAACACTTGAAACTTAGTCTTCAGGCCATTGTTTGCTTTTTTGAAAGGTAACACTTTCCCTATGTTACATATGCTGGACAGAGAGTTACATACTGTGAACGCGTAGACCGTCAGTAGTAGGTGTGTCAAGCTTTAAGTTGTTGCCGAATGGAGACGATGCAATAAATCTTGTCTGTTTTGTTACTCTTTCCAGGCATCATAATCATCTCTACATTGATTTCAGGAGGTGAAAAGGCAATTAGAAGGACCAGCAAATCGGTATCATTACCAACCAGTATAATCTCTTTTCCTTTCTCAGCCTCATGAATTGTAGTGAATACAATAAGGTAGTCAGCATCTACCTCTGCCTGATGAACAGTGCACCCTGCTTTCTGCAGGTGCTTGCGTCCTGTGGTTCAGGAAGGATATCAGTTCCATTTTGTTTGTACTGTGTGACAGGAAGTTACCTTGATTCAGCGTAACCACAATACTGTCCTTAACTGTTACATCCACATGAGAATGGGAGAATGATTTTCGCAGGTGTTCCTCATCTTTTGTGCAGTGTCTCTTTTCATACCCATCGAATACCCTCCTTTATCTTCCAAAGAATGGGGCTTAACAAAAAAATGCATAGGATCTTTTTTGTAGAGAATATTTTCTTTAATTTGGATTCGAATCATTTTTTTGCCGAACCCCGTAGTTTTTAAGATATTTTTGAAAAACGTATGAAAAATTCCGTTTTGATCACATTATTTCTTAAGGAATTTTGCAGATCGTGAAGGGATAGGAGTACCAAGCAATCTGCACCCAATAAAGTTTTGTTCTTTTGGTTGTCCGGGTTTGGTCTTTTTTTAGCCTAGTTTTCCTGTACTAATTATTATTTCCTTGTTTATCACATATGTTGCTTTTAGCGGTCTTTCCTTTTCTACAATAAGCCACCTTTAAGTGAGAAGAAATAAAAACATATGATCAGGCAGACTAATATTAATAAATCTGAAAATCTCAAACGCTGATTAAACTTAAATAAAGTGTTAAAAGCGGTTAAAAGGATAAAAAGTTATTCTAAAGCTAGTTGGCAATTTTAGTGCTTTTGCTGGATTCCTCTAAGAACTTCGTCAACAATAAAATGTTAAAGGTAGCAACTAAAAAAGATTAAAAAAAACATTTTTCCAATAAAATTTAATTTTGAAAATCATTTTTTCTTTATCTTTGTAATAGGTTCTTGTGTTTAAATGTTTCTAAGAAAATCTAAAAAAAATCAAAATCCTCAAGCGGACGTTAAAAAAAATATCAACAATCAGTAAAAAAATATAGTTCTGGAATCCTCTTACGTGCGTAATATTTTAATAATACGGCAGAAATTAATAGTATGCAGATTGTTAATGAATAATAGTAATGTAATCATTTTTTTGTGTCATTCTATGAACAATTCACCACACAGTTTTTATTAAATATACATTGTTTCCTTAATGTTATAATTTATTCCAGCAATCTTAATAATACATCTGTTTTATTTAGTTTGTTTACGTATGTATAAGTATCTTTTCAACCATTAAACCCTAGATTACTACAGAAAAAACTGCGGTACACGTACGCGGATAGTAATTATTAAGATGTAGTAATTGCAAAATTGTTATTAATACTTACTAAAGAATCTAAAAATATTCTAAACAGATTGTATATAACATATTAACATTTGATAATGATTAGAAAATGACGTATACTACATTCTAGATGTGCAACTTGGGGAAAGAATTAATCCGATCCGACATCCGACAAAGTCGTATCCGATGCGAATCGATAACCCAAACCTAATTAAAATATCCGAATTTTATACGACACCCGAATTCTACCTGGATTTTATCTGCTATCCAGATTTTATCAGACATCCGATTTTTTAGCCGACATACAAAAGCTGTTGCCTACGTTTTATGATTTGTTTAGCGCTTTGAAAATCGTTTTTTATTTCAAGATGGAACCAAATAAAAATATTATGTGACGTTATTTACGTTTTCAAGTTAGAACTACATATTTCGAAGGCCTTATAATGCTAAATATTTTACCAAAATTTGAAGGTGCCATGTTCTAATCAATAACCGCTCGGATATAATTTCGCCGCAATTCTCAAATGATTCAAGTTAGCATGGGGAGGACGACTTTGACCTGAAATGTATGCAGAACTTAAAACGATATTCTTATCGAGTAATCGGATAACTTTTGGACACTCTTCTGATATACGAATAGTATATCCGATTCGATCCGTGTCCGACCGAATCTGTATCTCACTCGATCCAAATCCGACTCGGATCAAATACGGATGTGATTTTCGATACACCTCTACTACTACATGCTTTTACTAAATGTTTACTAAATTTTCTAGATTAGTGGCATAAATACCAGAAATAGAAACATCCAAAACTAAATTGTTTACATATTACACACAAAAAAGACCAACGTCACCATTTACAACATTAGAAATCAACCAAATTCTTATTCTCTTGTATAAATATATTCGATTAACTCCGTTCATGATTCACTTTGCATAGTATCATCGTACAAGACGTTAAAATCTATAAAATGAAGTTTCTAGTTTGCTTGGTGTTAATATTAGCAATTTTCCATTCAAATTGTTATTCTAAGACAATTCGAGAAAGTCATGGCATCAAAGAGCTTCGTTTCAGAAAGGTACCAGGAGTATCTCCTGAAGCTTCAATATACAACTATTATGAAATTCGTTGCCCAGCTGGAAAAGTACGGAATGCATTTGGGAGATGTGTTGATATATGGAAATAAATGTTAACAAAAGTGAGTACCATTTTCTCTATTTAGTCCATGGTCATACTTGGCTAAATCTACACTTTCTAGTTCCATAAGTTCTCTATTAAACATTACCTATTAAACATTGTATTGTTAAATCATCAGTAAATCATTATTTTAATATACACTTTCTTGTTCTAGGACTGCTGCATAAATCCCAGCTTGGAGAAATCTTTCTGATATGTTATTTTGTACTTATACGCACATTGTACGATCAGAAATAATAAAATATATAAAAATACAATTGTTAATTTATTAATTAATTATAGAAGTTGCAATTATAAAAGTGAGTTCTTATGTAAAGTGCGATTCAAAGATAAGGACAATCATACTGGGCACGTATGAGAATAAGCTGAGAAATTGTTAAGAAATCAAGTTCATGGTGAAATTTTATTTCGTTTTTAGGATAATTTTAATTAAAGATTTTGCAATAGGCCAAATTGCATAAGTCTGCAAAGTTTGAAGAGATTTTATAGAATTTTACATTTTTATGAAAAACTCAAAACCTCCGGATGTGAAACGGATCATGGAATTCTTTTTTAAGGTCATTCATTTAAAGATTGTTCTATGTATAGTCTAGTATAGATTTGCAAAATTTGAAGATTTTCTTATGAAAATGATCTTTGATGACCTCTGAAGATCAAATCGACTATCACATCGTATGGGAATAACTTAAAAATTTTTTAAAAGATCGTATTCAAGTTTGCACAGTTTTAAGAGATTTTATGGAATTTTGTATTTTTATGTACACGCCTAGAGGTCAAAGCAGATAGTTTCTATGGTAATTTGAAAATTGTTTAAGAGATCAAATTCTAGAAGTTTTCAAAAGTTTGAAGAAATTCAACGGAACTGCATATCTTTACGTACATGATATTTGATATCCTTTGGAGGTCAACCGAACCATCGGATCATTTTTAAGGCAATCTAAAAATTATTCAAGAAGTCAAGTTCCAGAAGTTTGCTAAGTTTGAAAAGATTTTATAAATTTTTATATTTTCATAAAGATTGCCTTTGATGACTTCTAAAGTCACACCGACCATCGGATCGTTTTTAGGGAAATTGAGAAACTGTTCCAGAGGTAAAGTTCTATATGTCTACAACATTGTGCAGTGGATCAATGTCTAACGTTGTACAAACGTTGTTCCTGGTAGTTTGCACCTGAAAGCCCTTCCTGAGAAGCAATCTTTTACGAGATTAAGATTAGACATTTCAGATCTGATATTTCAAACCTGTCTTTCAAATATTAATTTCAAAATTAATATTTCATTATATATCATGTATTTATGTCACTCAAAATTAAAACTTTGAACTATTAATATTGTTAATCTATTAAAGTTAAACAGAAAACAGAAAATTCAAAATTTCGAGAAATTCTTGAAATCTGAACATAGAACTCTTATAAACGAAGCCCTGTGTTCAATCCACAAAGAATTTATTCTTTTATTTACTTTATTTATATTATTTTTAATTAAATCATAATTATTGGTATATGTACAGTTGCGATCATTCGCTAAGAAACGATGTAAAAATCATAACCGCCGATTTTCCAGTTTCTCTGTATAATGTAATTGTAAATTCATTATATGATATTCAAGAATATTTCTTTTTTTAACACTGTAATTGTCCAGTCCATAAATCAGGTCGAATTACAACGTACACATTGTACAAAAAGCTGAAAAACCGGAGATCACTATTTTTTCATCGTTCCTTACCGAATGATCACAACTGTACATTTCGAAGCTTATATTTAAACATAAATTTGCGCGCAATATTTGCCCAGATTTTTAGTAGGTGGGCGAAAGCTCCTTAAATGTCTAAGCAAACTCTACTGAAATTTAGTATTTCTGTATATAAAATATGATTAAAATTCATTTTCATCTAGTATGGCTGTGCAAGCGCAAACAACGCCTTTAAAATTGACATAGACAGTCTGTTTGATTTAAAGCGCCCCGCTATGTAGCAACTTTATTTTCGGTCAGAAATGGTATAAACCTATATATTATTAAATGGCATAAAATTCTCTATGTTCTGGTTCAGAAAATCTTGTATTTACTAAATCTGGGTGAGCTTGACGACGTCATCGAAATTCTTAAATTACACGATAGGTATTTTTTTACTGAATTGGATAGAGTATTATGTTCTCCTTTCAATCATAATAAATATTCATACTGTAACATAAAAAAATTTTCAAGAAAAACGTGAAAAATGATTTACGAGTAGTAGGCTTTGATTTCTGGTTCTCCAATTTATAAAACAGAATTATCTAGCAAGCTTAGGTAAATAACGTAGCTTCAGTTCTTCCAGTGGCGTATTTACAATTTTCTCGAGGGGAGGAGGGTACTCTGGAAAAATTTCCAATCAAAATACGTACTTATATTTTCACATAAATGGCTTGGACTATTAAAAACATTTCCAGGGTGGCTCCATCCCGTTAGCCCCCGCCCCTAAATATACCACCGAGTTATTCTGATAGTCTTTAATCTTCAATTAGAGAAAATGTAGAACAAAACAGTACAAAAATAAATAATCAGTAGAATAAATTGAAAAACTTATTTTTGAATTCCACTAACATCGAACACAAGGAACAAGAATATGATCACAATTTGGGCGCTCGTTTAAAGTCTTTCGGACGATCTGGCACTGACGCTCAACTTTCCAATGTTTCTGACAACGATGGTTTGATATCCTTTATGATGCAAAAAGTTATTAGAAAAAAGAATCAAGTGGTGAAAAATAGGTAACGTGCACTGTCACTAATGCAATGTTGAGGGCCGTCTGGCACCCACACCCGACTGTCTAATGATTCTGGCAGTGGTATTCCTTATGATGCAAAAGATACCAAATCATAATTGCCAGAAACTTTGGAAAGTTGCTCGTGGGTACAGACCGCCCAAAATATTTTAACCAGTGCCCTCTGCAGTGCGGCTAAAATGCAGATTTAGCATGGCCATATTCTTGTTCTTCATGTTCGATATGATAAGATTAATTTTCTGGCTTGGTAAAAAATACATCAATCATTTTCTATTCCTATGCTATTAGGGAAATTCTAAAATAAGTTTTTCAATTTATTCTATTGATTGAAATAAATAGAGATTAATAAAAGTTTCACAGTATTGATTAAATTATAACCTGACAATATTGTTTCGACAGCTAAGTTGTCATTAGCAAAGGTAATATTATAATAATAAAATAGCTGCTGAAACATATTATACCTTCCGTCCCCTCGAAAAAAAATTAAATACGTCACTGTAAGAACTGAAGTTTCATTATTTACCTAAGCTTGCTAAATAACTGTGTTTTAATAATTGGAGAACAAAAATTAAAGCCTACTATTCGTAAATCATTTTTCACGTTTTTCTTGAGAATTTTCTTATGTAAGAGAATGAATATTTATTATGGTTGAAAAGAGAACACAATACTCTATCGATTTCAGTAAAAAAATACCTAGCATGTAATTTAAAAAAGTTCTATGACGTCATCACGCTCACGCTGATTTAGTAAATACAAAATTTTCTAGACATATAGAATGCTATGCATGCCATTTAATAATATATACAGTTTATACCATTTCTGATCGAAAATAAAGTTGCTACAAAGCGGGGCGCATTAAATCAAACAGACTGTATATTTACTTATATTTACTGTCAAATTTTATTATTAAATATTCTATTTATCTATTCTATTAGTAAGTAATGTAAATGCCTGGTTTATACAGCAATTAACAACTAAGGATTAACAACTAACAATTAATAAGTAACATCTAAGAAAATCTTGTCGATTTATACAATTATAGATTAATAATTGAGCATGCGCATTGCGCATGCAGTCCTATGTTTACAGTAACGCCATAAAACTTGAATTTTTGGAGAGTAACTTCATAATTATGTAGTGGCAAACCTGTTTTTTACTGTCAGATATGCGCTCTTGCGATTTCAACTAATAATTATTACAAAAATCAAAATAAATCGATCACTTAAAATCATGCTGCCAGCATTACGTTTATTTACTAACTAATCTTATTTTAAACTACAAAAGATGTTGAAATGTTTGCCTTCTTCAATGCACAGTGCAACACGTCTGTTCATGTTATCAAACACTTTCTGTAAAAGGTGAGGTGTAACGTTATCACATTCTTTCACAACTTTTGTTGTAAATCTTCTAGAGTATATGCAGCGGTGTCTTAAGAATGGTGTTTAACCATGAGCCACATAGAGTCGGGCATTATCCTGCTGAAAGTAACCGTATTGCAGTTCCTTGTCATCGACTTGATCGATGAACCAATTCAGAATGGTGTTCTAGTATCTTTTGGTAGTGATAGCCTCTTCAATAAATGAGACCGACCAATATCCTTCGCAAAAGAGCTAGTCAAATGGCGCTTTTGTGCCAATTTGGCATTTGAGATGTTACTGTTATGTTCTTATAAGATACCCTTCGACAACTTTCATTAATATAAAAGACGAGAAAAAACTATTTTCATAGCTATGAAGGACTACCATGAACCTACGAGCCTTGAATTATGGAGTAATCATGCAAACTATTAATCTATCGAGACTGGCTAAACAATTGGGACGCACCTATACTTTCGGATTAAAAATCGCACTTTTTATCATGCAAAATAAGGGAGATATGAGCATTTAGAAAAATCTTAATAACGACGTTTCTATCAATACAACCGGGGCGTCGGCGTCAGAGTGGCGATGTTCTGTCTAATGCATTCCTGACTGGTAGCAACTACGTCATCACCCCACAGGACAACATGTTTACAAGCGTTTCTCTTGTAACGATATGTATTTTAAACAGACCATTTTGACAAATCAATTTCTTTTATTTTTGACTATTTATAACCTGCTAAATAAACTAAAATACTACATAAATAACCCAAATACACCTCAATGAGTTAAGGGGGCCTCTAACAGCCATCATGTAGGGCATGTGAAAGAGGAGATCTGTAACGAAAAAAAAAGATTTTTACACACCCATTGTTGAGGTATGTTAATGAGATATTTTGTAATATCGCAGTAATATTGCACAATTTTTTTAATATTGCATAAATATTATAGAAATATTGGTTTTAATTGCAACATAAATATTGAAAAATATTACACCCAGTGCAGTCAAATTAAAAAATAGCGTAGGAAAGTTCAGTTGAAGTCATTGGATTTTTACATAAGTCTTCCTTGAGGGCTGTTAAATAACCTCCTAAAAGCCACCGCCTGTAGGTGGTGAGCTCGAAGAGATAATGAGCGTTAACCACGCACCTTTGAAAGTCCATTGGTTCTCCTTTCCAAAAGGACCATACTTATCATGGTTATTATACAGGGTATGGTTTTATCAGCTCTTAATGTAAATACTGCATGTTATTTAAATCTCCGAAAATACGCTATATCATTTCTGGATAAACCGGAAGTGGGCAAAAAACGGCTACTCAGAAAAAACTTAAAAAACTAAGAAGCAGACTGGCGAACATCGCATTACATTATCTCAGTTAGTTCAAAAGCTATATAGGTATATAAAGAGTCAAAATATAACGGGACACTCGGTATAATTCCACATGAATACAACACAACATTATTACTTATGTTAACCAAAACAAAAACAAAAAATATACACAAAAAATGATGTTACCAAGGCTGTACGTGTTAAAAATCTATATACCGAAGTATGAATTTTTCCTGCTTTCCGTACTGTGTAACTCCAAAACTGTTAATTATAGAGCATTGTAGCCTCAGAGACTTTTGATCAGAATAATGTAAACTAAAACGTATCACAATTTCAGCTAATTTGACCGGTATCCAATATCCGTAAGAAACGCGTGGGGTTCTTTGCACAACGGCACTCATTAGGCTTGGTGCGGCACTGTACACAATATCCCGCAATCTGCATCAGTTAATTAATATTGTTAATGCTTGTTGGTAGGCTAATTCCTATGCATTTTCTGTTACATGCTTATTAAAAATAATTATTAAGATTGTTTGATTAAAAAAGTAAAAATTCTAATAAAACGAACAAATAATTTTTACTATTATAACAACTTTATTTCTCATCAGAAATTTAAAATCGTGTATTAGGATAGCAGAAAAGGCGGAGGGTGATTTGCTGGTATCCTGATAGCTACATTTACATATTGGTTACACCCGTATATAAGTTTGTTAAAAGTTAAACATTATTTTAAGTTATTTTATAACAATTTTTAATAAGTATATAACGGAAAATCCATAAACGATAACGTAACAATTATTTATCATTAAGAAAATAAGAGAAGTAGGTGTGTCTCCAAGAAAGTACAATTTCTTGGAGACACACCTGCTTCCATTATTTTTATTAATGTTCTTAATGCTAATTGTTACGTTATGGTTTACGCATTTTCTGTTATATACTTATTAAAAATTGTTATGAAATAACTCAAAATAGTTTTTAACTTTTAACAAAGTTAAATTTGAAACATCCTTGAAAATCTCTAAAACTGGACGCCATCTGATAGCCAGTAGCACTACTAATGATCATATACCAACTGGTGTCGTCCTTGGCTACATACGGGGGGTCTTCAATATGTCAATGTAGCTACCAGGATGCCAGCAAACTATCCTCTGCCTTTTCTGCTATCCTAATACACGATTTCAAATTTCTGATGAGGAATCAAGTTGTTATAATAGTAAGATTTTATTATTTTTATCTATTTGTTGGTTTTATTAGAATTTTTACGTTTTTAGCCAAACAATATTAATTATTATTTTTAATAAATATGTAACAAAAAATACATAAGAATCAATCTGACAACTAGCATTATGAATGTTTTAATAATGTCATTTTTTAGGTATATTTTTTGTTTTTGTTTTGATTAACGCAGGTAATTCTTTTTATTCATGTGAAATTATACAGGTTGTCTCATTATATTTTGACCCTTTAAAATCGTAAATAACTTTTGAAGTAATTGAGATAATAGAATGCGGTGTTTGCCAGTCTTCTTCTTAGTTTTTTTTTTAGTATTCGTCTTTCTTTTCCACTTCCGATTTATCCAGAAATGACGTACGTATTCCAGTGGCGGCTCGTGGGTCAAAAAATAGGTGAAGTGCTATTAACCGAGTCAAATATACAAACATAGAAACAATACTAATTCTATTTGAATACATACTTACTTATTTTTTGTAAATCAGGTCGATTCTTCGATCCTTCAAAGAAGCGAATTTATCAATGATGTCTTCATAAAATGGTTGTTTCTTGATTAAATTCACTAATAATTCTTTTTGAATTGAAATATTCACCAAAGAAGACAGTCTTTCTTGGGAAACAGTATTTCGCACATAGGTCTTTACTCTCTTAAGACAGGAAAAACTTCTTTCCACTGATGCACTTGTAGATGGAATCGTTAAAATAAGACAAAATAATCTATAAGCTTCCGTAAAAATGTCTCTATTCTCGTGAAGATTGTGGAGCAATTCTTGCACAGACATACTGCGATAAGATTCATTAGCATAAAGAAGGCTCAGTTCATTTATGAGCCGTTGCTTTTTGGTGAATATTTTGCCATAAAACTGTCCTAAATTTTCAACGACCTCAAAAGGAAAGTGTAAATTATACTGCTCAAATTTTGAAGCATCAGCTAAAGACACAAACTGCAACTTATCACAATCTTGAAATCTTGTGTCCATTTCCATTAGAAGGTGGTCCATAATTTCGTAAAATAATGCTTTAAATTTCAAAGCGACTTCACCTTTTGTGAGACTGGCATATTCTCTCTTAGAATACTCTATTTCCGTCAAGATATTGGCCTTATCTAAGAGTGAGCGAAAGAATTGGTCGTTTCTTTTATTTCTAAATATTTCGCGAGTTCTTTTAATTTGAGCAATGCAAAAGTTAATATCAAGTGATTTTTTTTTAAGAACATCAAATAATACACTTGTAGAAGTAAAAAGATCATTGAATATAACTGCTAAAAAAGTGAACTCAAAATTGTTCATTTCATATAAAAATCCCCTCGCATGCTGAATTGAAGTTTTATCGGAATCTTTAGAAGCTATTATAAATTCGAATACTTCTTTCAGCTTATGCCAGTCTTCAACAATTACACCTATCAATTTAGAATTAGAAGACCATCTAGTTTCGGTAACAGTCGGTATATGTCTTACATTGATTGAGGTAAGTACGAAAGATCGTTTGGCAGAATGATGGAAGAAAGAAGGGATTCCACTAAGGCTTGCAAAAAAAATTCGACATTTTGAAATTTTTGTAAAGCTTTGTTGTAAGACGAGGTTTAGGCGATGTGCTAGGCAGTGCACAAAAACAGCTTGGGGCGCCTGTTCTTTAATTTTTTGCTGAAGCCCATTTAAGTGCCCGGACATCACGCTTGCTCCGTCGTAACACTGACCAATTAATTTATTTTCAAAATTAAATTGTTTTAGGATTGGACATAACAAGTCAAATAAGGCCGTTGAAGTTCTATCCGCACTCATATCATAAAATCCTAAAAAACGTTCCACTACTGATCCTTCTGAATCTACAAATCTTATGATTAAAGAACACTGAGATGTCTGGGTAATATCTGTCGTATCATCGACTTGAATAGAAAAAAAATGAGTATTATTTATTTCACTCCTGACATGCTCATCGATGTAACCGGAAATACAATGAATTAACTCATTCTGTATGGTTTTAGAATCGCCACTGAAAACATTTTTAATTTTTTCATAATGATCCTTGATTTCTTTAGGACTTCTTGAAATTAGTACTGTCAACAATTCTTTAAAATTCCCCCTGTTTACTGAGCTACTGCCTTCGTTATGGCCACGAAATGCCAACTCTTGCTTACTAAGAAACAAAACTGCATCTATAACATACTGCAGAAAAAGTCTATTAAGTCGAACATTTTCATTAAACTGCACTTTAAAAAGTCTGGCATTTTCTTTTAACGCGTCGGCTATTGTATTCTTATTCTTTTCGAAATTTTTTAATTTTAGTGCACAAATTAAATGCTCCTTAGAGTCAGACTGTTTATGGAGTGCTCTTGAAATATTCAATAAATCTGCAAAACCTCCTTTATTCCAAACGGATTGTTTGTTACAAAAAAGCAAACATGGCCAACAAAATAATTTTTGAAGAATTTGGCTGCTACAAAGCCATTTATATTCGGTAAACCAAGAATCTTTAAATTTGAGGGTGTAGGATTTTGAGCTTTTATTCAAACCTTTTTTTGCGGAGACAGATAAAGTTCCTGTAGGGCGTCCTACATTTAAAAGGTCCCTTTTGTCTTCCTCCCTCCAGCGATTAAACGGAGTTTCTAATAAACTACACACAGTGTCATTAACGGGTTGATCCATGGTTAAGTTAGTAATTATACGTTTTTAATTCAGAACCACAAAAAATTTATTAACAAACACAACACAGTTCAATACATTTGTTCCGTTAACAAAATTCAACTGAAGTTTTCGGGCGCTCGAATAAAATAACTGCACTTGCCCCTCCAAATTAATGAACAAGTGGATCCAAGAAAAGCTGTGACGTCAGCGTTGCCATAGCAACGCGACGGAGTTAAATGTCTGAATACTGCAGCACTTCACTTCAACTGCACGTGTCGAACAAGTCGCCGCTTCGTTTCATGACCGCAACCCGCAATAAAGCAATGCATTGTGGCATTGAGATTTTTATTCAGAGATTTTATTTCTCAATTTTTTGCATTTGTTGATCTTGTAAAAATAGATTTTTGAGCTGATTGTAAACATTGTGTAAGGCGAAAAAATTCAGTGAAGTGGCACTTCACTAACTTCACCTGGCGAGCCGCCGCTGACGTATTCTCGGGAATAGGGCAGCTTTGTGATTTCAAATAGATCACCTTGTATATTTTTTCACAGTTGGAAAGCCCATTATTTTCCCTTTCTGAAACTTACTCAACAATTAACTGTCAGTGTCAGATAAAGTTTACGGAGATGGACCCTTAGTAGATTTTGATTTTTGTTGCTTTGTAACGCCATCTATATTTATTGGCGATTTTTATATCAGTTTGGTGCATTGCTTTTTAATAAATCTGGCAACCCTTAATGTAAACGTTTGATTTATCGTGATTTATCCTTATTTCACTTATCAGCTTCACGCTATCCTTATAGCGTGCGTTTTCTCAGGACAACATACATTCGATGTTAATTATCAGTACGACAAACTTTCAAATGCTTTTTATTTGGCGTTATTGCGACCTGGTTGGGCATTGGGTGTTTCCTGGGTGATTTTTGCCTGTGCCTGTGCAATGGGATATGGAGGTAAGAATCTTGATTTAGGTGTAATTTAAAAAACTATTATGTTTGCTTGTTACACACAACACTTTTTGTTAGTAAAATATGTAAGTATTCTAAACTGGTTTAGTATTGTAAGTCCTTCTTTATGTAGATTTCTACATCATACTATAATTTAAAGTAACGAGATAAAATCGTTAATCTGCTGTCAGTTTAAAGCTTGACATGCTCATAATATTAACTCGAAATTGCTTCTTGGAAATAATTTAATATTCGCCTATAGTGAATTTCCTACATTGTCTGTCTCGATGTCTCCCATGGCTTTCTATTTTAATTTAATTAATTTTTTTTATTTAAAAACCGCTTTAACAAGTACTTTCTCGACTAAGGGCCGGTCTATTCACCTTCAGGTAAAGTTGTCAGTAGTTACTGGTCAAATAAATTAACAGGTAGCAAGTACACTGTTTGGGTATATTCAAAGGATTATATCTTGAAAGTAGTTACTGGAATGTTTATGAGGAAGGTCAACTTTTTCACACAGATAGTACATGCAAGAAAGAGATGGGTAATTGACAGAATAATGTGTAAGAGAGAAAAATCAAACCCATTCTCTAGTCCACTTTTTAAAAACTGGCGGAATTAAAAAAAATAGTTATTTTTCAGAAATATCTTCTAAAAATTCAGTTAAACATTTATTTATGTTCTGGGCTTTTCCAAAAGATGTTTCATTTAGTTTTGACTATCTATATTTGTATACCTAAACCATAAATATAAGCAATGTGTCAGTACAAATCATCTGGGCAACAGCAGGGGACTCCCAACACTTTATTGCATTCCATATAGTGTTTTTTCTTAGTTCGCAGTTATTTTTTAAGTAAAGTTTTTAATGTTTCATGATTACTGCGTGTGTTTGTGTAAAATAGTGATTTCTTGACTTTATTCAGTACATTTTTTAATAATATAAACATGGAGAACTCTCCAGCAATTGATAATGGTAAGTCCTAGAATAGTTATTAAAAAGTTATAGCAATAATTGTGCAATGCTTATAGGTGAAAAGAAAAGAAGGCAAAGATCCATCAACTTTTCTTCTACTGAAACAGTCACCCTTGTTGAAGAAATATTAAACCAAGCAAATGTAATCGAGTGTAAACAAACCGATGCAATTACGTGGAAGAAGAAGAATGAGGCTTGGGAGACTGTTACCAAAGCTTTTAATGCACGCCATAATAGAACAACAAAAATGTTAAATATAAAATATGAAGGTTTAAAAAGAGGTTTGAAAAAAAATATCTCACAATAAGTTCGAAATTTACAAGACGGGGATAAGCCACTTCCCCCTCTCCAAGCCAAACCTTTTTATAAGCCACGCCTCCCTCTCCAGCCGCCTCCCATTTATAAGCCACGCCTTCCTCTGCTTTCCCTCTCTCTACTCGCCTCACTTGTTTTCAAGACCCCCCGCTTGGTAAGCTACACCCCTTTATAGACCACTTGTCTCATAGACAATCATGTCGGTAATACAGGTTCCATACTTAACCGCCTAGAGAGATAGACAAAAAGTCACTAGATTGGAGAGAGACAGAAAATTTAGGGTCCCTAGAACTGTCTGGCTCAAGTGCCCCATTACATAACCACACCCATCTCTACTTACCTCACTTGTTTCATAGACTACACCCCCTTACCTCTAGACAGTTACAACTACGCTCCTCAAACTGCACCTCAATCTCTACATAACTTCAATATCTGTGTCCACTAGTTATTTATCTAGTATAAAATGTGTTGGGAACATCAATGGTCGATTGAACGAAAGACTGGCGTTTTAAAACTCACAATACCGGGTTGTTAATTGAATTATATAAACTGCCCAATATTGTAGAATTAAGAAGCATAGAAGATATAGGTCACACTGTATGTTCATATATAGAAATTTTATACTTAAATGAAGATGGTAATCCAATAAATTCACAAAGAATAGAATGCACGATATCGGGTAGAGAACATATTCACGAAATATATCTTTTGGGGGACACTTGTCCGTTCGTACTTTTCAAATGTGTATGTCGCACGTGGGATAGCGAAATTTCTGATGTGTGGATGGATAATATAAACGCAACATTTGGTTTAATAGATCATGGTTGCATAATAGTGAACATAGACCGTTTAAGTGGATGACTGAAGAAGAATTTCACAAGGAAAGGACTCTCAACTTCACTAGATATTCAAAAGAACGTAACCCACATATACCTGAGGTGCATAATAGTAATTTTAAAGTTCCGGAGCCGTATATTCCTGCGGACTGTAATCCGAATAACTGTTACATAACTTTATAGGCTCACGTTTAATGTAGTTAAGTACATACTTAACTACATTAAACGTGAGCCTATAAAAAGAAATCTGATAAATTACTGACAAATTACAAAAAGGTTTATTATAAATGTTTAGATTGTATACAATGTTATAACAAAAAAATAAAAGACTTTTATTAACAATTGGTTTTATTAAAAAACGGTTGCAGTACAAATACAAAGTTTAATACAATATGTTGTATTATGCACATTATTAAACTTTAAGGTTAAGCAAATAAATAGCCAAGTAAACAATCAAAAATATGGCAAATATAACCAATACAAAGATCGCCACTGAGACGACAACTATACAGCTAACAGGCGTTGGTGAATCAGGCAGTTTGCAAATGTGCGGATCATGACCAATTATTTGCCAGCTGGTCTCGATGTCATGTGACGGATAATGAAATTTCACTTTGAATGATGAAGGTACACGTGTAACATTACTTAATGAAACACTGTAAACGTTTAGTCCATGCAGAACATCACTTTTTAAGTTGTAACGCGTTGGGTCTTAGGAGAACACTATTGGCCCGGAAATGGACTCCGACGGTCGTGCGATGTACATAACACCATCATAAACGGCGGTTAGCACTATTAAGAGTTTTATAGGTAAAGCACCCATGTTCGCAGCAGGAAGTAGACTAAAAGAACTCTTGATAGACATCTCCCACTACGTTTAAACCCCACCCTTTAATTCTCCCCACCATTAATTGAATGAATTGAACAGTGTCTTAAGCACGGTTTAGAATTAACCAAAATTCATCGCGTATTAAAATTTCATCAGGCACCCTGGTTGCGTTCCTATATTGATTTGAACACCACGTTACGTAATCAGGCGACTAACGAAGCGGACAGGGACTTCTTCAAATTAATGGTGAACAGTTTATTTGGCAAGACAATGGAAAATGTCAATAAAAGGGTGGACGTTCGTTTGGTCAGTCATTGGGAACGTCATGGAAAAAAGCATGGGGCTGAGGTGTTAGTAGCAAAGCCTCAATTCAAAAGCGTTGCTGTCTTTTCGGAAAACTTGGTCGCTATAGAATTGCAAAAAGTATCCGTTACATACAATAAACAGGTGTACGTGGGTTTTACTATTTTGGATCTTTCTAAAACGATAATGTATGAATTTTTTTATGATTTTCTCAAACCTTTATATGGTGATAACGTGCGCTTGCTGTACACAGATACTGACTCTTTCATTATAGAAATTCGTACTGAAAATTTTTATACTGATATGAAGCAACACTTAGATAAATTTGACACCTCAAAATTCCCACCTGACAACATTCACGGTATACCGCGCATGGCCTCGGTGGTTGGTAAAATGAAAGATGAATATTGTGGAGTGCCCCTCTGCAGTTTCTACGGTGCAGGTGCTAAGACGTATTGTGTAAACGTGGTTGACTGCGACGGTGAAATGGCGATTAAAAAGGCTAAAGGGGTAAAAAGGGCGGTAATTCAGCGCGATCTCACCGTTGAGGACTACCGTCAGGTTGTGGAGGATGGTGTTGTGCTCTTCCGCAAAATGTTTATATTCAAATCACGTTTACATGCTATGTACACAGAACTTCGGAATAAAGTAGCGTTATCACCAGCCGATAACAAACGTTACATTATTCCCGGGTCGCTCAACACTTTAGCATGGGGACACCGCGATATTCATCCGGGGCGTGATAGTTACCAGAATTTGGATCGTCTGTTAGAATTACTGCAAGCCGAAATGTAATTTTGGAACTCGTTTGTTGGTAGAGCCGACGGTACTGATTAGTATAATCGCAGAGGCCCCCGACTACGTTGACAACAGCCTTTTCTTTGTTATGAATTATTGTAAATAGTATTTATGCTTTGTAGTTTATAACCGTATATATTTCATGTATTTATTATGATATTGACTAATGTGAATAAATTATATACATCATACTCTGTATTTCTGTAAAGGTAGAAGAAATAAAACACACTATTGATATCAAAAAGTGATTTATTATTGTTTACTGCTTACATAAAATGATAGTTATATATTAACATTGCAACATACTGCATGCACTATACTACTTAATGCACTATGTCACGTGCTGCTATATACGAGTTATGGGTATTATCAAAGCCCAACCACTTGACTAGAACTTGATCTCCCTTTTTTTAACACCTTCTCTACTAAAAATACTTCAGGATGTTTAACCATCTGTAATTCCTCCATGTAGAAGCCTCCACGTATCTCTTCCCCGTTCGTGTCTTCCAAGATATACGTTATGGGATTGGTTCGATTAACCTTTTTAATTTGGAAGATTTCGGTACTCCATGTGGGAGTATAGCCTTTCGCAAACGCTTCCCGATGCTTGCTGATTCGCACTTGATCACCGACTGTGAATTTAGCACTTCGCAGATCGGTGGTTTTCTGGAACTCGTAAACTGTTTGTAAAAGAATCTTGGCGTTGCTGTGGTTCACATCGATGGGTTTGTAAGTAGATAGGCTATGTTCGTTCTGGCGCAAAATCCCATGTATTTTCTTATGAAGGTTCATTTTACGCTTCAAGGTCATCCGCGAAATTCGAGGTTCATTTGCATATCATTCGCGGGGTCATTAGTGGATCATTTGCATATCATTCGCGGTGTTATGTATGTATCATTAACGGTATTATTTGCATATCTAATTAATTTAATTCGCGGGGTCATTAGCGGATCATTTTTATATCTCGCGGGGTCATCTGCATATCTCATCTCTCTCTCCTCATTTCCAACTTGTCATCATTTCCCGCTGAAAGATTTGAATTCCTAGCGCTGCTAATGCCATCTATCGGTGACGTCATATGATCGGTATAGTAGATTTCTATACGCCTGTAGATAGGCAACCCGCTATACTTTTTTTTACAAAACCAATGGAGCCAACAGGGTTTGAACCGGGGACCGCTCGAATGGTAGCCAGCCAATGCATCCACTACACCAACGAGGTAATCTATTAAAGCACTGTAAACTGGTTATAAAAAAAAAATTGTTGACTAGCGACCACGTACTCATAATATAATACAATTAATTTTAGGTATAAATCTAAACGTGATACATTATTATTACTAAATTAATTTATTAAAATAAAAATAACTCAGAACTAAATTATTAATATCAAGAAATTTATTTAAAAAAAACATTTCAATTCTAAACGTAACTGCTTTCAAATAAATACAAAATAAACAAAACGCGCTAAAATAAATGCGAATCATTATACGTGTTTTAGTTATAAGTTTAAGCGATAACAAAATGATTGGAATTTGTTATTATGTAATTATGCAAGTTAAAAATTCAATTAAAGAATCATTAGATCTTTTACAGCCAAATATGTTTCAATCTTGATCTCAATGCCTAAGACTTTCATTAATTAAACTTTTACTGACGTTTTGTAAAATTGTATATAAAAAAAATTGTTGACTAGCGACCACGTACTCATAACATAATACATGTTAGTAATTTCATATTATCAGATATGATATCCATTATCTCAACAAAATCATTAGCAAAGATGTGTTTTAGTTATAAGTTTAAGCGATAACAAAATGATTGTAATTTCTTATTGTCAATACATATATCAGGGTTAGATTTAATAATTCGATATACATTTCACCATTCAAATATAAATTTCATAACAAAAGAATTAGCTTTTCTTGGAAGCGAATTTAAAAAAAAAAACAAACATGTAAAAGACAATTTTAAAATATCAATATTTGAAACTCTGATTTCTTGTCTAACAGGGTGGACTCAACCATTTTTTTTTGTTTCAAGACTGTTTCTAGCCTAAGGATGTATAGCCCCAGGGTTAATTAATTGAGTTTGACCTGTAGAGCATTATACCTAAAATAAGATACAATATATTTAAAGCAATTTAAAACATTCGATTACACAATAAACAGAATTTGTTTGCTAAAGAATCAATTACAATAAAATTAATTTGTTTAGTTATAAATATTAAAAATTGTTATATTTAGGAATAATAATTTAAAAATTCGATAAAAGAATCATTAGGGTTTTTCTGAACCAGATAATTAAAAAGTTTGTTATTTCTAATAATCAACTAGATTGATTTTATTATTTTTAAACTTTCAACATATAAGCTTATACCTAAAATATTTAGATCTGTTCAGTTCAACTGAAGCTCTCATCATCGATTAATATATGTTTCTTGTTTTATTCTGAAATCCAATTTGGTTCTTTTAAATTACTGCATACGAGTTATTTATAAAAATGCTTTCACGTATATTTGATTAAAACCAATTTATTTAAAAATAATTCCCGGAAAATATTTATAAATATTGTACATTAATAATATTAAATCTTTAGGATTCAAAAATTATGTACTAAATTATCTAAAAGATTACATATGTACAACTAAGTTAAAATCTCATAAAATAAATACACAAATTAAAACTAAAATTACTTCTTTAAATTTTAGAGTTAATTCCATTTTATCTAATAGAGCAGTATCACTTTGTGCAAAACATTCAATTTCATCATCGCTGTCACTGTCGTAATTGACTTGATATTTTACAGTAGACATCTTTCAAACTGTTTTGAAGAACTGATAATATTAAAAAAAAAATGATTGATTTTATATAGTATTTTTCAGGAAAACCTTCTTCAGAAAAACCTAATAATTCTTAATTGAAATGTTTTCAAAATATGATTACATTTATTTATTTTAAATATAGTCATATACATAGTAAGGATTTTGGTTTTTCCTCTATTGTTAATGGTAATAACCGTACTGAGGTCAAGCTTTCACTAGATGAATTAAACATTTTTATGAGAATACAAAATACAGTGATCTTTTCATGTATCATTCGTTTCCTCGCATAACTTTTAGATTATCTGTGAGAAATTCTATTTTATTTATTTAGTACATGATATGATTTTGTTATTTTTAAACTTTCAACATATAAAATAGGTATAAATTATCATATCTAGAAAAAACTGATTTTATTATTTTTAAGAAATTTTTCTTGATACATCTTAAATATAACAATTTGAAAACTATATACAGATATTATTACTACATGAGGCCCGTAACATCAGTAGATCCGCGGCTTTTTATATCAGTATAAAATAATTAGATATAGTTATATTTACTATCTATTCTTTTAAACAGCTGTTATACTTCTACGCTTAGATAAATGTTTACTTCAATCATTATTACTAATGTGTGAATTACGTACAAGACAATTATAAGCCAATTATGATTATTATCATGAGTCATTGAGATGAGACAATTAGTCAGTCTTATATGAGCTAATCGTGAAGAAAGTCCAATTTTTCTTAATGCATCTCAAATCACTTTGAAACAATTATTACGTATGACTAGAGTCAGTTTAAATTAATTATAAATCTAAAAAATACATTTTTAAAATTAGGATGTAACCCCGAGCTGTTAATGAAAAGCAATTAACTCGTTTATACTGTTCCCCAAATTAGATTATTAGAAAAACAACCTTTCTAATTGCTCGGAAATTAACTAAAAATGACATATAAACTGAACGGTTTTTAAAAATAAATCATTGTGAAAGAGTTTTAGGAATCATCAAGACGCTATCCTACCTTCTCGTGTAAGTGTTTTAATTTTTAATTAGCTTATATATTAAAATACTATCTCATTTACGATATGTAATATGTAAATGTTTTAGATTGACTTTATTACAAAACTTTAATATTATAGCAGTATAATCAAAATGGATATCGTGAAACTTTTCAACAGTATAGTAGAAGATAAACCAATTGTATCCACAGAGGTGTTAGAAATCAATAAGGCTTATAAGATTTTAAGTCTGAAGGACATGGACACCAGATATGGAAGATCGATTTTAGTCGAGTTAAATAATTGTAAAATATTTCTACCAAAGAGATATAGCGAAAAAGTCGATAAGACTCTTATAGACGAGATCAATAGATTAGGTAATTTTTCAGTAACTATAACATCATTCAAAACATATGGCAGACATCATCAGAAGACGCCGGTGCTTGAGATGAAACAATTAGAAAAAGGTAATTTTTTTTTTAAATAATTTGATAAAAATATCTAAAAAGTATAAGACTCTAATTACATATTTTATTCTTTTACAGACTAAACAAGCAACCACCTGTAGTAGGATGAACTGGAAGTAGATGACTTTTTAATATTTTTCTATATTTATGTATATTTAAAAAATAAATAAATAAATAAACTTTTTATTGAATCGATGTTTAATTTCTTTGTTTGTAGTTGGAGGTTGAAACTTTTTTTCATCCTATATATCATGCATCTGATCTCTTTAAATTGATTTTTCTCATGTTGATTTGATAATTAATATTTAAATAACTTTTAATTTATAAACAAATCCGCAGTCAAAGGTTCAGATGAAAATAAAAAACAAATATTTTATACAAGAACTTCTATTGAAAGAAGAAGAAAATACATTTCATAGAGATATATTTCAACAGTAGATGATGAATGATAGGTAATCGCTATCTACATGGGGTAAAATTATATACAGTAAGAAGGTATATATAGAAATCGTTTACAAGGGTAGTAGATATAATGAAAAAAAGGTTAAAAATCTGTTCAAAATTACATTACTAACGCTGATCAATACCTACATATTACTATTTTTCTGTGTTTCTATAAGAATTTATTTTCTGTTTTTAATACCGTATGTCTCATTCACCTGTTTCAAAACGTTAATGCCCAGACGCTTGTAAACAATGAAATTAAGCAACATCAACTCAATAAATTAGTTTATTTTTAAATATATATTACAAAACTTTAATATTATAGCAGTATAATCAAAATGGATATCGTGAAACTTTTCAACAGTATAGTAGAAGATAAACCAATTGTATCCACAGAGGTGTTAGAAATCAATAAGGCTTATAAGATTTTAAGTCTGAAGGACATGGACACCAGATATGGAAGATCGATTTTAGTCGAGTTAAATAATTGTAAAATATTTCTACCAAAGAGATATAGCGAAAAAGTCGATAAGACTCTTATAGACGAGATCAATAGATTAGGTAATTTTTCAGTAACTATAACATCATTCAAAACATATGGCAGACATCATCAGAAGACGCCGGTGCTTGAGATGAAACAATTAGAAAAAGGTAATTTTTTTTTTAAATAATTTGATAAAAATATCTAAAAAGTATAAGACTCTAATTACATATTTTATTCTTTTACAGACTAAACAAGCAACCACCTGTAGTAGGATGAACTGGAAGTAGATGACTTTTTAATATTTTTCTATATTTATGTATATTTAAAAAATAAATAAATAAATAAACTTTTTATTGAATCGATGTTTAATTTCTTTGTTTGTAGTTGGAGGTTGAAACTTTTTTTCATCCTATATATCATGCATCTGATCTCTTTAAATTGATTTTTCTCATGTTGATTTGATAATTAATATTTAAATAACTTTTAATTTATAAACAAATCCGCAGTCAAAGGTTCAGATGAAAATAAAAAACAAATATTTTATACAAGAACTTCTATTGAAAGAAGAAGAAAATACATTTCATAGAGATATATTTCAACAGTAGATGATGAATGATAGGTAATCGCTA
This sequence comes from Agrypnus murinus, assembly GCA_929113105.1. Lineage (NCBI taxonomy): Eukaryota > Metazoa > Arthropoda > Insecta > Coleoptera > Elateridae > Agrypnus > Agrypnus murinus. Next base: position 135,787,334 of record OV816023.1, on the reverse strand, counting down.
TCTACATGGGGTAAAATTATATACAGTAAGAAGGTATATATAGAAATCGTTTACAAGGGTAGTAGATATAATGAAAAAAGGTTAAAAATCTGTTCAAAATTACATTACTAACGCTGATCAATACCTACATATTACTATTTTTCTGTGTTTCTGTAAGAATTTATTTTCTGTTTTTAATACCGTATGTCTCATTCACCTGTTTCAAAACGTTAATGCCCAGACGCTTGTAAACAATGAAATTAAGCAACATCAACTCAATAAATTAGTTTATTTTTAAATATAATCATATTATATTTTATTTAAAATTAATCGCCTCCTTTTCTATAAACTTACCTGTACAATCCAGACTTCTCTATGATCCAGACGGACGAATAAGTATACATCCCTATACTTATAACCCTCTATATGTATTAAGTCTTCAGCTACAAGACACGCTGTAGCAGCTGGGTAGGGAGGCAGCTTTCCATCACATTTTAGTACATGTATCAAAAACTGCGGCTGATGACATGATGAATGTGGTTGATAGCGTAATTAATGTGGCTGATAGCGTGATGAATGTGGCTGATAGCATGATGAATGTGGCTGATAGCGTAATTAATGTGGCTGATAGCATGCTGAATGTGGCTGATAGCATAATGAATGTGGCTGATAGAATGATGAATGTGGCTGATAACGTAATTAATGTGGCTGATAGCATGCTGAATGTGGCTGATAGCATAATTAATGTGGTTGATAGCGTAATTAATATGTCTGTGAAATATAAATAGAAGTTGTGTTATAATGATGCTAATAGTTGTCTACGGCTATTAAAGATGGACAGACTTGCTTGTAATCTCTGCAACAAAAGAATTCGACAATCTGATTTTGCACGTCATATGAGAATTCATCAGGGATATAAAGTGCAATGTCAGAAATGTTCCAGGGGATTCTCACGGACTGACAGTTATAAGAGACATTTGAAAGCAATGCATAATATGGAAGATGGGGAAGACGATATAATAAATGCTCGTAATGCGAAACATAGAAAAGTTCATCGTGATAAAACAGAATGTAGTTGTGATGACAAACTAAAAGAGATTATATCTCTATTAGAATCTATTGCTAAATCCAATAACAACTCATTAAAAGTTAAAAAACTACCTTCTTATACATCAACTACGTCGACATCATCGGAGTATGAAGAAGAAGAATATAATCAAGGGTCAGAGAAATATCATGATATTTCTGAGTATTACGATACGTTGATAGGAAGAAATATAGATAGAACGAGATATGGTCTCCATAAGGATAACGACGAATTGAGATTTGCTTCAGTTTCGGTAGGAATACAAGGAAAAGATATTCTAATTAAAAACAAACTTTTCAAGGGAACACCTGGACTATTTGATTTACTAACACTTAAACATCTAGGTTCTACACCTACGGAGGAAGATGTTGAAAATTACATGCAGATTATCTCACTAACCAATGCATACAGAAAAGATTATAGGCCAGAGGGTAAAATAATAAGCGTAAAACATTGGAAATATGAGCATATTATTAAACCTAATTTATACAGAATAACAAATTTTAGTCTTCCCAAATTTAAAAAGTTAAACAAAATGAAGCCTGATTGGATGCGTCAGAGCACACCTGACCAACTAGTGGATCGACTTCGTTTGCTGTACGCCGAAAAGAAAGAGGGTATGAGCAGTTGAAAATTACATGCAGATTATCTCACTAACCAATGCATACAGAAAAGATTATAGGCCAGAGGGTAAAATAATAAGCGTAAAACATTGGAAATATGAGCATATTATTAAACCTAATTTATACAGAATAACAAATTTTAGTCTTCCCAAATTTAAAAAGTTAAACAAAATGAAGCCTGATTGGATGCGTCAGAGCACACCTGACCAACTAGTGGATCGACTTCGTTTGCTGTACGCCGAAAAGAAAGAGGGTATGAGCAGTCACAAAACCGAAATAATTTCGATTATTTCTGAACTTAAACAGAGAAATATTATAGAATAAAAGAAGATTACGCAATATCACTAACCTTATATTAGGGTATGAACCCTCTAGAGGCTGAATACAGGCGTATATATTCAGTATATTACCTCGTAGTTAACATAGTATTTTATAAAATAATTAGATATAGTTATATTCCTCCTATATTTATTATTGTTTATTGTTTCTAGCCTTATTTTGTGGAACTCCATAATCATGAAATAAATAAAGATTATTAAAAGTTTCACAGTTTTATTAAAATATACCTGACAATATTGTTTCGACAGCTATGCTGTCATTATCAAAGGTAATATAATTATAAACAAACACGTCGCTAAGGTAGATACAAAATAGGTAACTAGATAAAATAATAATAATAATAATAAAAATTAATAATAAAAATCATAATTAAACATCTAATACTTCCAGTAACGGAGAATTACTGAGCTCAAGTTGTTCATTCATTAAAGGTACCCTGAGTTTGTGTTTGTATATCTCAAAGGCTTCTAAAATGTCTAATTTTCGTTTGTTATTACAAAAATGTAGGAATTTAATATTATTTTGAGGAGTCATTGTGTGATTTTGTTCTAAAAGGTGTTTGGCGTAATTCGATTTTTCAGGATGTTTATTTTTGTAATGACGTACGTGTTCTTTATATCTTATGTCAAAATTTCGAAGTGTTTGTCCAATATATACCGAACCTCATCATTCTATCAGCCACATTCATTATGCTATCAGCCACATTCAGCATGCTATCAGTCACATTAATTACGCTATCAGCCACATTCATCATGCTATCAGCCACATTCATCACGCTATCAGCCACATTAATTACGCTATCAACCACATTCATCATGTCATCAGCCGCAGTTTTTGATACATGTACTAAAATGTGATGGAAAGCTGCCTCCCTACCCAGCTGCTACAGCGTGTCTTGTAGCTGAAGACTTAATACATATAGAGGGTTATAAGTATAGGGATGTATACTTATTCGTCCGTCTGGATCATAGAGAAGTCTGGATTGTACAGGTAAGTTTATAGAAAAGGAGGCGATTAATTTTAAATAAAATATAATATGATTATATTTAAAAATAAACATTTCCAATGTTTTACGCTTATTATTTTACCCTCTGGCCTATAATCTTTTCTGTATGCATTGGTTAGTGAGATAATCTGCATGTAATTTTCAACATCTTCCTCCGTAGGTGTAGAACCTAGATGTTTAAGTGTTAGTAAATCAAATAGTCCAGGTGTTCCCTTGAAAAGTTTGTTTTTAATTAGAATATCTTTTCCTTGTATTCCTACCGAAACTGAAGCAAATCTCAATTCGTCGTTATCCTTATGGAGACCATATCTCGTTCTATCTATATTTCTTCCTATCAACGTATCGTAATACTCAGAAATATCATGATATTTCTCTGACCCTTGATTATATTCTTCTTCTTCATACTCCGATGATGTCGACGTAGTTGATGTATAAGAAGGTAGTTTTTTAACTTTTAATGAGTTGTTATTGGATTTAGCAATAGATTCTAATAGAGATATAATCTCTTTTAGTTTGTCATCACAACTACATTCTGTTTTATCACGATGAACTTTTCTATGTTTCGCATTACGAGCATTTATTATATCGTCTTCCCCATCTTCCATATTATGCATTGCTTTCAAATGTCTCTTATTTGTATATCAATATGAACTGTATTTTCTTCTTTCAATAAAAGTTCTTATATAAAATATATATATTTTTTTTATTTTTTTTACCTTAAATTACAGAAATAAAAAGACAAGAAATAAATCATATTCTCTCTATTAGACAACTTTAGTAATGTTATAACGTTACAAAATAATTATTACAATTATCATAAGGTATCATAATACATGAGATGTGTAAAAAGAACTGACAAAAATTCTTAGCAGAAACGATTATATATATATATATATATATGTATATATAATACAAAGCTAATTACAAACTAGAAATCTACTGAAAAATACAATTATATACAATATACAGGATAACTAATGTTAAAAATCAAAAAAAAACGATATAACAATAAAATATTTACATATTACAAAACTAGAAATCTTAGAAATACAAGGTACTACTATTACATTCAACTATTTTGAGGTATGCTATAGTGCCCCCACGGTAGAGTGTCATGCGAGCCCGGTATAATATAGCGCTTATCATCGTGAGGACTGAGCGCTATTTTAGTCTGAGAGATAGTTGAAACTCGGTGTTTATCTGAGCGGAATAATTTTTGCTGTACAGATGTTTCTTTGCCAACTGATAAACAACTCACATAGTCATCAAATGTGATGATGTTTTTTACTATATGCTTCTTAACACCCTTCGCCTTCTTAACAGTTCTTCGGTTTTCAAGCGCTTGTCGAATTTCCGTCTCGCTTTTACCGGTCTGCATCATTTTATGCTGATCTAGCATCTCTTCGTCTTCATCTCTAAAAGTTTTAGAAGAGTACATTTTTGATCGAAGGCCGACGAAATGTGTCATCACCTTACCGGCGTTCTCATCTTTCATCAACCCCAAAACTTTCTTATTAACTCGCGGGATGCCGTAGATGTTATCGTCGGGGTAGTCGCTGGTGTCAAAATGTTCATGAGCGTCTTGTTTGATTACTTCATACAGATTAGGTGTTTCCACGACGTATACTAGGGAATCTGTGTCGGTGTAACAAACGCGTGCCTTGTCACCGAAACGCCTTCTCATGTATGAGTAATGGAAGTCGTAAAGTTTCAATTTTGATATGTCCAATATACACATACCTACATATATGGGTTTGTTGAAGTAAACTTCCGTTTTATTTAGTTCGATCGCTACCAAATTCTCCGCAAAAATCGTGCTAGATTTAAAATTTGGCTTTGAGATCATTGCTTCAGCACCGTAACGTCCCTCCCACCTGCTTATTAATTTGACTATCGAGTGTTTTCGAATGTCTTCCATCGTCTTTCCAAAAACCGCGTTATTCATAAGTTTAAACAGGTTTTTCTCGAACTCATTTTTAGCTTGCTTACGCAATTCTGTGTTTAAATCGATGTAGGATCTCAGCCAATCGGATTGTTTAAATTTCAAAACGCGGTGGATTTTAGTTAATTTCAAACCGTTCTCTAAACATTGTTGTAAATTTCGATAATGTATGATGTATCGCTTCTTATCAGTAAGTGTTGCCATTAATTTTGTTTCTTTCGAATTTGGTGGTGTACGATGCTCAGGACAAAATGGAAGGTCCGCATGGGCATCGTGAATGTCTTTAGGATAATCTAGATTAACCTCCAGAATGTACCCTTCTGGATTATCTGTTGATACATTGAAATTGAAATTATCTAAATTATCACCTTCTACCCATTCAAATCCTCCATACGGCAGGTACTGAGACATCGCCCAACCATATTGATTATTAATGTCCGCGTAAAGTAAAAATTTTGATGGTTCTTCCGGATTATAATTTGGTAAAAATTTGTTGTTGGCTTCAGCATACCGTTTTGAGCATTGACTTAGACCCCCGCGAATACCGCGTTCAATAAACAAAACTTTATCAATATCCGTAAGCAGTTCGAGATTAATTTTTGTTGACTTGAGCATACAATCCCAAGTGTATCCGGGTAGAGTATAGTAATGCGCTGGGTCTAAACCGTATGTTTTCAAACTACTTGACCGAAACTGCTCAAACACATCGGCTAGAAGCAATACATCAGTTTTCAGGTATAAATCGCTGTACTCGCCTAAATTTTGACAACCAAATGAGCCCCATACATGTTCGGCATGTGTATAGTGTTCGTCGCTTATAGCTGTGTCCGTTAAACTATTATAAAATTTTGATTTATCAGGTAATTGGGTCTCGTCAAGTTTTGTCCAGTCATTGATATAGTCATAGGGAAAGACCCCCTTCCTAGTGAGAATTTTGAATCTTGTGTCATCTAAGTCCGGGAATTGCGATTTTAAATTTGGATATATGTCTAAGTATGATGCTAAAGTTTCTAGTCCGCTAGCCAAAAATCTAAAAGAGTCTATGAATCTAAATTTAACCAAATTCTGTTCTATATTCTTGGTGAATGAAATGTATCTTTCTTTATTGATAGGAAGGAGATCTACTCGTCCGTCAAAGTCTGAAGCTAGGTTCTTAATAATAAAATGGCTATCATACCCGCTTAAGTTATGAAAAACTACGGGTACGACATGACTGTCCTTGTAGTTAATATTACAATTATCATGGGCAGATCCGCGATACCTGCCAGTAAGGTGACAATGGTCTCTTACTTTAACGTTATCTACAGCAAATGGTTCCAGACATATGTGACAATGCGTAGCGGTCTGGAATTCAGCGTCTTGCTCAGGTGATAGGGTGTCCATAGGTAGAGGGCAAAGAAACACTGTTTCAACATCCTCAGCAAACTGCTGCATCTCCCGAGCGAACCATTCCTGACAGTCCTCACCACGATAAGCCCGGTAAAAGGACAAGGTATCATCATAGGAGCATTTGACATAGTATGCTATGCTATGGGGAATATGATCTTGTACCTTATCCTTTTCCGTAGTAGGTACAAGCAAACACTCTAGATCTGCATATATGACGAATGGAGTCGGTTCTTTGTTTTTATAATTTTTAAATACTACATTAGCTTGTTTTGTTGTTGGTAACCTAACTTTGCAATCGTTCATTTTAACGCAGTCTATTTCATGCATCGACAATTTTTGCTGGGTACTAAAGTAATGCAAGCATCTATCGCAAAAGAACTTATGATAGTGATTTCGGCTAAGTTGAGAGGACAACAGCCGGCTTAGATTTTTGATCCATACATAATGAAAGCGTGGTTTAAAATCTAAGTCGGTTACGTCATCATCTTCATCATAGTATACATCCTGGAGAAGCAAGAGGTTGACATGTTTGTCTTGCTTATTTTTAGTTAAATATGTAGGAACTACAATGAACTTTTTCTTACCCTCCTGCTTCTCTAAAATGTATACATTGATCGATAAACTGTTTTGATGTTCAAATCGTGAAACTTGTCCTAACGTCATGGGAAACTGTATACCCTTCAAGTTCAAGACAGTCGAGTAATGAGGGTATTTTGATATGCGTTGAGGATCTTTATCAACTGGATATAAAGCACTCACCACGGACCATGCGAAGCACGCCTCATCGTCATTCTTCACATTGATGCATGCTTTCTTCATATTTATTTGCTCGGGCAGATCGATGTAAGATGACCCAAGCTGAGGTGTATATTTATTGATATTAACTTGAAGGTTGATAATCGACTTCAGCGTCCACCCGCTCTCTTTTTGCTGGAAAAAATATGTATACATTAGTTTATTTCCATTTTATGAAATTTCTATACTTACTTGAAACTCTTCAAGATCTTTAAGAATAGAATCTACAATATTTATATCGAACCACTGAGTTAAATCACTATCTCGATATACTGGAACATTTTTCGTATTCATATACTTGGTTTCCTCGATTATCGCATCACCCTTTTTGGCTTCAAACAATCCACAAAAAGTCGCATTCACTTTCAATGCTACATCCTTCTTTAACGCCTTCAGTATGCGTCGTTTGAAAATGATTGAGCAGTCAGACATGAATGCCTTCGGCTCAATATGCTTAATGTTTGTGATCACACCAGTTCGAATACGTGACTTAAAGGCTGATTTCATATCAACCCACTTCACACGATTGCAAGCTGTTTCTTTTCGAGGGTTATAGCCCTCACCAACAATCTTTAGTGCTTTAGCAATCTCTCGATAGGATTTTACTTGACTCAAGCAGGCTGATAGATGGTTCTTCACACCTATACTTGTTGTTTCCTTTAACACCTTATTGATTTCACGTGCTACCTTTGTACATTGTTTTAAAACACTAGAAATGGCGCAGGCATCACCCTCTAACAGGGGGTCATAAACCTGTTTTCTCAATTCTTCAACAAGACCGCTGGCGTGAGACATTTTTTTTCTTTATTGAATTAACGAGCTACAGCTAGCGCTGAAAACCGAAAGAAATTAAGTGTATTAGAAAATTTATATTTGAAAGGTAAAACGTAACATAGATTAAGGCAGATTTGAAAAGTTGAAACTGAATACAATTTTACAAAACGTCAGTAAAAGTTTAATTAATGAAAGTCTTAGGCATTGAGATTTAAATATTAGAATTATAATGCGATAATAAAAGTGCGTACAACATTGAAAACTAAATTATGGGAATTAAAATGTACGAGATGTGTTAAAGTCAATCCGTCTGACTGTACTTACACCTACATGTTCTATCGGATTATTAAATCTAACTGATATATTGAAGTTTTAGACAAAAATGACTTATGTAATAAGCTTAATACATTGTTAAAAATTAGATCAGAAACCATTCCGAATATATTTAAGTTTTAAACAAAATAATTATTAACATAAGACCTACCTTAATATTAACAGCGAAGGGATATAATAAAACAGTAACTACACAGTAACTAAAACAGTAAGCTGTGAACTCCAGATGGTACGGTGCAATCTAAAACAAAGTTCAAAGTCATTAGTTTTCATAATATCATTAAAATCGGAAAAGTAACTTACCAAATTGGATTTCAGAATAAAACAAGAAACATATATTAATCGATGATGAGAGCTTCAGATGAACTGAACAGATCTAAAAGCACTGTAATAATGATTTGTGTTGACGGATACCGTCTGGTTTATATTGGTTTTTTCCATGTCATAACAAGAACTCGCTTCCAGGAAAAGATAATTCTTTTGTTATATATTCAACATTCACTAAACTTCGACATATAACAATATATTTTTAAAATTTTGATGCGTTAGTCATCCTGAGCTACTAATTAAAAAAGCATTTTCGTATTATGCTATTCCTTTTTGTTATGATAAGAAATTCCTTTATATTAATCGATGATGAGAGCTTCAGTTGAACTGAACAGATCTAAATATTTTAGGTATAAGCTTATATGTTGAAAGTTTAAAAATAATAAAATCAATCTAGTTGATTATTAGAAATAACAAACTTTTTAATTATCTGGTTCAGAAAAACCCTAATGATTCTTTTATCGAATTTTTAAATTATTATTCCTAAATATAACAATTTTTAATATTTATAACTAAACAAATTAATTTTATTGTAATTGATTCTTTAGCAAACAAATTCTGTTTATTGTGTAATCGAATGTTTTAAATTGCTTTAAATATATTGTATCTTATTTTAGGTATAATGCTCTACAGGTCAAACTCAATTAATTAACCCTGGGGCTATACATCCTTAGGCTAGAAACAGTCTTGAAACAAAAAAAAATGGTTGAGTCCACCCTGTTAGACAAGAAATCAGAGTTTCAAATATTGATATTTTAAAATTGTCTTTTACATGTTTGTTTTTTTTAAATTCGCTTCCAAGAAAAGCTAATTCTTTTGTTATGAAATTTATATTTGAATGGTGAAATGTATATCGAATTATTAAATCTAACCCTGATATATGTATTGACAATAAGAAATTACAATCATTTTGTTATCGCTTAAACTTATAACTAAAACACATCTTTGCTAATGATTTTGTTGAGATAATGGATATCATATCTGATAATATGAAATTACTAACATGTATTATGTTATGAGTACGTGGTCGCTAGTCAACAATTTTTTTTATATACAATTTTACAAAACGTCAGTAAAAGTTTAATTAATGAAAGTCTTAGGCATTGAGATCAAGATTGAAACATATTTGGCTGTAAAAGATCTAATGATTCTTTAATTGAATTTTTAACTTGCATAATTACATAATAACAAATTCCAATCATTTTGTTATCGCTTAAACTTATAACTAAAACACGTATAATGATTCGCATTTATTTTAGCGCGTTTTGTTTATTTTGTATTTATTTGAAAGCAGTTACGTTTAGAATTGAAATGTTTTTTTTTAAATAAATTTCTTGATATTAATAATTTAGTTCTGAGTTATTTTTATTTTAATAAATTAATTTAGTAATAATAATGTATCACGTTTAGATTTATACCTAAAATTAATTGTATTATATTATGAGTACGTGGTCGCTAGTCAACAATTTTTTTTTTATAACCAGTTTACAGTGCTTTAATAGATTACCTCGTTGGTGTAGTGGATGCATTGGCTGGCTACCATTCGAGCGGTCCCCGGTTCAAACCCTGTTGGCTCCATTGGTTTTGTAAAAAAAAGTATAGCGGGTTGCCTATCTACAGGCGTATAGAAATCTACTATACCGATCATATGACGTCACCGATAGATGGCATTAGCAGCGCTAGGAATTCAAATCTTTCAGCGGGAAATGATGACAAGTTGGAAATGAGGAGAGAGAGATGAGATATGCAGATGACCCCGCGAGATATAAAAATGATCCGCTAATGACCCCGCGAATTAAATTAATTAGATATGCAAATAATACCGTTAATGATACATACATAACACCGCGAATGATATGCAAATGATCCACTAATGACCCCGCGAATGATATGCAAATGAACCTCGAATTTCGCGGATGACCTTGAAGCGTAAAATGAACCTTCATAAGAAAATACATGGGATTTTGCGCCAGAACGAACATAGCCTATCTACTTTTGTAGCCGGTGGTGCGGTGTACGGTATCGTTGTATTGGTTAACAACCTTTGGTAATAACTGCTACCACTTATATGACCCTTGCATGGAAAATTCCTTCCACATCTTGTTTTTAAGAGTTCGGTTTACACGTTCTACCGGACTTGCTTTCATACTAGAAAAGATGCTGTAATGGTTGATGTTGAAAGTTTGCATTAGCTTACGAAAATGCTGGTTGTAAAATTCCTTCCCCATATCCGTTTGTAAATTGTCGGGAGTACCTCCTGTTGATGTTAATAATTTTTTCATTGCTTTCGTGACGTCTTCACCGGTTTTTCGTTTAAGTGGACACGCCCAAACACGCTTGCTAAACATATTCAACAATACTAAAATATATCGAAAACCTTTATTTATTTTAGCATAGGGAATCATTTCCACAAGATCGGCCATGTACAAATCGTTCAAGCCTTTTACTATTACGCGTCTTCTTCGAAATCGTTTACGAGCAGATTTATGCAATTCTTCAATTATTTGACGTTTGATACTCATTTAGAAAATGCTGGAATACTAATAACAGCTTCCAAAATAAATATGTCCCTTGATCCAGGCTTCTTCACCTTAAACTTATCCCCTTTCTTCAATGACACTCCGATGAGTGATTCGGCATCGTATAACGTATCGTTTAAAAAGATTTGCGCATCTGTGGGATAGTATTTGATTTGTTTAATGATACCTTTTGTTAGAGGAACGACATACTCGAAGTTGGTGGAGTTCAAAAGTGCATAACCGTTTTCATGATTGTATATTCCCATCATATACAACATTGTCTCGTAATGCACATTAGACACGTCTTCTAAAAGGAATACTTTTACACGAGCGTCGAGTTTAACTCGGACAGGAGTTTTATAAAGATGTTTACCGAACTTATCCAGAGTCATCGCCGTGAGGTATTGATGATATATGATGATATGGCTGACTAATAACAGCTTCGAAGTAAAATGGGACGGCTGTAGACGGATATAGCAAACCTTTCGCCTTAATCGTATCACCTTTTCTCAATCATTTCCACAAGGTCCACCATGTACAAATCATTCAAGCCTTTTACGATTACGCGTCTTCTTCGAAATCGTTTACGAGTAGGTTTATGCAATTCTTCAAATATTTGACTATGGACTTGGACTATGGATTTGACCATAATCCATTTTCCCGCAGAGGTCGTCGAGTACAGACGTGTATTTAAATCGCTTCGCAGTGAAATTAAAATTTAAAGCCTAAAAATGCCTACTTGTAAAAATTGCAATCAAAGGTACAGTAGAAGTGAAGATACAGTAATAACGTGCCAACAATGTAATGGTATATTTCACATTGTATGTGAAAAAATCACCATTGAAAGGTTTGAAAATATGAAGAAATTAAATGCGTTAAACGATTGGAAGTGTGAGAACTGCAAAAGTAAGATAACACCAACTGCCATATCACATTCTAACTTAGACGGTCACAACAAAGATAAAATTGATTTCGGTGCGAAATTAAACGAAATAAGTAAGCAATTGGAAATGCTGCCGATAATGTGCAATCAAATGAAAGAAATCCAAAAATTTGTAGATTTTTGTAGTAGTAAGTTAGATGAATTTTCCACTACGGTGCAAATAGTTGCTCAAGAAAATAATCAATTAACTAAGAAGTATCAGAAGTTAGAAGAAAAATGTGCAGTTTTAGAAAAAGATTTAAGACAGTTTAGAATTATACAGGAGGATGAAAGACAATATAGTCGAAATCACAATTTAATAATTGATGGTATACCTGACGCACGGAATGAAAACATAATGGAAATTGTACAGAAGATTGGTAAAAATGTCGACTTGAATATTTCTGCTCAAGATATACAAGCGGCCCATCGATTAAAGGGAAGTGGAAGTAAGAAGTCAATAATTGTGCAATTTACCAGCAGAAGCACGAGGGATCAATTTTTAAATAAATGCAGGGCTAGAAAACTAACCACAAAAGATTTAAATCTGGGAGTAGATAGTTCCATTTACGTGAGTGAACATCTAACACCCTATTTTAAAAATCTTATGATTTTAGCTAAGAAAAAACAGACAAACCAAGGTAACAAGGAGTACAAATATGTATGGTTCCGAAACTCTAAATTATTGGCTCGAAAATCTGATGGAGCACCAGTAAAAAGAATATCTTCAATTGAAGATATCTAATTATGCAAGTGTTTACATGCAAAATAGCAGTGTGTAAGTATTGTATCCTTTTCATGTCATTTGTTTTTTCTTTATTTCCTAAGATGGAAATCAATAAGACTTTTTTGTTTATATTTCATAATTTAGTAGTAAATAAGTTGAATATCTTTCAAATTGATAACGATGAAAGGTGTATGAATATATTTGAAAATATAAATTTTGTTTTGCATTTAAACATTAGCATTCCAGTATCTTTTGAGATAAGTTTATTTATGGTTATAGAGATAAACAAAATATTAAGTGATTTTGTAACAATAAGTACATTTTATTATTTTTTGTATATAGTAGTCAAATATTACATAGTTTTTGGAAATTATAATTATGTTTGTTATTACAATTACGAGTATATTATCTACTATATAGAGAATCGTCTATTAGACAATTTTGCGATCAGTTACTCTTCTTGTTGTTTTTTCTTTTTTATTATTATTATTATCTTTTATCTTGTCTTTTTTGAGAAAACGTATCGAGTAAATCATATAGCAGTTATAAGTACACTTTATTGTTATGTATATATAATAATTAGATACCGCATGGTTTTTGAAAATTGCATTTATTTTTATATATTAGTTAAGAGTTCCTTTTGCCATTTTCTTCTTTTTGTAGCAGCGAATCACGTAAATGTAAGAGAAATAATAAGTACAATCTATTATTTATACGTAGTTGTTACTGACAATATAATTTATGAAAATTATCATTACTTTAGTTATCTTAACTGCACTTATATTTGTATCTCTATTAAGGATAATCTAGATGACACTTACTCTCTTTTTCTTGTTCATCTTTTTTTTTATGTTTATTTTTTTTATTATTAAATGAAAACTAAGAACTTTCAGGTATATTATCAAAATGTGAGAGGGTTGCGCACTAAATTAAACTTATTCTTGACCAATTTACTTAGTACTGAATATGACGTATTGTCTTGACGGAATCCTGGTTGGATTCTGATATCTACAGTAGCGAGGTGTTTGATTCTCGTTATATGGTGTACAGAAAAGATCGTAACTTTGGACGAGGGGGTGGGGTTGTAATAGCATGTCATAATAAACATAAATCTGAAATTCTACATTTGCATACAACAGTTGAATCTTTGTTTATTAAAGTTAATTTATATGGAATAAATGTCGTAATCAGTAGCGTCTATTTTCAACCGCGTTCACAGTTAATCGCATATGAGGAATATTTAAATATTTTTGAAAATTCAGAAATATTTTATCTAGTGAAGTAGTTATTTTAGGCGATTTTAATTTACCATATGTTAATGGCGTGGAATGCAGACTTGTAGATGGTAATCCGATCACAAAACGTTTACAACAGTTTCTTGATTTGCTTAATTTTTCTATGTATAACAATACATGTAATGTACTGGGAAGGACTCTTGATTTGGTTATTAGTAGCATGATGTTAACAGTAACTGAGAGCGAAGAAAAATTACTACCTGAGGATATGTATCATCCCTCTTTAACAATATTTTTTAGTAAACTGTGTGATGTGGTATATACTACATCCAAAATTTTCCATGATAACTATAACTACAAAAAAGCGAACTTACCCTTACTTTATAATTTATTGAGAAATGCCAACTGGAATGCACTTGGAAATTGTGTAGATGTAAATGAAGCTGTAGATAAATTTTATTCAATATTGTATGAAGCAATGGATCAGGCGGTTCCAAAAGTAAATAGTGGTACCAAATTTCAGTATCCTGTGTGGTTTAACAAAGAGATTATTACCAACCTTAAATTAAAACGATTTCATCATAAACATAGTAAGATATCGGATCACCATTTACAGGAATTTCGCAGATTACGTACAAAGACTAAGCTAGATATACAGGTCGCTTATAATAATTATATCATGTCTATTGAAAATAACATCACTCGTGACACAAACTGTTTTTGGAACTATATTAATAAGAGAAAGAAAGACTCATCTCATGCTACCACCTATCAGTTGAATGAACGAAGTACTAATAATGAGTTTGAAATTCCAAAACTGTTTGCTGATTATTTTCAATCGGTCTATACGCAAAATTCTCTGTATAACGTTAATCAAATAATGTCGGAGTCTAGCCCGGATTCATATAATAATCTTAATGTTAATATAGAAAGTGCAACTATGCAGGATGTGGAGGAAGTGTTACGTAAGCTAAAGCCCAAAAGGTCTGTGGGACCTGACTTGGTTCCCCCTTACATATTGTAACGTTCTTTCTAAAATAATGTAACGTTCTTTTTCAAATAATAATACAAGTGCTGTTTAAATCGTCTATTCACAAACAAATATTTATTTATATACACTAATGAATACACTATAAATTAACGCTATGATTATAAACCATTAAAAACTATTATTTACAGACTATGAATTTCTAATACAACATTTATATTCACTATTTATTTTGTAATACCCAGTTAATGACTTGCAGTTGACTGCCTCTCTTTTATCCGCCATCCGCTTTTATATCTTCATATAAACGCACCAGAAAACGCTGGAACCTTCTATGTATTCTTAGAAAATGCTAGAATAAACCACGTCTAATTTACATGCTTGTGCGATACGTCATTTTCTCGAAGGCGGCAGAACACACCACCTGTCGCTCGAAAAGAGGTTCGTTCCTTTTCTCTCCCGTTACACTGCCCCCCTCTTCAAGTCTGTTCTGTCCCAGAACAGGTTTTATGCTCTGATTCCTGTAGAACGGGTCATGACGATATCGACAGTCTTCACCTCGACTACACGTTCCATTACGGTAGAAATAACAGTCTACACTCTTCGTTGGCCTTAATGCGGGCTGTGGGTCAAAACTGCAGACGAAGATCTTGACGTCCGTACCTCTAAAGACAACTTCCAGCATGTTTCTAACGATTCTCCAATCCAGCTGGTCCCGCCCACAGCCGAGTTTGGGAACTGCCAATTTGTTAATTCCCCTGGTAAGCAACTCGATTCTCAAATTCCATAGTGCCCTCCACAAGTCGGCGTAACTCGGTTTCTGGTAGTAAAACTGCTTGGTTACCAAGTAGTAAATGGATCGGTCATGATCAGGCAAGCGTAAGGATTTACCAACAGAGGGATTTTGTTCTCGAAGTTCATTCAGCCGTCCAAATTTATTTCTAAACACTACTGCGATCCCCCTGGACATACGGAGATCCGCGGAGACACAGTGGGCAATGGAATAATCACCAGGGACCCGGAAGAGATCTTGTTGCATCTCAGTCGTGACTCCGAATCGCGCTTTTCTAGTTCCAGAGAACGCAGCCATAAATTCTCTAAAGGTTGGCTGATCATCTTCAGGCCTTACGATTTTGATAGCCACCTCGGCCTCATCTTTCCGATCCGGGACTGCGTCATTATTTCCCTCATAGTGCGCCAGACGATTGGAGTGTACCACCTTTGGTTTCCCCCTTGGCAATTTCTGGATGCGATAAATCAAGTCATTTATTCGTTTCTTCACCTGGTATGGACCCTCCCAATTTCGCTGTAATTTTGGAGAATAGCCACGACGCCTTTGCGGGTTGTATAACCAGACAAGCTCTCCAGGTTGAAACCCTCCTTCTTGGTCCCTCACATCGTACGTAGCCTTCATCCGGTCACTCGCGATTCGACTATTATTTCGGGTTCGGTCGTGAATATCCTCCAACTTCTTCTTTAAGTTGATGACATAATCATTCCCGGCTACCTCCTGCTCTATAGGTGGAGACCCAAATTCCAGATCACACGGTAACCGTAACTCGCGTCCAAACATCACAGACGCTGGTGACTGACCGGTTGTTTCGTGGACCGATGCACGATAAGCCATCAGGAACAGATGCAGGTATCGGTCCCAGTCTCGTTGATGATCGGAGACGACCTTGGCCAAATATTTGCCCATTGTTCGATTCATGCGTTCTACCATTCCATCGGACTGCGGATGTAACGGTGTGGTCCGAGTCTTGCGAATGCCCAACAATCGACAGACTTCTCCAAAGAGTACAGACTCGAAATTGCGGCCTTGATCCGAATGCAGCTCCATGGGCACTCCGAAACGACTGAAGAACTCTTTGACTAGTACGTCAGCAACAGTCGCAGCTTCCTGGTTTGGTAGGGCATATGCTTCTGGCCATTTGGTAAAATAGTCCATTGCCACTAAGATGTATTTATTCCCATCGTCGGTTTCGGGAAATGGTCCGGCAATGTCTATAGCTATTCTCTCCAGAGGACTACCCACATTGTACTGCCTCATAGGTGCTCTTCGCTTCCCCAAGGGTCCGTTGCCAGTGGCACATAATTCACATTTCCGGCACCACTCCTTCACGTCTTCTTTACAATTGACCCAATAAAAACGCTCCCTAACTTTCTCCAAAGTCTTTTTCACACCGAAGTGTCCTCCTGAGGCACCGTCATGGAGATGTCGCAATACTGTAGCCACTCGGCTTCTTGGAACCACGAACTGAGACCTAATGGTGGTGCCATCTTCACTCTCCAGTACTCGCTTCAGGAGATCGTCTTCCACCTTCAAGGACCCCCATTGGGCCCAATATGCTTTGAGCGTTCTGTTGAAAGGGCTGACGGCCTCCCAGGCAGGCCTTTCTCCCACGCGCTTCCATTCCAGTACCATTTTTAGTTCGGGATCAGCCTCCTGCTGTCGCTGCAATTCTTCCGGCAACCAATTGTCGTTGACGATGGTAGTCCTTAATACTTGGCAAACCCTCTCTTCCAAACGAGAGCAATGACGGCAATCCGTTGGACAGGGTCTTCTTGAAAGAGCATCGGCATTTCGATGACTAGTGCCCGCTCGATGTTCGGTGTCAAAGTCGTATCCTTGTAATCGTTCGATCCACCTTGCGACCTGGCCTTCAGGATTACGGAATTGTAACAGCCATTTCAACGCTGCATGGTCCGTCCTCAATAAAAACTTCCGTCCGTACAAGTATTTGTAGAAGTGCTCAACGGACTTCACGACGGCCAATAGTTCTTTTCTGGTCACACAATAATTCCTTTCGGCTTTCGACAAAACCTTACTAAAATAGCCGATGACCCTTTCTTGTCCATCCTGTATCTGAGAAAGTACCCCCCCAATGGCCAAATTACTTGCATCTGTGTCAAGTATGAATTTCCCTTCTGTCCGTGGATAGCTCAATATTGGTGCTGTTGTCAGGGCACGCTTCAGCTGTTGGAAAGCTGTTTCACACTCTCCGCTCCAAACATACTCGCGCCCATCTTCAGTTAACCTTGTCAGAGGTTTCGCTATATTGGCAAACCCAGGAACGAAACGCCGGTAGTAGGTACATAACCCAAGAAAACTACGAACTTGGTGTTTATCTTTCGGTGTTGGCCACTCTTGAACTACACGAATCTTATCGGGGTCGGCTGCCACTCCATTTTGTGATACGACGTGCCCGAGATATTTCACTTCCTTTCTGAATATGTGGCACTTTTTCGGACTCAGTTTCAGATTGGCTCCACGTAGTCTTCGGAACACTTCCTCTAGGTTTTTCAAATGTTCGTTGAATGATTTTCCGACTACAATCACATCATCTAGGTATACCAGGCAGGTCTTCCACGACAGCCCTCTCAGGATGGTCTCCATTAAACGCTCAAAGGTGGCCGGAGCGTTACATAGACCAAAAGGCATAACCGTAAACTGCCATAGTCCGGAACCAATAGTGAACGCGGTCTTCTCCCGGTCTTCAGGTTCCATTTCAACTTGCCAATAACCACTCTTCAAGTCCAAAGTCGAAAACCATCGTGAACCAGACAGGGTATCTAACGTGTCGTCGATGCGTGGTAAGGGATAGCTGTCTTTCTTGGTCACGTCATTAAGCTGCCGATAGTCCACACAAAATCTCGTTGACCCGTCCTTCTTACTGACCAGGACCACCGGTGATGCCCAGGGACTGCTGGATGGCTCGATGACCCCTTGTTCTTCCATATCGATAATAATCTTCTCGGCTTCTGCTCTCCTTGCTAGAGGTAGACGCCTCGGCTGCTGACGGACAGGCATAGAGTTGCCTGTATTGATTTTATGTTTTATTATATCTGTTCGTCCCTTCTGGCTATCGTCAAGAGCGAAGATATCTTGGTATCGATGAACCAAACCCTGTACCTCTTTCACTTCTGTTCTGTTAAGGTCTTCGCACGAACTAGTAACCATGCCCACTAATTTTCCACCATGGTCTTTGGGCGCTGGTTTTGGAACATCAGCCATACACCTGGCTACTCGGAATACTGGCACACACTGTCCCACAAGGGTACTCTTCTTCAATGTCACCGGATCCACATTAACGTTCATAAGCCTCACCGGTACTGTCTTTCCAACCTTGATCAGCGCTTTTCCCACCAGTATGCCACTATGGATCTTCTTATCACAAACAGGCTCCATCATTCGCACACATCCAACCCGAAGATCTCCATCCAAACCTGCCTCGACAACCATCTCGCTTTGACCCGGCAATATCACATCTTCAGTCAGCAAAACCCTTACAACCGGATCTTCTCGTGGGTGCAACGGAAGTTCTTCGTTACCGACCTTCAAAACACCCTCTTTCAAATCCAACGTAAAACCAAATTTTCTCAGGAGGTCCATTCCAAAGATGAAGTCATCAGTGATATCGGCTACCAGCACCTCATGATCACGTTCTTCACTTCCAATGCCAATCTTCATCTTCACCACTCCGCGTGTTGGTATCACTTCACCTGTTGCTGTACGGAGTTGAGTAGTTGTTGATAACAGCTTCATACTTGATTGTAGAACATCAGGGCGTACGATGGATTTTGTCGCCCCCGTATCAATAAGTAGTGGAACAGTTCGGTTAGCAATCTTTCCATCTACAAACAAACTGCCGTTACTATTCTTTGATGTTACGGCATGGATCGTGATCTCCGGGGCATCTTCACTCGCAGCCAACGTTCGCCCCCTCTTGCCAACCCCTTTTAACTTTTCCGACGGTTGTACTTTTCTGGGTTTAGGGCAGCGGCGTCGTATGTGCCCTTGTTCACCGCAGTTCCAGCAACGGGGTCCTCGAACTTCTTGAGGATTCCTCTTACGACTATCTTCCTTCTGAAGAACTCTCATTAATAATTCTTCTAGGCGATCTTTGGAACTGGAACCTTCCTCTTCTTCCGCAACGGTTCGAACTCGCCCGTGGCCTCGGGACACTTGTTTTGCAGCTTCAAATTCTAAGGCGTGAGCAAGCGCATCATCAGTTGTTCTTGGTCGTGCCAGCCTCAATGATTGTTGTGTTTCTCCGTCTCTTAACCCATCAATGAAGGTCTGCACAGCCAGCTGTCCCAGAAATGAATCGGGTGCCGTAGGGTACGCCAATCGGACAAGCCGCGCAACATCGGCTTCAAACTCCTGCAGGCTTTCTCCATTCTTCTGGATACGATTCTTCACTTGCGCGTGATACACCTGTTGTAGATGCGCGTCTCCATATCTCATTTCCAATCTAGACACTAACAATTGGTAATCATTTTCCTGTCCTGCTGGGATTGTTTGCAGGACGTTCAACGCGTCTCCACGCAAAGCCACAGTTAGAGAAACGGCCTTTTCCTTGCGTGTCCATCCGTTGGCCCCAGCGGCCGCCTCAAATTGTTTGTAGTAGGTGGACCAAGGTATCTTTCCATCGAACGTGGGTGGTTTTACTTTTATCCCTACGGCAGGATCCTTTTCTTCTTTAAATTGTTTCTTTACTTCATTAAACGGCCTCTCAGAAGTTGAGGGAAACCGTAGTTGCCTCATTCTATCTTCCAGCATTTCGGCCATATCGTCTTTCTTAGTTGTTGGTGGTAATTGCATTTGGGCTATTTTCTCTTCTACCATCTTTATTACCCTATCTTGTTCCGCCAATCTACCTTCCAATAGTCCTAACGCGCTGGTATTCTCCAAAAATTCTTCGAAAACTTTTTCTTCTAACACCTTGACATTGTCCAGCAATTCTTCTTTAAGCCTTCTAGAACTTTCTTCGGACTTTTCTAGTAATTCTTCTTTAAGCGTTCTAGAATTTTCAAGTAAATCTTCTTTAAGCATTTTAACATTTTCTTCCAGTGCTTTAGTATTTTCAAGTAATTCTTCTTTAAGCATTTTAGAATTTTCAAAAACTTTTTGTTCCAGCACTTTAGTATTTTCCATTAATTCTTGTTTAAGCATTTTAGAATTTTCTTCAGACTTTTCCAATAATTCCTCTTTTAAAATTCTAGAATTCTCTTCGGACTTTTGCAGTAATTCTTCTTTTAAAATTCTAGAATTCTCTTCGGACTTTCTAGAATTTTCTTCGGCTTTTCTAGAACTTTCTTCCATTTTACTTAACAACAAACTAGTATCAATTGCGGGTCCAGGTATTTCGAAGCGGTAATTTTCAGGATCTTCCTTCTGTTCTAAAAGCCATTCTCTTAGCCGATTTATCAAAACTTCTTTCTTTCCATTACTATCCAAGTCCCTCTCGTCCAACTCCCGCTTCAAATCTATTACTAAGAGATCCTTTAATAGTTTCATCACCATTTTGATTGTTTGTTGAAATTATGTTTTAACACCAAAAATTTTATTCTCACAGCACTTTAATTAATTATTACGCGATTTTATTTATTTTAAAACCTCACACCTGTAACACCACTGTAACGTTCTTTTTCAAATAATAATACAAGTGCTGTTTAAATCGTCTATTCACAAACAAATATTTATTTATATACACTAATGAATACACTATAAATTAACGCTATGATTATAAACCATTAAAAACTATTATTTACAGACTATGAATTTCTAATACAACATTTATATTCACTATTTATTTTGTAATACCCAGTTAATGACTTGCAGTTGACTGCCTCTCTTTTATCCGCCATCCGCTTTTATATCTTCATATAAACGCACCAGAAAACGCTGGAACCTTTTATGTATTCTTAGAAAATGCTAGAATAAACCACGTCTAATTTACATGCTTGTGCGATACGTCATTTTCTCGAAGGCGGCAGAACACACCACCTGTCGCTCGAAAAGAGGTTCGTTCCTTTTCTCTCCCGTTACAATAATAAGACAAGTGCTGTTTAAATCGTCTATTCACAAACAAATATTTATTTCTATACACTAATGAATACACTTATAAATTAACGCTATGATTATAAACCATTAAAAACTATTATTTACAGACTATGAATTTCTAATACAACATTTATATTCACTATTTATTTTGTAATACACAGTTAATGACTTGCTGTTGACTGCTCCTTTTCTCCGCGACGTCGACTTTATACCATCCTATAAACGTTCCAAAAATCGCCCGAACATACCATGTATTTCTAGAATACACCAGAATAAACCACGTCTGATTTACATGCTTGTGCGATGCGTCATTCTCTCGAAGGCGGCAGAACACACCACCTGTCGCTCGAAAAGAGGTTCGTTCCTTTTCTCTCTTGTTACACTGCCCCCCTCTTCAAGTCTGTTCTGTCCCAGAACAGGTTTTATGCTCTGGTTCCTGTAGAACGGGTCATGACGATATCGACAGTCTTCTCCTCGACTACACGTTCCATTACGGTAGAAATAACAGTCTACACTCTTCGTTGGCCTTAATGCGGGTTGTGGGTCAAAATTGCAGACGAAGATCTTGACGTCCGTACCTCTAAAGACAACTTCCAGCATGTTTCTAACGATTCTCCAATCCAGCTGGTCCCGCCCACAGCCGAGTTTGGGAACTGCCAATTTGTTAATTCCCCTGGTAAGCAACTCGATTCTCAAATTCCATAGTGCCCTCCACAAGTCGGCGTAACTCGGTTTCTGGTAGTAAAACTGCTTGGTTACCAAGTAGTAAATGGATCGGTCATGATCAGGCAAGCGTAAGGATTTACCAACAGAGGGATTTTGTTCTCGAAGTTCATTCAGCCGTCCAAATTTATTTCTAAACACCACTGCGATCCCCCTGGACATACGGAGATCCTCGGAGACACAGTGGGCAATGGAATAATCACCAGGGACCCGGAAGAGATCTTGTTGCATCTCAGTCGTGACTCCGAATCGCGCTTTTCTAGTTCCAGAGAACGCAGCCATAAATTCTCTAAAGGTTGGCTGATCATCTTCAGGCCTTACGGTATTGATAGCCACCTCAGCCTCATCTTTCCGATCCGGGACTGCGTCATTATTTCCCTCATAGTGCGCCAGACGATTGGAGTGTACCACTTTTGGTTTCCCCCTTGGCAATTTCTGGATGCGATAAATCAAGTCATTTATTCGTTTCTTCACCTGGTATGGACCCTCCCAATTTCGCTGTAACTTTGGAGAATAGCCACGACGCCTTTGCGGGTTGTATAACCAGACAAGCTCTCCAGGTTGAAACCCTCCTTCTTGGGCTCTCACATCGTACGTAGCCTTCATCCGGTCACTCGCGATTCGACTATTATTTCGGGTTCGGTCGTGAATATCCTCCAACTTCTTCTTTAAGTTGATGACATAATCATTCCCGGCTACCTCCTGCTCTATAGGTGGAGACCCAAATTCCAGATCACACGGTAACCGTAACTCACGTCCAAACATCACAGACGCTGGTGACTGACCGGTTGTTTCGTGGACCGATGCACGATAAGCCATCAGGAACAGATGCAGGTATTGGTCCCAGTCTCGTTGATGATCGGAGACGACCTTGGCCAAATATTTGCCCATTGTCCGATTCATGCGTTCTACCATTCCATCGGACTGCGGATGTAACGGTGTGGTCCGAGTCTTACGAATGCCCAACAATCGACAGACTTCTCCAAAGAGTACAGACTCGAAATTGCGGCCTTGATCCGAATGCAGCTCCATGGGCACTCCGAAACGACTGAAGAACTCTTTGACTAGTACGTCAGCAACAGTCGCAGCTTCCTGGTTTGGTAGGGCATATGCTTCTGGCCATTTGGTAAAATAGTCCATTGCCACTAAGATGTACTTATTCCCATCGTCGGTTTCGGGAAATGGTCCGGCAATGTCTATAGCTATTCTCTCCAGAGAACTACCCACATTGTACTGCCTCATAGGTGCTCTTCGCTTCCCCAAAGGTCCGTTGCCAGTGGCACATAATTCACATTTCCGGCACCACTCCTTCACGTCTTCTTTACAATTGACCCAATAAAAACGCTCCCTAACTTTCTCCAAAGTCTTTTTCACACCGAAGTGTCCTCCTGAGGCACCGTCATGGAGATGTCGCAATACTGTAGCCACTCGGCTTCTTGGAACCACGAACTGAGACCTAATGGTGGTGCCATCTTCACTCTCCAGTACTCGCTTCAGGAGATCGTCTTCCACCTTCAAGGACTCCCATTGGGCCCAATATGCTTTGAACGTTCTGTTGAAAGGGCTGACGGCCTCCCAGGCAGGCCTTTCTCCCACGCGCTTCCATTCCAGTACCATTTTTAGTTCGGGATCAGCCTCCTGCTGTCGTTGCAATTCTTCCGGCAACCAATTGTCGTTGACGATGGTAGTCCTTAATACTTGGCAAACCCTCTCCTCCAAACTAGAGCAATGACGGCAATCCGTTGGACAGGGTCTTCTTGAAAGAGCATCGGCATTTCGATGACTAGTGCCCGCTCGATGTTCGGTGTCAAAGTCGTATCCTTGTAATCGTTCGATCCACCTTGCGACCTGGCCTTCAGGATTACGGAATTGTAGAAGCCATTTCAACGCTGCATGGTCCGTCCTCAATAAAAACTTCCGTCCGTACAAGTATTTGTAGAAGTGCTCAACGGACTTCACGACGGCCAATAGTTCTTTTCTGGTCACACAATAATTCCTTTCGGCTTTCGACAAAACCTTACTAAAATAGCCGATGACCTTTTCTTGTCCATCCTGTATCTGAGAAAGTACCCCCCCAATGGCCAGATTACTTGCATCTGTGTCAAGTATGAATTTCCCTTCTGTCCGTGGATAGCTCAATATTGGTGCTGTTGTCAGGGCACGCTTCAGCTGTTGGAAAGCTGTTTCACACTCTCCGCTCCAAACATACTCGCGCCCATCTTCAGTTAACCTTGTCAGAGGTTTCGCTATATTGGCAAACCCAGGAACGAAACGCCTGTAGTAGGTACATAACCCAAGAAAACTACGAACTTGGTGTTTATCTTTCGGTGTTGGCCACTCTTGAACTGCACGAATCTTCTCGGGGTCGGCTGCCACTCCATTTTGTGATACGACGTGCCCGAGATATTTCACTTCCTTTCTGAATATGTGGCACTTTTTCGGACTCAGTTTCAGATTGGCTCCACGTAGTCTTCGGAACACTTCCTCTAGATTGTTCAAATGTTCGTTGAATGATTTTCCGACTACAATCACATCATCCAGGTATACCAGGCAGGTCTTCCACGACAGCCCTCTCAGGATGGTCTCCATTAGACGCTCAAAGGTGGCCGGAGCGTTACATAGACCGAAAGGCATAACTGTAAACTGCCACAGTCCGGAACCAATAGTGAACGCGGTCTTCTCCCGGTCTTCAGGTTCCATTTCAACTTGCCAATAACCACTCTTCAAGTCCAAAGTCGAAAACCATCGTGAACCAGACAGGGTATCTAACGTGTCGTCGATGCGTGGTAAGGGATAGCTGTCTTTCTTGGTCACGTCATTAAGCTGCCGATAGTCCACACAAAATCTCGTTGACCCGTCCTTCTTACTGACCAGGACCACCGGTGATGCCCATGGACTGCTGGATGGCTCGATGACCCCTTGTTCTTCCATATCAGTAATAATCTTTTCGGCTTCTGCTCGCCTTGCTAGAGGTAGACGCCTCGGCTGCTGACGGACAGGCATAGAGTTGCCTGTATTGATTTTATGTTTTACTATATTTGTTCGTCCCTTCTGGCTATCGTCCAGAGCGAAGATATCTTGGTATCGGTGAACCAAACCCTGTACCTCTTTCACTTCCGTTCTGTTAAGGTCTTCGCACGAGCTAGTAACCATACCCACTAATTTTCCACCATAGTCTTTGGGCACTGGTCTTGGAACATCAGCCATACACCTGGCTACTCGAAATACTGGCACACACTGTCCCACAAGGGTACTCTTCTTCAATGTCACCGGATCCACATTAACATTCATAATTCTCAGCGGTACTCTCTTTCCAACCTTGATCAGCGCTTTTCCCACCAGTATGCCACTATGGATCTTCTTATCACAAACAGGCTCCATCATTCGCACACATCCTACCCGAAGATCTCCATCCAAACCCGCCTCGACAACCATCTCGCTTTGACCCGGCAATATCACATCTTCAGTCAGCAAAATCCTTACAACCGGATCTTCTCGTGGGTGCAACGGAAGTTCTTCGTTACCGACCTTCAAAACACCCTCTTTCAAATCCAACGTAAAACCAAATTTTCTCAGGAGGTCCATTCCCAAGATGAAGTCATCAGTGATATCGGCTACCAGCACCTCATGATCACGTTCTTCACTTCCAATGCCAATCTTCATCTTCACCACTCCGCGTATTGGTATCACTTCACCTGTTGCTGTACGGAGTTGAGTAGTTGTGGGTAACAACTTAATACTTGATCGTAGAACATCAGGGCGTACGATGGATTTTGTCGCCCCCGTATCAATAAGTAATGGAACAGTTCGGTTAGCAATCTTTCCATCTACAAACAAACTGCCGTTACTATTCTTTGATGTTACGACATGGATCGTGATCTCCGGGGCATCTTCACTCGCAGTCAACGTTCGCCCCCTCTTGCCAACCCTTTTTAACTTTTCCGACGGTTGTACTTTTCTTATTTTGGGACAACGGCGTTCTACATGTCCTTGTTCACCGCAGTTCCAACAACGAGGCCCTCGAACTTCTTGAGGATTCTTTTTACGGTTCTCTTCCTTCTGAAGAACTCTCATTAATAATTCTTCTAGGCGATCTTTAGAACCTTCATCTTCTTCCAAAACGGTCCGAACACGTCCGTGACCTCGGGACGCTTGTTTTGCAGCTTCAAATTCTAAGGCGTGAGCAAGCGCATCATCAGTTGTTCTTGGTCGTGCCAGCCTCAATGATTGTTGTGTTTCTCCGTCTCTTAACCCATCAATGAAGGTCTGCACAGCCAGTTGTCCCAGAAATGAATCGGGTGCCGTAGGGTACGCCAATCGGACAAGCCGCGCAACATCGGCTTCAAACTCCTGCAGGCTTTCTCCATTCTTCTGGATACGATTCTTCACTTGCGCGTGATACACTTGTTGAAGATGCGCGTCTCCATATCTCATTTCCAATCTAGACACTAACAATTGGTAATCATTTTCCTGTCCTGCTGGGATTGTTTGCAGGACGTTCAACGCATCTCCACGCAAAGCCACAGTTAAAGAAACGGCCTTTTCCTTGCCTGTCCATCCGTTGGCCCCAGAAGCCGCCTCAAACTGTTTGTAGTAAGTGGACCAAGGTATCTTTCCATCGAACGTGGGTGGTTTTACTTTTATCCCTACGACAGAATCCTTTTCTTCTTTAACTTGTTTCTTTACTTCATTACACGGCCACTCAGAAGTCGAGGGAAACAGTAGTTGCCTCATTCTATCTTCCAGCATTTCGGTTATATCGTCTTTCTTAGTTGTTGGTGGTAATTGGATTTGAGCTATTTTCTCTTCTACCATCTTTATTACCCTATCTTGTTCTGCCAATCTCCCTTCCAACAGTCCTAACGCACTGGCATTCTCAAAAAATTCTTCGAAAACTTTTTCTTCCAACGCTTTGACATTTTCCAGCAATTCTCCTTTAAGCCTTCTAGAACTTTCTTCGGACTTTTCTAGTAATTCTTCTTTAAGCCTTCTAGAACTTTCTTCAGATTTTCTGGAATTCTCCAGTATTTCTTCCTTTAGCATTCTAACAGTTTCTTCGGCCTTTTCTAGTAATTCTTCTTTAAGCATTCTAGAATTTTCAAAAACTTTTTCTTCTAGCACTTTAGTATTTTCCATTAACTTTCTAGAATTCTCTTCGGACTTTTGTAGTAGTTCTTCTTTTAATATTCTAGAATTCTCTTCGGACTTTCTAGAATTTTCTTCGGCTTTTCTAGAACTTTCTTCCATTTTACTTAACAACAAACTAGTATCAATTGCGGGTCCAGGTATTTCGAAGCGGTAATTTTCAGGATCTTCCTTCTGTTCTAAAAGCCATTCTCTTAGCCGATTTATCAAAACTTCTTTCTTTCCATTACTATCCAAGTCCCTCTCGTCCAATTCCCGTTTTAAATCTATTACTAAGAGATCTTTCAATAGTTTCATCACCATTTTAATCGTTTGTTGAAATTAATTTTAACACTAAAAATTTATTCTCACAGCACTTTATTTAATTATTACGCGATTTTATTTATTTTAGAACACCACACCTGACAACACTGTAACGTTCTTTCTAAAATAATAAGACAAGTGCTGTTTAAATCGTCTATTCACAAACAAATATTTATTTCTATACACTAATGAATACACTTATAAATTAACGCTATGATTATAAACCATTAAAAACTATTATTTACAGACTATGAATTTCTAATACAACATTTATATTCACTATTTATTTTGTAATACACAGTTAATGACTTGCTGTTGACTGCTCCTTTTCTCCGCGACGTCGACTTTATACCATCCTATAAACGTTCCAGAAATCGCCCGAACATACCATGTATTTCTAGAATACACCAGAATAAACCACGTCTGATTTACATGCTTGTGCGATGCGTCATTCTCTCGAAGGCGGCAGAACACACCACCTGTCGCTCGAAAAGAGGTTCGTTCCTTTTCTCTCTTGTTACAATATTTAAAGCGTGTTGGGAAATATTCAGCTATCCATTATGGATAATATTTAATTTATCATTTAAGACAAACATATTTCCAAATAAATGGAAAATGGCAAAAGTAGTTCCCATACATAAAGCCGGCGATAAATCTAGAATTCAGAATTATAGACCTATATCAATACTATCAGCACCTGCAAAGATCTTTGAACAATTAATTTACAATAAAATTTATGTAAAGATTAAAAATTTGATAACTGATAAACAACACGGATTTATGAATAAACGTTCTATTGAAACAAATTTAGTTACATTTACGGAACATGTTAGTAACGTAATGGACAAAGGGGGACAGGTTGATGTAATATATACTGATTTTGCTAAAGCTTTCGATAGCGTTAATCATGATATATTACTTCAAAAATTATATGCAATCGGCTTTTCATTTAACTTAATCAAATTTTTTAGTTCTTACCTAAACAACCGGTTACAATTTGTGCAGATGTTAGACCATCAATCTGAAATGTTTCACGCTTCGTCAGGTGTACCACAGGGCAGCAATTTGGGACCGATGCTTTTCTTATTATTTGTTAATGACCTTCCTTTGGCAATCCAAGAGTGTGAATGTCTTATGTTTGCGGATGATGTTAAGATTTACAAAGAAATAATCCAAGACTATGACTGTCAGATCTTACAAACTCAACTCGATCATTTGTATCAGTGGAGTGTTAATAACAAATTAAGTCTGAATATTGACAAATGCAAACATATGACATTCACAACAAAATTATATCCTCTTGCTCATCAGTACAAATTGAATAATGTAAATCTTGAACGTGTATATAATATCCGTGACTTGGGTGTATACTTCAAACCTAGCTTGAGCTGGGATGAGCACATAGATGCTATTGTTGGTTTGTCATTGAGGAATCTGGGTTTCTTGATTAGATCTACAAAGGACTTCAGAAATACTAAGGCGATACTAACTTTATATAATTCGTTGATTAGATCTAAACTAGAGTTCGCATCAGTAGTGTGGAATCCAGGGCAAGCTACTAACCAAACTAAAATAGAAACTATCCAGAATAAATTTCTTAAATATTTGTACTATAAAGCTCATGGACGTTATCCTGGTTTTATTCATTATAGCAACATTAGACTTGAATTTAAGATAACAAAATTAGCTAGGAGAAGAGAATCGATTGATGTCAGCTTCATATATAAACTTTTAAATGGTGGCATTGATTGCCCTAGACTGCTGTCCTTGGTCCAATTGTATGTTCCGGCTTATAGATCACGACCCCGAAACATCCTGTATGTTCCACGATATAGAACTATTAAACGATATCATTGTGCACTAACTAGAATGATTGTTATAGTAAATAGTATTATTGATACAACAGATCTAGACATTTTTTATACGCCCCTTAGAACATTTAAGAAATTTATTCTTTCAGCATAATGGAAAGGGCTTGTAGGTTTCAACTAGATAATCCAAGATTAGAAATTAGTGTTAAACATAATTATTTACAATCTATACTAATTTTTCATAATATGTTTTTACGTTATTACTTGAAGTGAAATTGTTAAAATAAATAAAAAAAAAAAAATATTAATGTAATTTATATATAATTTGCGGGACCTCCCCGAACATTGTAATTGGGATTAACCCGTTATGTTTGGGTAATTATTAAATAAATAAATAAATAAATAATGATGATCGAACTCGTTCTTAGTATCCTTGAACATGTTTTCCATATACATTTTAGCTCTACCAGAAAAGGTCTCATCTATGTAAGTTTGGAATTCCGGACTGAATCCAACAGCAGCAAGTTGTTCTTTCAATTGATCCAATGTTGGGATCCCAGATTCTTCCAGGACTTCTGTTTCAAAAACTGAGATATCAGGTGAGGGAACGCTAGTAGTGCGCATTCTTTGGGCGATAGGTGATGGTTCGTGAGGTATTCGTCTTGCGGGTGGAAGTCGTTTATACAATTTTTTTGGGGTCGAGTTAGGTATGGGAGAAGACACTTCCGTTTTTAAGGGTTCTTCTTTCGGAGTTAATAATTCCGTTTTAACTCCGGTTATAAACTCACGCAATGGTTGAGTGACAGGTTGATAGCGGCGTTGTAGTTCCACTTCTGACCGTGCAATTTCAGACTTGAGACTTTTGTATTTCTGTTTAACATGACGTCGTGCTTTAACCAAGTCTTCTGCTACACGCTTGTCCATGTTTACTAAAACGTTTAGTTCGTGTCTTCTGTATTTATGGTGAAGTAACAGTCGAAACCTTTTCGATAACGTCCCCCATTAAGTGGATAATCTTTATCGATTACTAAAAAGCCATATTTCTCCTTCCAACAGTGTAAACACAAGTGTTTAAACGCTTCGAAAGTCATATCCCCGCTAACATGATCGTTAAATATGTGTTTTAAGTTAGTATTATCCTGCTTAAACACGACAATGAGATTTGAATTATCTCTTACGAGTTGTTTAGGTATCGCAGAATATTTCTGACATAAATAAAAACAATCGATGTGTTTATGTCTCCCGAAGCAGAAGTAATCACGTATGGTGCTTTGACTATCGCAAACTACATCATCGAAGATAATAACCGAGTTTTGGTTTGCATCCTTAGGTGGTAATATAGTTTCAGAAGAATCGTATTCGAAATAACCGATGGGTAATGATCGAAACAGGTCGCGCAGATATGCGTATTTCGGTTGATAAAGAGATTTACTATAAACATATACGTTTTCGAAGCGTAAACCGTTTGGATGTTCTAGTAAACTTATCATTAGGTTGGTTTTACCACATCCGGAACTGCCTACTATTATACCACGTTTGCATCCTGCACCCAACAATACGCTACGTTTAAACACTTGTGGCGTCGGTGAACAATTATCCCGATTTACAACCGGTAATCTGTGTCTCTGATGCACCAACTTTAGCTGCTCCATGTAGGACACGTTGTGAGGAAGAGCACACGTGTGTGATATATATAAATATATGTAGACGGGTCACTTACAGTCACTCTGCACCTGTGATAGGAGGAGTAATGTGTTATGAAACGTACTCTGCGAAAAGCGGATAATCGTCAATCAACTCGTAAGGGGAAGGGAGTGATCAACACTCTCATTAATAAGTTACCGTTAGAATTACATTTACCAGGGTATAACTAGTGCGGAGCTGGCACCCGTTTACATCAAAGGCTTGCTCGTGGAGACAAAGGAATAAACCCGTTGGATGAAGCTTGTAAAGAGCACGACATAGTCTATTCAAAAACTAACGATCTTGGTGAACGTCATAAAGCCGATAGTATATTAGGACGTAAGGCGTGGACTAGGTTTCGTTCTAAGGACGCTCGTTTTGGAGAGAGAGCGGCTGCACTTACTGTGGCCGGCATTATGTCTGGAAAAAGAAAATTGGGTATGGGTGTTCGACGACGACGACGACGATCTAAGGTGAAAAGAAGGGGTACTTTAACGTTCAACAACGCCATCAAATTAGCTAGAAAACGTATTGGTGGTAAAGTAAAAAAGTTATCTTTAAAACGATCTGCTCGTCTTGCCCTAGCGGCCTTGAAACGTAAACGTATCATTGCTCCCAAAGGTCGGATTATACCTATTCCCAAGCAAGGTGGTTTCCTACCGCTGATTCCTTTATTTGCCGCTCTCGGAGCTATAGGCTCGTTAGGAACTGAAGCAGCTGCGGTTGCCAAAGCAGTGAATGAAGCAAAAGCAGCGAAATCAGCGCTCGAAGAAACGAAACGACACAATATAGCGATGGAGCAAGCGCCTGTGGGAAAAGGATTATATTTGAAACCGTACAAAAAAGGATTAGGATTGTATTTACGACCTCCAAAAAACTACCCTTAAAGCTACCACACCGACCACTGACCAATATCGATCTGTCAAAGTACGTAAACGAGTTAAAAATTCCATACTTCAGAGGTATTTTTATGCGAAACGGGTTACCGAAACGTATCCGTAAAAACGAATGTGGAATTGTGAATTTGGATGATACAGATGGGGAAGGTACGCATTGGACATCGTATGTTAAACGTGGTCGACATATATTATACTTTGATAGTATTGGACAGTTAAAACCCCCACTAGAACTCGTTCATTACTTTAAAAGTGATAGTAGCTTAAACGTTATTAGTTACAACTATGATGCTTTTCAGAAGCTAAATTCGTACAATTGTGGACATTTAGCGCTGAACTTTTTATATGAAAACACTCCTTAACATTTCCTCAGTCTTACTGGGAATGTTGAGATGTCTCAAACATTCATCTTCTCCGCTACAACGTCTGTTTTAACTTCTCCTTTTAACCCTCCCATATATTTGGATCCTACAAAACAATGGGTTATGCGTTTGACAAATTTCGAAACGTTCAATACTATTCCGAACGTAACGGATAAAAACAACGTGTTTAAAATGGGAGAAAGAATAATAAAGATACCTACTGGATCATATGAGCTTACTGATATAGCTCAATACATTAATTCTCAAGTAAACGGTGAGTCTGTTAACATCGATCCGAATCATAATACCCTAAGATCGATTATAAAAGCCGATCACGACATTGACTTTATAGTTGAACACTCTATCGGAACATTGTTAGGGTTTATGAATAGAATCTTAAAAGCTAAGGAACGTCACATATCTGATTTTCCAGTTAAAATTATCAAGGTTAACTCGCTAATGATAGAATGTAATAACCGCTTATTCTTGCAAACCTTAGGCTTTGTTATCGCAAAATGAATGTGCTAAATGTAAACGAAAAAGTGCTCGTTGATAACTCGATTGTTGGAGCTGAATTTCACACTCACCAACCTTATACCACTCGTTTTGAGAATAATGATGAAATTCGAATACCTATTCAAGAGGATATGTCCACTTTGCCTTCGCGTAGTTATCTATATGTAGAAGGTACTGTACTGAAAGAAGATGGTAAACCATCAGCGAGTGGTAAATTTATAAACAATGGTATTGCATATCTTTTTAGTGAGATTCGGTACGAAATGAATGGAGTTGTGGTGGATTCGGTAACAAAAGTTGGTCTAACAACCACCATGAAAGCTTACCTTTCCCACAATTCGAATGAAAGCGTTAAGTTACAAAACGCTGGTTGGTTTCCGGATGGTACCAGCACCTTGCTAGATAGTAAAGGTAATTTTTGCGCCTGCATACCTTTATCAACACTGTTGGGGATTTTTGAAGACTATGGAAAGACTATTATGAATATTCGTCAAGAATTGGTATTAATTAGAAGCAATTCCGATGTCGATGCCCTAATATCCACCGATGCTAATGAAAAGCTTAAGGTTAACTTGCAAAAAATATATTGGAAAGTTCCACATATTCAACCGGGATTGGCGGAAGAATTATCATTAACAAAATATATTGGGAAAAATATTGACACTCAAGTGGCATTTAGAAGCTGGGAAACACATATTTATCCCGCTGTACCGCAAACGGATAAGCACAGTTGGTCTATTAAAACATCGACCACTCTGGAAACTCCCCGTTACGTTATCATAGGGTTTCAAACCGATCGTGATGGTCAGTTGCAGAAAGATATGAGCACATTCGACGCCTGTGATATTCAAAACGTGACGGTATTTTTAAATACGGAAAGATATCCTTACGATCAATTAAATATTAATTATGGTGAAAATCGATATGCTACTTTATACGAAATGTATGCTAACTTTCAACGATCGTACTATGATAAACCCAACGAACCTCTACTGGCTCCTGATAGATTTAAGGCACTTACACCTCTAATCGTCATCGACTGTTCGCGACAGAAAGATTCCTTGCTAGGGAAAGCTGTCGTTCTTCGAGTTACTTTCGAAACTCACAAAACCATTCCAGCGAACACTACTGCTTACTGTCTCATTTTGCACCATCGTGTATTTACGTATAATGCATTGACGAAGCAAGTACGTCAACTGTAAAGGAAATCGTTATATACGTCCAAGGACCTGTTACCTTTATTAGTATAGTCGCACGCTTCGATCATGCTAGTTATCGATGTGCAAGGTTTCAAGACTTCAGAAAAAGACTTTGCACCCAACGAATTAGCCGTGTTTGATGGACATCGTGTGTCTCACTACGTTTTCAAACCTCCATTCGCCTTTCGCAACTTACCACCCACGTTTCGTCAACAAGCTACTTGGTTAATGTATAATCATCATTGTCTGGATTGGAATGAAGGATTCACTCCTCCCTTTATGCTTTCTGTAATTCTGCAACGCTTGACTCAGCAGGCGGATACCGTTTACGTGAAGGGATCTGAAAAGAGCAACTACATTCGACGTTTCGTATCACAACCGGAGGTGGAGTTACCAGAGGAACCAGCTCTACAGGCTATGCTTCCATCATGTTTTTATCATCATCATTCACTGTGCTATTGTGCATTAAGTAATGTATACTACTTATATAAAACTCATGTAATGGATTTTTCAGAATAAAGTTTTTAAATATCCATAATGGTTTTATTAAAACAACATAATATGATTACAACTATTTAT
The DNA here is from genome assembly GCA_929113105.1 of Agrypnus murinus. Taxonomy (NCBI): domain Eukaryota; kingdom Metazoa; phylum Arthropoda; class Insecta; order Coleoptera; family Elateridae; genus Agrypnus; species Agrypnus murinus. The sequence continues at coordinate 135,752,285 of OV816023.1, read as the reverse complement.
TCATTGTCTATTACAAACTTATATAACTATTCACGATTAAATATAACAATTACTAAACTTTAATACCCAATCCAGATAACATCATATGATTACAACTATTCATTGTCTATTACAAACTTATATAACTATTCACGATTAAATATAACAATTACTAAACTTTAATACCCAATCCAGATAACATCATATGATTACAACTATTCATTGTCTATTACAAACTTATATAACTATTCACAATTGAATATATAACAATTACTACCCTTTAATTCCCAATCCAGATAACGCACCAAACCCGAAGGAAAACCGACAGCAGCAAGGTTGTCACGTGCACGTTCAGTTGCAGCAATCCATTCACTATACGGTGTAACACATTTACATTTGATAAGAATGAAATCACATTTATCAGGCAACAAGTTAATAGTATGACGATGTATGAGCAACCCCTGTTCTGTACATGTGGAATTTTGTATATTTATAAGTTTACCATTTTTTAACAAATAATGGACTTCTACACCTGCACACGAAGTGTGTCGATAATCGTTTTCACTACGTACAACCACAGTGTTCGATAGTTTAGCTCTTTCGATTAACAACCCGGTATTGTGCGTTTTATAACGCGAAAATTTAATTTCACCCTTATCTGTTGTTTCAAGAACCCAGTAATGTTGCCAACCCACTTTGATTGAACCCATTTTTGTAACTGACGGTAAGCGACTGCTGTGACTATTTAAACTATACCCCCACCACTTTTAAAACGTGTATTATAGATACCCTCTCTATACTCTTCTTTCAAAACTGGAGCGATTACATTTTCCACGTAGCTTATTCGTCTCTGAACTCGTACCCTATCCCTTGCTATTATCTCCCATTGACTTCTGCGTGCTTGACGATGTGCATACTCCCATGTTAACATGTAATGCATTTTGTTTTTACTTTCATCAAATGTCACTAAACCACCCATTTAATCCGTCTTCTATTAAGTCATATGCAAAGTCCCTTAGATGTCGCGCAATGAGCTTTTTTACCAAACACTCATCACAAATCACACCTCTAATGAAGTCTTGACACAACTGCACGCCTTTTCTATATCGTTGTGCTAACTCTTGACAATATTCTGGACTGAATATCCCCGTACCATGAACAGCTTCGTGTGCCGCATCCTCCTCTAGCGCTTCTAATTCACACCGTAGTTTCACCACAGCATTCAGTTTATCAATAGCTTTGCTTGATACGTCTTCACTGTTACGCGTCTCCATTGTATTTCACTACGTTACACCTAGACCATGTGTTCTTATATTCACCCGCCCCCCCACCCTTTCCCCTCTTCATTCTTCCATTACGCAATACACCTTTTGACTTCCACATCCACTATTACCTTTTCTGGTAGATAATGCACAACTTCTAGCATTCACCCGGCATGTCTACAACACCATCTATTATGCTATGGTAGAAATTGAAAAATTCCAAACCCTTCAGAAGGTTTAATCGATATGTTAGTAACGGTATTAACTGCCACAGCTCATATAAGGACTCCCACGCTAAATACAATTCATCATCTCCTGCATCAGTTATCTTTATGATTTTTGTTTTATCGTAATTTCTGTTAACACGCTCAAACGAGATAGTTTTTGTACCCATTTTCAAAGGAACCCCGACCTCTTCTCCTGCTTTAAAGTATTTATTAATGACTCCTTCATTGGTTATTAACGCGTTCCACTCCGTTTCATCAAACAGCATGCACTGATTCTTTACTCCAGCTACTTTTATTACAGGAGTGAATCCCAAATGAGCACATAATCCAACAAATAAAACTTTACTTTTTTATTTGTTTAAATAAAACACTGATTGATTCACTAGCGGTGCCCATTTAGCATCCTTAGGAAGCTCGTTTGGAACCATCAACTGTTTTTCTAGAGCTTGCGCTTTCGCATTCTCAATTGATTTAGCGAGGCTTTCCATTGTAACACTGCACTGTACACTGCAACTGCAAACGCTTTACTCTTCCCATACATGCAACCTGCTATATATATCTAAAGCTTGACCTTGAATGGTGTTTGATGACCTTGAAGAGTGGTCTTGAGTTCAAGGTCAAAACATTGTTGCCATACTGAGGGCCTTGAGAATGCGGTGTTGACATATTGATGGCCTTGAGAATGCGTTGTTGCCATATTGATGACCTTGAGAATGCGTTGTTGCCATATTGATGGCCTTGAGAATGCGGTGTTGCCATCTTGTTGACCTTGAGAATGCGGTGGTGCCATATTGATGACCTTGAGAATGCGGTGTTGCCACGTTTAGGTGACAGAGATAGTTTCAAGGTCACCATGTGTTAGAGAGAGATAGGTTCAAGGTCAAGGTCAGGAGTGGGGGGTGGTTCCAGAACTCTCCTATTTTCCCTACTCCTCTCAGATTAGCCTTCAGTTGCCTGGAGATATTTGTTGTAACTTGTAACTTGATGAATTGAAGAGTGTGTTATGATTGACTTTACATCTGATGACGGAAGACACTTAAACTAAGCGGAACAAAAAAGTCATCTTTCATGGTTACATGTACGTTTTCAACAAGGCGAGCAAAAATGGAACAAAAAAGTTTTGGAGATGTGAGCAAAAAGCGGACAAGTGCATTGGTCGACAGCGGATGATGAATATCTGCGCACCAAGGGTAATCACAATCATGATAGTGATGAGACAGGCGTAAGCATAGACGTAACTAGGTCTAGATTTTGGGGGGGACTAAAGAAATTTGTGTATCTACATACCGTATGTTTCATTAGGATATCGAATAAAGGGAATAACCCATGCTTTTAAGAAATCATCTGTAAAATCACTCTTTTTCTAAGTACTTAAAATTACTATTTTTTATCATTATCGTTATGAGTTTATCGATATATGAGTTTAAAGAGTACTAATATTCTGAAAATTGTGAAAAAAATTTGATTTAGACCCTTTTTTAACGAAAAATTATTTAAATGAATACATCCTTTAACAGCTTTTAAAATAAATGTGGTACGCGCGCTAATGTTTCTTCGTAACGCAGTTAGTTGAAGCGGGGTGATAATAAACCAAAGTCGCTGTCGTGCCAGGTTTGAGTCCAGCTGTCAGGTAGCTTTATTAATTTTTTTTTCAAAAATACAAATTTAAAACAATTTTTCTTTCCGAAAATATTTTCCGCGTAATCTTAAAATTGCAATTCTATCCGCAATATTGCGCATAACTAAAAATCAGAATGCCATTTGAAATGTTGAAAGATTAACTATAAATGATGATCTTGTTGCATTGACAACCTGACTAGGTTGTTAAGTACTGAATTACAAAATTAGTGAAAATTCAATTACAGAATTAGCGAATATAAGTAAATTTGTGAAATATGGTTTTCAGGAGAATGGAGGTTGAATTTCAGGAATTTCATTTCAGGAGGTTGAAAAAATTACTTTTAACGATTAGAAAATAACTAATAGATATTGCTCAATTTTAAAATACGTGCAATATTTCGTAAAAAGAAAAAGTTACCTGCGAGCTGGAATCGAAGCTGGGACGAGAGCGACTTTGCTTTATTACTACTGAGCTACGAAAAAATATTACTGCCGGCGCGTACTACATTTTTCTTAAAAGTAGGTTATATTTATTTAAATGATTTTTCTTTAAAACAAGATTTTAAATATGTTTTTCTCACCATTTTAAGGATATAAGTACTGTTTCAACTTTAAACTTATGATCAGAATGTTAGTACTAACTGAATTACTTGGGGAGATTTTACAAAGGATTTTTAAAAGTACGCCTTAATTCGTATACTTCAGTAGTGTTATGACAAGAAGTGTTGTATGAATTTTTTTTCAAAATGCACTTTTTGACATTACATGACATGATTTTTGACATTGTTACAATTTTACCAGCCCAGGTGTCATCATTACAAGTGGACCCATTGATACAAAATTTGGCAAGGTAAGGTTGATTTATTTCAGATAAAAGAGATATTTGTCGATTGCTTAACCGAGATTAAATCTGAGCTAGTGACAGGGCAAAATTGTTATTTAAAAATTTAAAAAATATTGTAGTGATATATTTATACTTTCGTCTTATTGAATTTCACCTCAATTATAATTGGTGCCCAGAACTTGGAATTTTCTTATTATGAGTATATCACTGCAATATGTACACAGGAATGTCTAACAGGTAACAAAAAGGAATTGCGAACGTTCTATATATAAAAAATTCGTAATGGGGGAGTAGTTATAAATTGCACAGATAATAAATCTGCTGAAACTATGAAAAAAAAGGTGATTGAAGAACTAGGTAATAAATATGAGATAAATACAATACAATTAAAAAATCCCAAGGTAATAATTGTAGGTGTGGAAAGCAAGGTTGTGGAGATGAATGAAAAGGAAATTAGCAATATTTTGGTACAACAAAACGACAGCTTGGCAGGAGAAGAAGATAACATTAAAGTATTAAAAAAATTTATGGTCAGAAACGGAAATGGAAACATTATTCTAGAAGTATTACAACCAGATACAATGAAGAAATTCATGCAATTAGAAAAGATTCATGTAAGGTATAAAAACTGTAAAATCTTCGAATACTACAATGTGATACACTGTTTTAAATGTGGGCAATATGGTCACAAAAAATCTGAATGTAAAAATGAAAAGACATGTCTTACATGTTTTTCAAATCATCCTTCTACGCAGTGTTCAGGAATCCCGGTATGTATTAATTGCAAAATAATGAATGAAAAAGTTAATTTAAAGCTGAATATTACTCATTCAATCTATAACAGGGAATGCCCTTGTTATCAAAGGATTGTTCAAGCAATCGGTAAAAAAAAACAAAAAAATTACAATCCATAGCAATCACAGAATGGAAGTCAGATATTATATGTGAATATACAAGGCCTGCTATCAAACAAAGATTGAAATTGAAATTATTATGGCTGCTTAGCTGATCTGCTCCTTCTGGGTCGGCTGACTAGTTGTTTCGAGTTCTGAAAACGGACTGCCTAAAACGGTAACGGTGAACATCATCGCTTACCTGGAGTACCTAGACATGGTCTTTTACCTCCGTCATCTGAAGCTTCGTGACATGTAGAGATGTGTGAGCAATAAGAACTACGGACGTGTGTGACGGTAAGGTACGCCGATGTCATAGCCTCCAATCTCACTGATTAGCGGGTTTGGATGACCTGCAAGCGAGTCGTAGAACCGCACGGCTGACTCAGATATATGATCCTTGGTGGTGGCGATCTGTGCGTCCTCGTGCAACGTGGTGTTACGGACGAATCACGGAGCGTCGAAGGCCATCCGGAGCGCCTTGTTCTGGGTCACCTGAGGTGCCCTTACGTGCGTTTGGTTGCATATCCCCACACTGTCGCTGCGTACTGCCTAAGACGGCTTGCGCACCTTTTTATATAGGTACTCGCTGAACGCGGGGGAAATGGTAGGAGTGAAACGGATTGGCGCACGCCAAATATACGGGTAGGGAAGGGACGCGTGCTCTTGCTAGAGTCGGCGGCTTATCCGAACGGCGACAGATCGCACAGATGATAAGCACTCTACACCCAAAATAACTAACAAAAATAAAGTAACTTCTTTACATTGTAAATACCTCAAATTATCAGTGTATGCCGAGTAAAAAAATATATGTTATGATACAGAATTTATTAACAACAATATACACCAAATAAACAAAATTAAACGTAAGTGGACAGTTAAGACAGTCGAAATTAAAAATACAATTAAATATTTATGTAGTTTGTTAATGACTACTAAATACTTACTATTGTTATATATGCATTGCCAATTATGTCTAGATCAAAGTCTATTATAAAGTTGTACCTTATTTCACTTTCACTCCATTAAAAAGTTATGAGAAATCCCTCTGAGATACTCAATAAGTGTTCAATTCGCAAAGTCTTGAACAATAGTTCTAATTCTATTATCCGCAGCTTGGTATTATGCCCTTTTAGGAGGAGGCGGTTCACCACCTACAAATTTCTCATATAATGCGCCACGTCCTTTTTCGACGGTTCGTAAGCCGTCGATAAATTTCCAAACCGACGGATGGTTCACATCTAATTGCCACTGCAAAACTACGATGAGCAGCCTCTGCAAAATTGTTTGTACCATCTTCTTTATTCAGTACCCTTTCGTACATGTTCCAAATATTTGGTGAAAACAACGCCCTTCACCTGGTGTTGTTTTTATTTCGCCTTCCAACTTATGAAATTATCTTCAAATCAGTTTAGAATTAGAATATATAGAATAGAATAGAATAGACTTTATTGAAATTGAAATTAACATTAACATTAATTAACATAATAAGTACATGAGATTTTACATAGACAATAAAATTAAACAACAAAGCAAAATCAGCCGTAGTAAATTACAGTACATAAAAAGACGATATTTTTAAAAGCTGAAGGTTACACACCACATGACTGCAATAACAGTCGCGCGTGGTTTTTTAAGAAAAAAATCATTTTGAAAAGTGGCCGAAGTTTGCAAGCTTAGATAAGTAAAGTTAGCAGGTAAGTTTAATACGTGAGATTTAAAATTTCTGATTGAAAGTTAAAAAAGCATCGGGGAAAAAAACAATTTATTCTGGATTTATACAATTTGTAACGAATAATTTGATGTATTTATTATAGTTGTTGTTCGTTATTTCTGTATTATTATTTTTAATATATTGTTGAAAATTGTTATACAGTTTAGGAATATGAAACAAAAAGCACCTTTGACCAACTGCTTTAGCTGTTTTTTTTAACACAGCATCATTTTTGTTTCGTGTATAGTAAATGTGATCATGATGAATAATTATAGCTGGATATTTGCGTACATATTTTATGATGACATTATTAAATAATTGTGTAACAGACATAACGTTAGATTCTTTAAAAAGCCGACGGGAAGAATAAAGAATTGGTTTATTTAATATAAGTTTAAGAATACACTTTTGTATTATCAACACTCGTTCTACATATATTCTAGCAGCACCACCCCAGGCTATAATGCCATACATCAGCACTGATTGCACCAGGGCAAAATAAAAGCAGTATAACTGTTGCATTGAAACGACATGTTTAATCTTTTTGAATATATATATTGTTTTCCAGAGTTTTTTACATAAACTAATGATGTGATTATCTCATCTCAAAGATCGGTCGATGATCACTCCTAAATACTTAGCATTTTCGGATTTATAAATTTCAATATTGCAATTACAAGCTAATAAAGAACAATTAATTTCATGAATGGTAATAGATTCAAATATAATTTGTTTTTTATCGCAATTGCTAAAGGGAACAAATGTGCTTTTCGAATAGTTTAAACTTAGTGAGTTCGCATCTATAGCCAATTCTTGACGAACATCAAATCCTGAGACGCGGTATCTCTGATCTCAACCCATGTTTCACCTTTCAAGAATAACACCGTATCGTCTGCATATGCAATAATTTTACAACTCAAATGTTTCATTAATAATAGATCATTAATATAAATTAAAAACAGAATTGTTCCTAAAATTGTGCCCTCCGGCACACCGCATGTAATTATGTTAGGATCGAGAGCTATTATATTGTTCAATTCTAACAATTTGTGTTCTATTTTCTAGATAACTTCGAAAAAATAGACTAGATGAATTGGAAATGCTAATTCGAAGCGTAAAACCAATGATACTTAGTTTATCTGAAACGCATATAACTGCAGATATAGGAAATAATGAGCTCGCGATAAAAGGGTATAATTTTATAAACTGTGTTAGTACAAGTAGACATACAGGTGGTGCAATGATTTATATAAAAAAAGGCATATTATTTACCAAAATTATAAATAATGCTTATGATATGAATACATGGGTAATTGGTGCAAATGTAAGAATTAAAAATAATCCTTATGTTATTATTACATTATATCATTCTACTAGTTCCAGTGATGCAAACTTTATTACAATTTTTGAAAATATTCTCCTAAACAATGAATTCAAGGATGCTACAGTGATAATAGTAGGGGATTACAATATTAATATGGCTGATAATAGTTTTTATACAATTAAATTAAATGAATCGATTGGGTATGTATCAAATAGTAGATAAATTTACTCGAATTACTCAGAACAGTAAATCAATTATAGATCTGATTGTAATAACTAATAAAGAAATAAAATCTGAGGTTCGTCATACACCAAAAATCACAGATCATTCATTCTTAATAATTAAATTGCCAGAGGTATGTTGTAATGTATTATATAAGAAAACGATTAGAAACTTTAAAAATTGGAACGAATACCTTTTTCAGATAGATTTATTAAATGAAAACTGGGATACAAATTTTGCAGATATTGAGCAGTTATCAATGAATTTCACTACTATGATAATAAAGATGCTTAATAAGCATGCACCTTGTACTTCAATAACAATAAATAGCAACTGTAGGAATCGTATCCCAAAACGGTGATGATTTTTTCGGTAGTAGGTTTGATTGGTACAAAACGTAAACACAAATACACTAAACTTATTTATTTTACACCAGTGGCGTGTGGTGAAAATTTAGGCTAGGGAAGCAACCACGATTTAAATTTTAATACACCTAGGTACAATAAAAAACAGTGTTATAATTATTAAGCTTAAAAGTATTTTAAAGAAGAACTTTTACACTTCAGTAGTATTCTTTTATTCTATAATGATTAATCGGATTGGTAATTTTTTAGCACATCTCGTTCTTTTGAATACTGATTAACCCCCACCTAGTAAGATATTTTTAGCATGATTGGTAATCCCCTTACCCCTTTGAATCGTAGAAATTCTGATTGACATGATTGAAGTATAAAAAGTGCTGTGACGAAACTTGTAACTATTGCCAACGTTCTTTTGTGACAAGGCATTTTCAAATTTTTATGATTGTTTAGATTTAATCACAATGTGTAGAAGAATACGTTTTTTATACTTATGGAATTTGTTGACTATTATTCTTTATTTAAAAAAAGTACTGCTATTTATTTATAATGCAACTCGATTTTCCGGTCTTTTTAGCAAAATACCTGGTGCAGGTTTTAATCTTTGTTGTTAAATTTAAAAGTTCTGGTTTTGGTCTGCCTTTCTCAATAATTCCCTCCGAAACTGTATGAAGGAAATTTTTCATCAAATAATAATAATACTTTACAAATTAAACAACAAAATCGTTGCGATTCGGATGTATAGGACGTACTCGAACCGTCCACCGAAGCAGCGGAATTTGCATAATCGCATGACGATAAAGCAAGTTTAAATGTTGCATACAGAACAAACTGAATAGAATTATTTGTCTTTAAAAAAATCCCAACTTATATAAATTGAAATAATAAAATGTTCCAAAATACAGTCTCATTCGCAGATTTACATTGCTTAAGTAACATTTAACAAACACGAAAAATCGAACAAATAACGAAATTATAATAAACATCTGATCACGGAGTACGCTAATAAAAATAATTCGACCTTATACGATGTTAATTGTAGCCCAACGCGCCCGCGACTCGCCCGCTACCGAAAGTAAGAAGTGCAAGAAGCAACGAAATCCGTGCTTATATGCAGTGTAATAACTAACACATTTGAATCGGTTTTACCTTTCCGCGCAAGTTTAATGAGCCTAATTTAAAATAGTACTCTAAACTAAATAATTATACATTTTGCTGTACGGAATTGATATTGAGCTTTAAGTTGATTAAACATTACAAATTTAAATAAACGATAACCATAATTTTATAAAACTATTTTTGTTAGCATTGTTTTTTAATTCTAATATTCCTTCCTTCCATGGACCGCACGCCACTGTTTTACACTAATTATATAAATTACAAACAAGAGTTTATTGATTCGCAGAAAGATTCACTATATACAATTTATCCACAATTACCTTATAATTGAAGTTTTATCCACACTTACGAACCGTATAAAGTAACACTTTATCCACTAGTGGAATAATGAAATCACTTTATTCCACTAGTGGAATAATGAAAAAATACAATCTTAAATCAATCGCATTCTATTTATTATTAATATTGACATTAACATTTACATTAATAGACATTTCGTTTTTTGTTTTATCATATTTCACTTCGTTTCCATTAATAAGAAGCTTGTAGTTGTTATCGGTTCCAGAACGAATAGTAGTTGTAGGAACAATGGACGTCTCCTCTAGTAAGGAACGACTAGTACCAGGAGAACCTTGGATTTTTCTTGAGATATCAAGCTTATTAGATACAGAATCTTCGATATAAGTTTCTGCTATGGCGGAGCTCCTCCACCCACCATGTCGTTTAATTGTTGTAAGATTAGCACCTCGATTGGCCAGTAAAGTTGTTGAAGTGCGTCTCATGCAATGGCCGGTATAAGCTTCTGCGTTCGCCAGATTCAAAAACGAAGCAACTATTGAAGGAACTTTCGATAAAGTGTTAATTCCAACAGGTTGCGATGTACATTTTTGATTAGCGTATCGTAAAAAGAATCTCTCAATGGATAACTTCTTCGGACGTAAGGACATGTATTTCCTACACTTCTCCACAGTGTTGATAGAGAATCCTTCTTCTAGAATTGTGAATTTTCGTGAAACGCCCGTCTTGGTATCTGGTATCGAAACAATCAGGTATGCGCCTCTGTCTTCTACTTCACTGATTTTCAAATTTGTCAGCTCACAGCATCGACAGGCACCAGACACCCCCATTATTAATGCAACCTAAAATATTCCAAAATTTATTATCTACAATGTCTATGTAATGACAGAGATTACCTTGATCATCAAATATTCTTTATCGCAAGCTCTTGTCAAAAACTCTTCCACGTGTGTTCTTTCCAATACTGCAGCTTTCTTCGGCCTGTATCCTTTTGACTGATTCTTCAGATAGGCCATGAGCTTACTATATTTTCCAATGTCTATGTTTTTATAGACCTTTATAGCGGCCTTCAGCATCGAGTACTTCGACCACATGGATGAAATTGCATACCTTTTCTTCAAATTTAAGAAATACGATAGCAGAACTTCCTCACTTATTGTCATTACCCCCCGTTCTTCCTTCCATTCATTAAATTCTGAAAATACCTTTTCATAATGTTCCCTGGACTTCGCAGGCAATAACTGGCGAGTCGCTTCTTCAGCTTCCTCAAGAATTGTCTCAGGAATAGTATCACTTTCTTCCATTTTCACCAACTTGCACAGCGTTTTGTACAAATGGAGTCGATAAACAATCGAAAATAAATAGCGACGATTCAACACCTCCCATGTTTTTTAGTTAATTTCAATGATTTTTGAGGTGACATCCGCTGTCAGAGTGTAATGTCAAATCATTTTTTGATGACATGAGATGAAATTTTGGCGATTCTGATTTTAAATCGCTGTAATTGTGGATAAAATGTTGTATTGCAATTCGTGTTTCACTCGCATTTTATCCACTTAAGAAAATTAAACGCTCGAGCAAGCTCTCGCGTTTAAACATTCTTGCGTGGATAAAATGCTCTCTGAAACACTTATACAATAAATAACTATTACGACTTTACAGTTAATAAAATGGTTACGATAAAAATGATGATGATTATGATAATAATATATTGTCAACGCACGATCCCGCTGCGGCCGGTGGAACATCACAATGAATGATGTTCTACATTTTATTACATATCTTGATTCATATTTGTTTAAAATTTATAAATCAAGGACCATCGCAATTGCAAAAAACGTAGTTACAATTTCACAAGAATACATTTTTTTGTTAAATGCTACCTTTCCCGAGATAAAACGGTGTAAAGCAAAAACTAGTCGAATTTAATTAGATTTGTGCAGTGCTTGAAACGAGAAATCTGCATAAATGTGAAACCTTCTCAATTTTCGCTTATGGGATTTTCGTGCATTTCCAAACGGAAGCTCTTATTAAGACTTTAAAATTAATAAGAATCTGTACAAAAATATACATAATTTTTTATTACAGAGGTAGCTTATATCTTCTATTTTCCAACTACGTACTTAACTCGAAATTTTTAAATAGTGCCCTTTTGCACCATAGAATTTTTTGACAAGTTGCAGTTTTAGAATCTACAGAACCAAAGCTACAATTCTATGTAATTTATACATTTTTACCTAGAAGTCCCACAAAATGTGTTTTTTTGCAAGTTTCGGGGCTCCGAGCAATCTACTATCAATGCAAACACAATTCAGCTGAAATATGGAAAACTGTTAAGAATATTTTAAATAAGAAAACTGACTAAGTAAAAAAGGAAATATTATTCGGAGAGGTATTAATTAAAGGGAATGAAGAGATATGTAATGCATTCAATGTTTTCTTTTTAGATAGTGTGCAGCAAATAGTAGAAGATATAGATAATAGGGAAGATGAGTATACTGTCGTGCAAAACATTCAGAAAAAGGAATTTGTATGGCAAAGATTTACAACAATTGATTTGAATAAACTTAAAGAAACTGTAAAACAATTGCAAAATAAAAACAGTTCGACTGATGGAATAACAACAAAAATTCATAAAGTAGCGGTAAGTGTAGTGGGAAATAGACTTTTGGATATTATAAATACCTCAATTACAGATGGGTTAGTGCCTAAACAATGGAAACAATCTGTGATTGTGCCTATTGAGAAGATTACCAACACGAAAAAATGTGAGGAATTCAGGCCTATTAATATGCTACCCCCATATGAAAAGATATTGGAAATATTAGTTAAAGAACAGCTGTTACAATTTTTAGAAAATAATGAGATTTTGAGCATACATCAAGCTGGGTTTCGTAAATCGAATTCATGTTAAACAGCAATACAATCAGTGTTAAGTAAGTGGAAAAGTGCGATAGATAATAAAAAAGTTGTTGGTGCAGTGTTTCTTAATTATAGGCGTGCCTTTGAAACCATAAACAGAAATATATTAATATTGAAGCTTGAGCGATTGGGTGTTGGCGGGATAGTGATCCAATGGTTTAAATACTATACCTACTTATTAGAGAGAAGTCAAGTTGTGAAGTATGGTGATAATATCCAGTGAAAGAAGTGTAGGTTATGGTGTGCCTCCGGGCTCAGTTTTGGGGCCAATATTATTCATATTATATATAAATGATGTAGTAGATGTAGTTAAAAATTGTTCGATACAAATGTTTGCAGATGATATTCTGTTGTACTTTACAGGCTGTAATACACTAGAAATATGTAATAACTTAAATGAAGATATTACAAATATCTACAATTGGTCAAATAATAATTCGTTAAAATTAAACCTTGATAAAACCAAATGTATGATACTTAAAAGTAAATTTAGGGAAGTAGAACAATGTGAAATCAAAATTAATAACTATAGGTTGGAGCAAGTACCAGAAATCAAGTATTTAGGCATCATAATCGATGAAAATTTACATTTTAATCAACATGTGAATTATATGTCAAAAAAATTAATACTAAGATTTATTTTTTTGGTAGAATTTCTAAATTTCTAAGTTTGTGGTCTAAATTTCTAGTTTACAAAACTATAATTGCCCCTCATTTTACATATTGTGTAACAATATTATTTATGTTAAACAATAGTCAATTTTTGTTACTTCAAAAGCTGCAAAATAAATTGATGAGATACATACTTAATTGCAATATCTATACAAGTATTGATACAATGTTAAATACGTTAAACATATTATCTGTTAAACAAACCGTTATTGTAAATACTTTATTATTAATTTTTAAACTGTTAAATGGATTGTTATCCAAACATCTAAGTGTAACCCATTGTACTTTTGTAGGTGATATTCATACATATAATACCAGAAGGAGGGATAATTTTTATGTACAGAGAACTCGCACTAATTTTGGTGAAAATCAAGTATTCAATAAAGGTCTAAAGATGTACAATGAATTACCTCAACAAATTAAAAATAGTATTAGCATAAGAGAATTTAAAACAAATTGTAAAAAATTTATTCAAGATAACAGGATTATGTTATGATGTGAACGGAGTAGCTACATCTATGCAATTACTAAACTTCTTTTTTCTCCTCTTAATCTGTGATATCTTACTGTACTGTAACTATACTGTTATATAACTGCATAATGTATTTGTATATTTATATGATTATCAAAGCTGTGATATGTGTAATGATATCTGTACACTTTTAAAATGTTTATTTATAGGATTATCAAAGCTGTGTTATGTGTAATGATGTCTGTACAATTTTAAAATGTTTCCTTTTTTATGTATAGCTGTGATTGCTATTAAATATTTATTATTATTATTATTATTATTAAAGGGCACTACGAAAGATAAGGATTTGTAATGGGCTGCTTTGGAGTTTTTCTGCTTTATTCTCCTATGTTCATTACATGAAGTAACGAATTTTTGGTAAGACTGTTTATTGAAGTTCACAAAAAACCGAGTTGCAATTATACGTTGTTGTGTTGGTTTCTTGTAGGGTTGTTAAGCTATTTCTGAAATAAATAATTTGTGCGAGCGTAAATGTAGCAGGGCAAGGTTAGGTTTAGATCGACGATCTATGCCAACGAAATGCCATGATTGAAAAGTTATTAATACCTTTAACTTTTGAAATTCGCGTCTTAACCCCCATCACTGTTTACTGTGTGGTCGAGACAAGTTAGTTTTTTGGCTTTAAAATTGAGATAGTAAACTGTAGTTATATAGGTGTTGAAATACACCTTTCAAATACTGTAGATGGTCTGCTTTGATGGCAGAAAAATTTAGAATGTTGTTAAGGTAATAAAAATACATTATACAACCGTGACTTCATGAAATCATTCACTCCGTGAAATAATAAATTCTGATCATGAAATCATCAAACTGCTCTTTGTACTGGTAGTGGTAGTGCTGAGAGAGTATTGATGCTCTACTGGAATTATGCCAGTTGATTTCTCGACATCTGCTTCATAAATAGGAATCCTGTAGTAGACTTTTTTGAGATCCAATTTTGATCTTTAGTAAATGATGGTACAGCCAGCTAGATTGTAGTTAAAGTTGTGTGTATGAAGGGCGATTCATTGTTGGCCGGGGCAGCAATATTCATTGTAGTCCTTACAAGCTCGTAAGGATTGGTCATGCCGCTCCCCGAGAATCCAATGTTTCCCTCTGAAGTTATCTCTAATATTTTTATTGATTAGAATTGTGATTGACAGTAATGGAATTAGCATTCGGAGCGAAATTCATGTTAACATCTTTCGTTGTAGAAGAAATTAACGTGTTTGATGACGTTTGTTAGGTGATGAATAAAGGTTGGAGTGGGGGAGGGGGTGTGTTTTGTTGAGGTGCAATGAAGGTGTATGTGGCTTCTTGTGCAGGAGGGTTTGTGTTAACATCTTCTGTTGTACGAGGATAGATCGAAACATTTCTAAAACAACACAACTTTTTGGGGAAAATCGGATTTATTTTTCTACATAGTCTCCTTTCAGCTATACACATTTCGTCCAACATCCTTCAACACTTTACAAAAATAAGAACTACCCAAACCTTCAAAATATCCATTTACAGCTTCGCTGATTTCAGTATTCGATGAAAATTTCTTTCAAGCCAACCATTTCTTAAGATTTGGAAACAAGAAGATATCCGACGGAGCAGTCTGGCAAATAGGGTGCATGTTCAATTAACTGAAATCGTAGTTTGTGCAGTTTCGCCATCGTAATTGCCGACTTGTGGGATGGGGCGTTATCCTGGGGGTACAAAGACCTGTTTCTTTGCCAAATGAGGCCTTTTAGATTTGATTTCGTTCTTCAGTCCGTCTAATAACGCCCGTTATTGTCCTCCCGCGTTGCAAGTAATCAATAAAAATTATTCCTCGGGAATCCCAAAATACGATAGCCATGACTTTCCCAGCAGACGGAATCGTCTTTGCCTTATTTGGAGTTGGCTCACCACGTTTTGTCCATTGCTTTGACTGCTCCTTGGTCTCCGGAGTGTACTGGTGAATCCACGTTTCCTAATAATACTTTATGGTGCCAGCAAGATGGAGCACCTCCTCATTATAGGATTGGTGTTCGGGAATATTCAAATACAGTGTTTCCAGATCGATGTATTGAGAGACGTGGGGCAATTGAGTGACTAGCACGAATACCTGACCTTACAACGCTTAGATTTATCCTGTGGTGTTACCTGAAAAGTAAGGTGTATTTTAAGCGACCAAATTATATTATCACCTTAAAGAAAAGAAATTAGAAATTAGTTCATCTATCGACTGGCTTTATGTCAAGAAGTTAATGGATCCCAATTTGAACACTTAATTTAATAATTTTAATGTTTTCTTTTTAATTTTTGTTATGTTTATTGAGTTTCAATATTGTTTTATTTTGATTAAATCAGCAAAAACGTTTTAAGAATTGAGTATTTTTTTAAACTGAACAATTTCAAACGTCGTTCATAATCTTATAAAATATCACGTCAGATCATGAAATCTCATAGTGGAAAACCCCGAAAATGCCGGAAAACTAGGATTTGCAAGAAAAATTACAGAAAAAGACGTTATTGCAAAAAAGTATTGTTCTAGATATAAACTAAATTTATTATAAAATAAACAAAAGATAGTTTTGTTTTCCCATTTTATTAATTTTAAGAATTTAATAATAAAATGACACGAAATACCCCAGAATCTCTAAAAAAGCACAAGTCCATGCTGTTCCAATTTTTAAACACAAAATAAAAGTTCAACCTAACACTGTTAAAGAGATAATCATAAAAAAGTGTGTACAAGCAGTATTCGTAAAAAAATCTGAAAGATTAATAGAAGATAAAAATAAATAAAAGACTTGTGCCGTTATGAAAATGCATGGCTTTAATTAAATAATAAAATATTAAAAATTTAACGAATGCCATCTTTGTTTAATTAAACAGAAATTAATTAGCATTGGTATTGGTTTTATGATCATGTTGTGGATACTATCGTATAGATGTCGCTATCAGAATAAAAAATTCTAAATACAAGGCGCATTTTACAGCATAGATAACCATATTTAGTAAAGTTGTAAAATTATCTATTCGCGACCTAAAAATGAAATAAAATAACCATGTACGCCATAACAATTTTTATTTGTTTAAGGGTGTATTTCCTCGTTTTAATATTTAAATAATTTTGACATGGGAGAAAAAATTGTAAGTTGAACGTCCTTATAAAACACTTACGTATTTATAAAATGATTAAAAATTACTATTTCATTGTGTTTATCCCCCTATATAGTAAAGTTATAATTATATTCAGGATTTTGATTCAGCAAGAAATTTGGCGCCTTGCCCGGTATTAAAATGTTTTAATGTTAATTGCAGAAGGTTGTCGAATCCCTAATTATCGTAGCTTTGTATAGGAGGGCGAAAATTTACTATATAGCTGCTGCTAGTTAGTAGGTCTAATTACCAAGGAAAGGCAAACTGAATAGATCTAATTACAGCTCAAGGTTTTTATGTTTCGAATAAGGTACTGCTGATGAAACAAATTTAAGGAAAGTTGAAAAGAAACTTGCTTTTTACCAAACAATACCATTTTATGTATGTTGAGACAAATTTTCTTATAGAAACCATACCGAATTCCCTGACAGAAATTTTACAACAATAAAGTACATGGAATGAGCAACGAATTTTTTTTAAGTTTTACTCGATGAAAACATTCGTAATTATTGATTATTTAAAAAAATCTAATTTTGCAAGTAAGATAGTATGAATTCAAAAAAGGGGTATATATCAATACAGCATACAGCATGCTTTGTTTTTCATTGAAGAAGAGCGTGCTCCTTTTCTTTTACGCTATAGCACGTCATGTTAGATAGTACGCTTGCGCAGTTAAATGCGAAAAACGGGGATGTATGTTTAAATAACATAAACTCACTTTTAAAAATGTTGTTGACATGTTTTTAAAATATCGACTATACTTTATAGATCAAAACAAATTAAGAGTAAAATTTTTATAAAAAAATATAATAAAATCCAAATACGGACGCTAACCTTTCAACATCGATGTATTACTAGCCTACAGATATTGCTGGCGTTGTGCCACTAAATATCTTACTGTAACAGCGTTGCCAATTCCTCTTTCAAAGTAAATATTACAAATATACTAAAAAGTACGCTCGCCATACTAGAAAAAATATTTATATATATTCAATTAATATTTTAATTGGTTCTATTGTTCGAAAACAGTAAACTAAGGTACTAACTACCATTCTTATTTGTAATTTTTATTAAACTCTTTATTATATAATTATAATAATAACTACGCATATTAGCTACCTCATAATTTTTGTATTGTTAATTTACTCTTATATTTTGATACAAATTACAAAACAACATCCAGTTTTGAGAAGTTTTAGACATGGACTTAGCTATCTAAAGCTATGTTTTTAATTAAAAGTAGTGTTGCATCGCGTTTTAGTACATATTACTAGAGCAAAAGATACAAATTAATTTTGTTTTATTTCAACATTAGCAATTACAACTAAATAAATACAGTCCTATGAATTAATTTGGTGGCTAATGGTGATGAAAGGAAGTCTTTAAAATTCTAAGAATTTGTCCATACTGTAGAGATGTCATTACTTCATTGGGATGATTTTCAAATTCAGTGTTGCCAGGTAGAAAATAAGTATATCCCCAGCCCGGGGATGTCGCCGTTTTTTCGACAGTAACGACGTCAAATAGTTGTTAAACTGACATTATTATGTCACAGCCCAAAGACGTCAATATAAGACGTTATTAAAACGTCCTATACTAGGACTAAGACAGGAATTATAAATAAATAGTTGAGTATTGGAAATAACATCTATTATATACTACAGT
Organism: Agrypnus murinus; assembly: GCA_929113105.1. NCBI lineage: Eukaryota > Metazoa > Arthropoda > Insecta > Coleoptera > Elateridae > Agrypnus > Agrypnus murinus. Next base: position 135,733,520 of record OV816023.1, on the reverse strand, counting down.
CAAAACATCTCGATAGTGTGACCACCTGCTTAATATGACCAGCATTCCTTGGTCCCTGCTAAAATAACATCTTTTTAATGAAACTTGTACGTATTGTATTGTACGTCCAAAAGACGTCGTTTTGAAGACGTCTACGTACGTCCCATTGACGTCGTTTTGAAGACGTCTACATACGTCCAAATGATGTCCATAAGACGTCATATGTCTTATGGACATCATTTATTAGTCATATGACGTCGTCGACCAATAATGACTTAAAAATAACGTCATTTTAACCTCAGTGTGCTGGCTGGGAGATGGCGTCTCCAAGATTTCCCTAGAATTCCCTAAATAATAAAACGGTCCCAATATTTCCAAAGAAATCTGTAGGTACAATGGCGGCCAAGAAATGGAAACGCCAGCATTAAACAAGTTAACGCTTTTTTATAATTTTGCACACTATAAATGCGGTTTAGTATTATGAATTGGGTACTTAAAGGTTATTTAAACGTCAGAAACTATTAAAACGGTTAAATATATTAAAAATATTATGACATTAGCAATCTTGATTTATAACACAATATAGGTAACCATTTACAACAGCAAAAAATTGGTGTTTCCGTTTTTTTTGCCGCTGTAGTACCTATTTTTATCTTATTCGTAAACCTTGCCTGCTAAAAATGAATTTATATCTATATACTATTATTACACGTGTTGGTGTTTCCCCGTGTACACAACCTATTAAAATTAAACTAATATTCCTGGTTTTTACGAAAAATAATTATTATTAATCCTATTCGAATATTACACCAATTACAGAATTATAATGATATTAAAAAGTACTTAGATTATTAATTATTAGACATTAAATTTTGCCAAAAAATCTAATTTCATTAAAAACTCAATCTTTGGTTATATGCACTATAGTGTATTATTGTACAATTTTGAATATCATCAAAAAGTCTCCAAAATGTAAACCTCTATTTATCCAAAAAGTTTCGCGAGCCTGACGTTTTTCCTCCAAATCTGAGGAAATTTCCGTAGACCTGGGAACGCTGTGTTCTAGACATTTTTAGTTGGTCGTTGCGGATTGTTTGGTTGGATACATACTAAAGAGCGTCTACTATACTTCGGAGAGTTCTTGATCAAATTTTTGATTTGATTTTCTATTTGACATGCTGTAACATCCCCAAAAACTGTAAACCATATGACTATATGGTTTTAATTCTTGTTTTATAAATCAGCAATTTGTTTTCTGTTAAAAAAGCTGATTTCTAACCTAAAACCCAGTACATATTTTTGACTTTTAAGTCCATCTCTTTTATTTGTTTGTGATGTGTGTTTTCCATGTAATTCTGCTGCCCAAGTGCGACCATAATATAAATACTTATCTTACTTGCTGGGTGCGATGTTTTGGAATATTGTTGAATATGACTCTTGAACATAGTCATAGGCGCCGACTATGTGGTGGCTCGAAGGCTGTGGCCCTCATTAAAATAATGTAGTTGGGACTGATCCCTCATTAACATGATGGCAATTAACATTATTTTAGGTAATAAAAATTCTAAATTGAAAATCTAAAGAAGGGGGGGGGGTTAAGCACTTATCCAACTGGGATATTTTATGGTAATGTTTTGGGAAGGCAAAAAATATTTCGAGTTCATTAAATTTTTAATGATCATACTCAGTTACAGTAAAATCTCCCATAAGCGGACACTGACGGTACCACACTTTTTGTCCGTTTGTTGGAGACGCCCGCATAAAAGAAACAACTATGTCCGGTTATAGGAAGCGTCCACTTAAGAGAGAACTAGGACTCCATCGATATCGCCGACAATTGTCCAGAAATTCAAACATCTGCGAAATGTACTCCGATAGTGCCGATTAATGTTCTCTGCGCGAAAAATACATTCAAACATTATCTTGAAGTAAAAAATCAGTCTTTGACAGCGCATTAAGTTCGACAGAATTAATTATTCCGTTTCACATCTGCACGTAAGGCGTGAAGTTGTATGCCGTACAAATACATGCCTATCTATGATCAACTACCGTATATCGACGTTATTTTGTCTAATTTTGTTATATTGTTCTGCGCTCCTGTAAAATATATTTTCTGTTTTTAATGCCATAGGCATTAAGACCATTCTCATAAAATGGTCTTTTTCATTCTTTGATAGATGTTCATGCATATTTGGCTTTTTTTTATGTAAAAAAACTATTTTCAACTGCCTAGGCTTCCTCTATTGTATTAATTACCTGTAATTTTCAATATTTTTGCAGGAACATATATTTAGGGTTGCAAAATATAACCAAATATAACTGGTAATAAAAAACTCTAAATCTTATTACCTACTCAATATTAAACTCTATTATTTTGAGATGGATCTTAATATCAAGACATAACCAAATATCATATCCATCCCCTGTCCTTTAAAGAATATTTGACTTTGTCGTCTTCAAATAAACATAATCTTTGTCCTTCGGAAAGGATTTCTTTAATGATTCAAAAGGATATTTTATAAACTAGGAAATATAATTAAATCATTATTTTTTACACAAGATTTTGTTACATATTCGCTGCTGACAGAACGATCTAAAAGTTAGCGTCATATCTGTCCCCGGTACTTTTTAGTAAAACATATGTCTAGTAGATCAAGTTATCCTTCAGCTGTACAGGCTAACAGTTGTTTCGTAACAGTGGTGAAATATGGACGCCAGTAATTAATGATTTCTGCTAATTGTTTAATTATTTATTTCTTTTAGTAACAAGAAAATTGTATTGGATAATTTTAATGCGTATAATCTGTCTCTGAGATCTATCAGTGTTCAACTGAAGTTAGCAGGCCTCATTGTTTACTTATGACTTAACCTTAACAGAGAAGCTATTTTTATGTTAGAATACAAATACTTTGACGCGAACACATATTAATTTGAAAATATAAACCTAAACATCATTTCTATCTCCGTCATATCTGTCCCCTGTTGAAATAATTTAAAAGGGACCGATATGACGGTCTGGGACAAAAATTATGAGAAACGCGTATAATCACGTTGTTTGCGCTCTTTTAAGTCGTTTTCATGTTATGTCTCAGATAATTAATTTTGGGCTTGACAAATTAAAACATTATGAATTCAAAATTAGTAGTTTTCACTTTGTTATGGTTTGTGTGGAAAAATTGATGTATTTGAAAGCTAAATTGCAAAAAGCCCGAGAAGAGCCTTTAGCTTTACGCAAGGTGAAAAGCGACAAGCAAACTGAAGAGCAACGAAATATCAGAAACAGCAAACGACGGGAGAGATACAAACTTCATATTATAGAAACAAATAAACTTTTGGAAACATGTACGCCAAACACCAGGCAATCATCACCATTAGTGTGTAATTCTCCAATCATTTTTCGAAATGAACGACAACCAAATATTGATCAGGTCGCAACTCCAAAACAAGATATTTTCAAGAAAAAACGTATGCCAATAAAGAAAAAGATTCTGATTGTGGGAAAACAGTTGAGGAAAACGAAAATATGAGAGTGAAAATAAAAGAAGCAAAGGACTAAGTTGGCTGAAGAGAATTAGGAAAAAGATCAGGAACGCTTGGAAGTAAAAGACATTACCAAGAATGGAATAAATAAGCAACATAGATACCACTAGTGATAGTGTTTTATTTATCAGATCATATCGTAAATAGTGTTTAACTAAAAAAATTGTGTGTTGTCCCAGAGCTTTTTAAAATTAGATCATATGTGTCCCTTACTTAAATCATAAGTGTCTCCATAAATCATATCTGTCCCTGACAACTTTATAGTCTTGGCCCTTTTGTTTGTCATCAGGTAAGATTAAATCAGGTAGATTAGATAAGATTAGATCAGGTAAAATAAGTTAATTAGATCTATTATAGTTTTACATGTAAAACAGTGACATTGCGATAGTTAAACTAACAAGGAATGGTTTTTTGAAAATTTGAAAACTAAAAACTGTCTCAAAAAAAAGAGGGAAATTCTGCTAATAAGGAAATAATAAATACGATTTGGTGATTACTATGATACCTTAAGCCACAAAGTTCTTGGGAAGTAAGTGGCTTTAGAATACACAAACGGTAAATAAACAGAAATAACCAACCACGACAGAAATGATGATTTTATGAATTTTGTCTTCTTTTGGACCAAAAAATATGTGTTCCAATATTTTGTTCCTTGTGCCAGTGTCGTCACCGTAGATGTCGGCATCGTTGTGTCTGGGAGCTGCTGGGGAAGGTCAGTAGTAACTGCTGTTGCAGCTTATAGTTTCTGGGAATTGTTTACTGGCACTGTAATTGCATGAGCAGGAGTCCGCTTTTATTGATTTTTGTTGATCCATGAATATTAACTGATTCTGGTGTTTCTGTAATTGGTGTATGAGAATGTATTACTGATTGATCGCGGTCAAATGGTTGGAGTAGATGCAGTTTTGGAAATGAGTTATTTGGAATTCATTTTGTTATGGAATTACTAACCTATGAATTGTGCTCTTCAAGAACTGAATGGTTAGGTTTAGCGATACAAAAACTATCAATTTATGCAGGTGCATCTGAAAAGGTATACTGTGTTCTGTCAGTGGTGGACAAATGACGTTTTGATTATCAGTATTTATTTGGGGGTTAGGATTCTGTAAATTTAACGGAACGTGCGAGATTGTATCGTAGTTTGTGGTGAAACTATTACAAGAGGAGAAAGGATTTCTTCCTTATTAGCTAGTAACTTCGCCATATTAAAACGTAACCAATTAAATACAAGATACTTATCTTATTTGAATGATAGAAAGGATATACACTTGCGAAAGTCGATTGTTCATGGGCGATAATCGAATAACCGCTTCAAAAAAATTCCAGGAGGGTTGGATGTAGCTGTCGGTAGACAGGAGAACCAAATGGCAGAAATTGTAGAAATCGGTGTGGCAGTGATAATCTTAGTTGGGTTCTACTTGTTAGCATCGTGGGTCACCATTATAGCGTACTAGGTGTTGGTTTGCCTTTACATACACTATTTTAAGAGTATTTTAGACTTATAGCATCTTTATTATTTTACTTACTGGTTATTTATTATTGTTGTTATGACAATTCCTATGCTTCAATGCCTTCCTGATGGAAGTTATTAATGTAATGATACCGTGGTGATCATTTACATGGCAAGATGATTACAGTACTACGAAAAGTACTGGAATCTTTCGACTAGGTAAAGCGGTTGGAATTTGCTACAACTGTGCAATTAAACTTTGGATTACCTAAGAAATGTCATGTTGCCTAAATAAATCTCTTGTGCCATTAAAATCTGTTTATTATCTATACGTGGTCTTCTGTTACCATTTGATACTTACTTACCTTTGATACCATTGCTGCGGTGCCACTGTTTTAAATGTTTTTCATTTTTCATCTTTTTCTATGTGATTTATTCATTCTGTCGTATATCCACTTGTAACCCGTTTGTTACGATGTTGACGATGTTTAGATCTAAAAGTTGGCAGAGCTCTTTTTCTCGTTGGAAGGGATTCTTAACCACAATGGAACACATTCTTCAGAACACACATCATTCTTAGCCGGATGGAATAAGCCGATGAAAACGATTGATTTAGTTTAGTAAAAACATATTTTGTATAAACTAAAATTACCCTATATCCAAAAACCCTAGGAAGTAAAATCGTAGATTCCGAACTGAAACAATGTTTTCTGCATTAAAACTTCTCTCTTAGTCTCTTAGTAATTGATGAAAGAGGCTCGAAGCGGTTTAGTGTTAGCTGGCGATACAAACGTCCTAGAGTACCAACTATATAGTACTTGGATTTTTTTATTAATTTTAGAGAAATTTGCCGGGCAAAGTATACCTCAGTAGTTTGCCATTGTCTTCCGAAGGAGAAGCGATTTTTAAAAATCCTCAAGTACATTGATCGGGGTTCGAACGCGATTCCCTTGGTCGGTAGTCCTGCAACTAACTAACCCAACCACAATTACTTTCATTTTTTTTATGGTAGTAGTTGGTATGGTTGTATGGATATAATAGTGTAATAATAGGTGGTAATAAGGGTAACATATTGTTGTATGTGCTGTAGTAATTTGATTCTAGATAAACGAAACATAATATTTATATTTTAAGTGGTGGTAAAAACCACTTCTTTGAGGATTGTGGTTGAATTATTTAGGGCCGTTTCCGTTGCGCTTCCAATGTTGATTTGTTTCACAAGTAGATTGACTGGAAATGGGATTGTTAATTCATCGCCAGTAACAATATTTTATTATCAACAGCTCAAAGTCAGTGATTAGACCTGCAATGGACTTATCAATGATAACATATGGAGTTGACGATAATCCTGAAACCAAATCGCTTTGTTTGGTATGGAGTTACTAGCCACTAGATTTTTCACGGTTGCAACTGCAACGATAAGGATTAACTTTTTCAAAATGGCCGAACGGTTAGAACCTCTATCAATATGTTTCTACATTTACTTATGTTAGTATACAGCAACAGCACAACGGAAGTTTGTTTTTACCCTGCCCTTTCCTACAAACCCGATATTAAAAGTTTGAGATAAATCTAACTTAGTCTGTCTCAGATTTGTTACTCTTGCAATTTTTGAGGGACTAATATAGATGGTGGAGAACTCACTCTGTATGAGTGTATGGTATTATGCTTCTTACATTACTGTGTTCTCTTCGGGAAATATGTTCCTAGACTTTAGATTTTAATAGTGAAGATATTGGCAAACAGTTCAGATATAGGACACATAGAGATAACGGCTTTTATTATGAAACTTACCTATTCAGAGTTTTCATTGATTCAATTAATCTTTTACTTAGCTTGAGGAGGAAGAAAGACTGCCGTTAACTGTGATCGACTTTAACTCATAAAGGGTTTAACTAAGGTCCAGGGCCATAGCTACAGTCTTGGAGGCCCTGGAACAACAAATAATTATGGGGGTCCTACGTTATCTTTCCCTTCACTTCTACACCACTTTCATTTAGCAAGACTATTTTAATAGGGTTGTTATTTACTGTTTTTTTTCTGTTAAGATAGAAGAATGGGCATTTAAAACAGACAAAACACATATTTACTTGTCACATTGAGTTTAACATAAAACTGTAGAAGCTTGCTAACAAGTTGGCGAAGACGTTAGCTTTATACTGCAATGGACCCGGTTATCATTATTAATTTAGTGGTAGTCGTTAGGTCACGTAGAAGGCGCCTATCACGATGTAAAAACTTCTGCACCAGGCGGAGTACCACCCGTTATACGACATGCAAGCATGCATATAAAACTTACGAAGTTACAATATCCTAAGTCTACAGTGTAGACTTAGTCTACACAGATTGAGTTTTAACTGAAAACAGGATTACATTAAATTTTGTTTCCTAACTTTTTACAGAGACTTTTAAAACAGCGAGTGTAGGCTATTGCAGGCAAAATAGCAAAGGCGCTGTTATACATTATAAAATTTATAAGGCAAAACTGAAAAAAAAACGCTATTTATCTTTATGTTTCACTTGCATATTATTTGTTTTTTATACCTGTGCTACGAACTATATTAACAAGTCCATAACAACCAGGGCATTATATAAGCGGTCATATATAGTATATAACGCCCGCTTAGAGTTTACTTTGCAATCGGGACCGGTCTTACGGTTAGTAGTAATTTGGGTCATTAGGCGAGAAACTATAGCAAATTTACTAAAATTTATTACCGACAAACATAAAAATTTTTAGTTTTATAAATATTAGGTTGAGTCAAAAGTTTCTGCCACTTTGTAGCTAATTTTGTTTTGAAGAGTTTAACATAGGAGACATATTCAATTTGCATTGTTTACGTATGTCATTTTAAAGCTAATTGAATACAGATTTAGATTCTATATTTGCTTTCAAAATCATTTTTATAGCGACTTTTAAGTCTGCGAGTGTAGGAGTGTAGGCTATTGTAAGTAAAATAGCAAAGGCGCTGTTATACATTATAAATAAGTTTAATATGTTAATGTTTTAAAACTTGATATATTTTTAAATCGATTTATTTAATGTTTAAACAAGGTAAGTTTGGTTCAAAACTTTTTTAAGACAATTTCGTAAAAAACCTCCTCCGCTTTCGGGGGGCCCCTATGTTCGGTGGCCCCAGGCGCTGCGGCTCTACTAAGGTCTAACTAATATTTTTGCTTAAGACTAGAACTGAAGTAATATTGGTTCTATTGGACCTATTCTGACCTAGACCAGCACAGTATCTTAAGAGTAATTCTTCGCCCTACCTCTGTATTTTTGCTTGATTCACGTGGGGCGGTGCATTGTAACACATGAAGTGCGAATATTATATTCCAGGGCAACATCATTTACATCAATTTTCTTATGATCTATTTAGTTTCTTAAAGTTCCAAGAATGTGACGCAAATTCATTAAGCCGACGATTCCAAGAAATCTTCTATAGTAGATAAATAAGGTATTACAGGAATAATCCCACTGCACTGAAATGCAGTTTCTTAATTACAAGTGTTTCTCGTCCGATTACAGAAACTCGACTTTTCGCTTTAAGAGAATGTCTGTATTTCATGGAATTTTGTAGTTATCTATGTTTATTCATTAATTCACAAAGACGATTCAAGGACAAAGCTCTTGTAGAAAATGCTGCGTTTTTGCTACGCGGAATTTTGATTTCTCTTTAATAATTAAAGTTCCAATCACGATTAAATTAACTATAGTTGCAGTATTATAGTTATTTTCTATCGTTATCACAAATCAATACTTTGTCCTAGAATTGTTGACAGGACTTGCGTTTATATAACCATTATATATCATAACCATTTTATTTACTCCTTTTTTCAATAGATTAATTAAACATTAACGTAGGAGGCAAACAAGTTTAGTAAACAAGTAATCCCCGATTCAATAAGTTATTGTTGCTTGAGTATACAGCTTTAGTCTTTTAATAACTAAGATTACAAGTACTATTAAAATAGCTACGATGTACTTATGTTATAGGGCAGAGGTCTCCAAACTACGGCCCGCGGGCCACATCCGGCCCGTGATATGATTTTGTCCGACCCGCTGAAGAATTGTGAGGAAATGCGCCATTAGGCTAATTTTCCAATAAGAATCCGTAAAGAAACCATGAGGTATTGATATATTTCAAATGCATTAATTAAAAATGTATTCAAAATATATTCCATTCCTGTTTGAACATGGATATTATTCTGTTAATGTTAATATTGTTAATATTAATAATATACGTCGTACATATGGGGCTGCGAGTATAGTTGAGGGTAGCAATTGGAATTAAGCGTTAGTGTTAGATGCCAACAAGAATTTTTGCAGTAGTGTAATACTCAGTTTGTAAGTGCACAAATTAAATTATTATCTCAATTTAAGGAAAATCAGCGTTCAGAAAAGTTTGAATCATTACATCGTTGTTTAGATTCGCACCAAGACCTATTTACGAAGGCAAAACTCAAGAAAATGAAGTCTTAACATTGGTAAGTTACATGGTTGCTTATGTGTTGGCTAAAGGAGTATGATGGAAGCAGTGACTGAGTTATGCCCAGAAGAAATTAATATTTTTAAATTGATAAGTCTTGCGCCAAATACGATTGCTCGTTGCCTCGAAAATATGGAAAAAAGCATTGTTTTAGTCGGTATTCTCTCGCGCTGTATGAATCAACTAATAGATGTGATACCTTGCAACTCTTAGAATTTCTTCTTGGCGTATATGATGAACTTAATGTCACACAGGAATTAGTCTCACTCCACAGCATGCATGGCACTACAACAGGAGAGGATATCTTCAAAAGAATACAAAAACACTAATACAATATGATTTGGATCGAAATCGTCGAAAACATTTGATGGAGGAAAAGCACGTCTGGTATAAATATGGGTTTGGTTGGACAAATCACAAAAGCTTGTGAGGTGGCAGGAGTATTACAACCATGTTTCTTCACCCTGTAATCCATCAACAAGCATTTTGTGGAAAACACGTTGATATGAACTGTGTATTGAAACCTGTTGTTTCTATGGTAAATTTCATTTGCTCTCGTGCACTTAATCATCGCTAGTTTCGGTCTTTTCTTGAGGAATGTGACTCTGAGTATGTTGATTTAGCTGTGGAAAGGTTCTTTCGCGCTTCTTTTAGCTCAGTTAATACTTCTGGAAGGCCAGGTAAAAGATTGTAATTTTGCTTATGTATTTGCCATGCTGTGCAGAATTGTATAAAATCCTTTGATTGTGACGTTACAGATGTCCCAAGTCAGATTCAAATAGAAATTATTGATCTTCAGGAAAATGATCATATTAAAGACAAACACAAGGAAGGAAGCTTGGTCGACTTTTATAAATTTTTGAACCTTATGAGTTTCCAAATTTGAAGAAATTTACTTGTAGATTTATCTCCGTTTTTGGGCAACGTATCTCTGCGAACAAACCTTTTCGCGAATAAAATATATTAAATCAAAATATAGGACAAATTTATCTGATGAACATTTGAAGTCGCTACTTGTAAAGAATGTTTCAAAATTTAAACTTCAGTTTTTAAGGTTTTAAAAACAAAAAAATAGTTGCATCATTCTCATTGATGGTTTTAATTTGTGATGAAAATATGAGAATTTGCCGATTGTGTTTGTCTTTGTCAATAAAATGTAATAAAATAGAGTATGAAATGTGCGTTCAATAAAACTCATGTACCTATAGATATTTGTGTTTTTTTTTTCATTACGGCCCGCTGAAAAGTACTGAAGGCCCAATATGGTTCTCGTGGATAAAAGTTTGGAGTCCCTTGTATAGAGGATATGTCGTCCCCTTCAAAATGAAAAGGTGTAACTCACATTTTGTCAAAAGTGCGTTTGTAATTGTTAACAGTTTGTAGAGATACATCCTTTAGTACAATCAAGTGATTGATCTAAAAACTTCTTTGTTATTGAAATAAGATTATGTTTTTGTTAGTCGTTTCTCGGTTTATCTTAAATATTTTTATTGCAAGTCTTTTCAATTGCTCTCCTGTAAAGTTGTAAAACATGAGATACGCCATTTCGTTATGAAGAGGATGATATGTTAAGAAGTTCCTTACAGAATCTAAATTCAAAATCTCACAGTGATAAGTCAAAATTACTTGGAAAGGGTTTTTTCAAAATGTAGCAGATTTTGATTATGAATATAAAGCGTACAGCTTTTAAAAGAAAGATCGATTGATGTTACCATGTAGTGGAGCGCAATAGACTGGAAATGTCACTCCGTCCTCAAAAAAAAATCTTTCAGTGTAGAACCAGATTATAACCTCATGTATATAACCTCATACGATAGGTTATATACAGTGAAAAATTCTACATAAGAAATAGCTATTTGGCTAATTCCATGCCAAATCACATAATTTAAGAACATAACCGTGCTTTGATATCTCAGATTTTGTTCAATGGTTTTCCTTGCATAGATGCATATGAAATAACATTAAATTAATTTTTTCAAGTTTTTGGATGAAAATTTTGATGCAAATTCTGCTACCAGACACACTACATCATCTAACTAAAATTATCATAACTCCCTTATTTCTTGAGTTATCTGTCTCATCTTGGTGTCGGATTAAAGCTAGCTTTTTGGATCTTTTAGAGTATATCAAGCAACGTGCAAAAGACATTACACAGTAAAAAAGTAGTAGGCTGCCAAGGCAAATTTTACTGTTTTTACAAATTCTGACTTTGTTCCAGTGCTGCAATTATAACCTCTTGAAAACTTTTTTAAAGAATTGTCTTAGCATGTACTTAATGTGGTTAAAATATAAAAAGGATGTTTTTTGTAGTTTTGGAGAAAAAAAAATCATTTTTGAAAACTTGGTCTTCAGAGCCTGATACTTTTTTACCGTGCAATGTCTTTGCACGTTTTGTGATATACTCTGAAATATAGCTTGAATCTGGCTCCTGAATGAGCCAGATAACTCAAACAATAATCCAGTTATGCCAATTTCAGTTAAATGATTCAGAGTGTTGCATAGCAGAATTTCAAATGCAAATACTGCTATCCGACACTCTGCATCATCTAACCAAGATTGTCATAACTCCCTTATTTTTCTTAGTTATCTAGCTCATTCAGGTGTCAGATTGAAGCTAGTTTTTGGATTTTTCAGCAGTATTTCAAGAAACGTGCCAAAACATTGCATAGTAAAAAGGTAGAAGGCTCTGAAAGAAGGTTTTTAAAAATAGTTTTTTTCCAAAACTACAAAAACCGCCTTTTTTATTTTTTAACTATACCAAGCATATACTAAGATAATTCTATAAAAAAAGTTTTAAAAGGGTGATAGTAGCACAGGAGCAATGTCAAAATTTGTAAATACACTAAAATTTGATTTCGGAGCCTGCTAGTTTTCAACTGTGCAATGTCTTTGCAAGTTTCTACGATATACTCTGAAAGATCGAAGAATCAGCTTTAATCTGACACTTGGATAAGCGAGATAACTCAAAAAATAAGGGAGTTATGACAGTTCAGTTAGATGATGTCGAGTGACGGGTAGCAGAATTTACCAAAAATTTAAATTTTCAAAAAGTTCTACTTCGGACATTTTTGATCCAAAAAATCTAGAAAAATAATTGAATGTCATTTCATATGTATCTATGCAAGGAACAAAATCTGAGACATTGAAGCATATGGTCCTAGTCGACTTGGCATGAAATTAGCCATTTACGACATTTTTCTGCGGTGCATGACTTTTTTATTTCGAGAAAAATATCAGAAATTGATAATTTCAAGAAACTCTGTTTCTTTACGTCGTTATATCTTCAAACCTAATTTAGCTATCAAACTGGCTTTTTTTTCTAAATTAACGCACACATGAGCGGATACAACGGTGTTATTGCCGCTATCGAATATTATTTATTAATTTGTTTGAATTACAGCTAACTCATTACTTCCCTCTGAATGTACTCATATTTTCAAAGAGCGATAAACTTTTTTATTTATGAAAATTTTTATACATATTATCGTGGTATAGTACTTTAATAAAATAAAACCACAATACAACAGTTTACCACTACAATATATTTTTAAACAACAGATTTTTGCCCCGTCACTGGCTCCAACTTTAGTTTCAGTAAAGCAGTCGACAAATATCTCTGAAATTTATAGTACAATAACCTTACCTTACCAATTTCTAACATCAGTGGGTCCACCTTTAATCGTAACACCTGAGCTGGGAAAATTGTAACAAGCTGCAAATCACAAATTATTTTCACACAAGGAAGAAAAATGAACAATAAATAAAAATTAAATATATAGAAAGAAACACAAATTTTTATTTCTTTAAACACAAATAATAAATAAACAATTGACAAAAACTACTAATCAGCCTTTTAATATTTTTTTTTTATAGGTTATATTAATGTTTGGGATTTCTACTTCAATTTTTGTACCTTATAACTAAACTACTTATAATAATAATTTAATTAAAAATTAATGTAGCCGAATTTTCTCAATTCTTTTTTTTTATATATAAAAAAATAGTTTAAATTGTCTCATTCGTTAAGTCTTGTTATATTTTTTTTTATAATTTAAATAAAAATTGTCCGAAATGATCTTTTTATTTTATTTTACCTTATTTTATGTTACTGGCCAGTATAAATTTAAATTCACTTACAATTTTCGGTCGCACACTAGGCACTTCTTTAGATTTGAAAATACTGCTATGGTAACCACAACCAAACTCTTGACTGTTGGTGAGATTTTTAAAATGCAAGTCTGCAGAAAATTAAATTCTTCTTCAAATATATTTCAAACTACAAAGTTCCATAAGTGTTGAAATTATCCAAATCAATTCTATGATTTATTATTTTCTTGATATAATGACAAACAGGTAAGCTATATCCATTTATATGCATGAATTTCATTTATTCAAAATTTGTAACCTCACTTTATCTTTCTACTTTATTAAAATGCTTGTTTTTTATAGGTTATTAAATATGAGAACAACACGTCCTCCTTCTAATACGTTCTAGAGATTACTAATTGTTTTTCACAATACAAACTGCATTAAAACATATAGAAACAACAATAAAATAACATAATCAAGTATTCCATGGACCAAAATTTGACATTTCAAATTATTTTTAAATAAAATATTATTTTCTTTAAATTTTAGATTTAGACACATAAAAAGAATCCCCAACACTACCTTAAACTAATAAAATAACATTTCTATCTCAAAAACCCCACAATAACTCACAATTTTGAGTCGAACAATCAAATATTCACGCTTGACAAAAATTGCAATAAATTCCATTTAAATCTGTCCAACCACCAATTTAACTCATTAATCTTTATATAATCTGATTATCTAACTTTTCCCAATCGTTTGACATCAATAACAAACACTTACAATACAAAATTAACTTTATTCTCGGCACAGGTATATGGACATATTTAAATTGAATTGGCTGATAAAACAACTATAGAACTACAAAAACTTTATACAACTTACACAGCCAAGATGTTATTCAACTAAATTCCACAATAACATCATGAACCTAAATTAATTTAATTAGAACGGTGGCTCGACAAACCAATACCATGTATCGCAGAAGAAAAAAATCACCCTATTGAAAATTAAGCAAGGTAAGTTACTTTTATATATGCTAATTAACTCATAATAGCCCGTTTTATTTTATTCTAGGTGCCGTTTACCAAGTTTGAGCTATTGACGGTAGATTAAGAAAAACAATTCACGTACCAACCGTTGTATTAAAATTTACAATTATTAAATTATATACACACTTAAATGGTATCCTTTTGTTGAAATATAAAACTTTTTATGCATGTTAACATAATGTGAATAAATTATTCTTCTAAAGAAACCCATTTTGAAAATTATTTTCAAAAAATGGAGGTTATGTAATGAATAGATCGGATCGTTAAATAATCTTGCATGAAATGTAACTTTAACAAGAAATTATCGCAAAAAGAATGTATTTAACTTAATTCCTGTATATAGCTAGCTTCAAACATACTTCTGATACTATTAAATAAACCTTTTAACAAAGATTCAATTACGAAC
The DNA here is from genome assembly GCA_929113105.1 of Agrypnus murinus. Taxonomy (NCBI): domain Eukaryota; kingdom Metazoa; phylum Arthropoda; class Insecta; order Coleoptera; family Elateridae; genus Agrypnus; species Agrypnus murinus. The sequence continues at coordinate 135,718,514 of OV816023.1, read as the reverse complement.
GCCTGAAAGATAGGCAACCCAAATTACCTATTTAACATTTCTACCTGCAAATATCACAGCAATATGTATGCTCCGATACAATTGGAGCCAACAAGTAGTAGTGATACTAATGATTCTAATGACAATATTTTGAAACCCAACGAGCTCTCAGAAATAGTAGAAGGAATTGTGCTTTTGAAAACTGTTTTGAATTCCGGACAAAAATGTCCAATAATATTAGTACCCTCATTTGTACAATTTGTTTTCTTTCCATGGTTTTATTTATTTATTTAATATAAAGTATTTACAGGAATAAATCCCAAGAACAAATACTATTTATGAACACGCAGTATATGTTACTAACAAACATTTAAGTAGTAGAATTGTCGTTAATTATAAAATTACATTATATTATTATTCTTGCATTTTGGTATTAATACGCAACCTAATAACAAATCAAACGTTAAACACTTTAATAATGCAAGTGCAACTAAGCGCAACAGTGTTGACTAATCTACACAACAAAAGCTTCAATATAAAAGAAGAATAACGAAAATCGGCCTAGTAGAACCTTGTGCGCCTTGTGTTTAAAATATATAGATATTGCAGAAGAATCTTTGTTTGTATTGCTCTTGCTCCTCTACGCCTACCAGATTTTTCAATATTAGCGGGACTTAGCTTTGTACATTGATCAATCGAACCATAATCGAAGAAAAAACATTTTTAATTTCATCAAGAGAGATTATTATTTTTTTAGATACCAGATATATAAGTATGAACTTAATATCTAACTGTGCAACATCTAGAATATCGTGCTTAATGTCTACAGGCTAAATTTTCCCCAAATAAAAAATTTACTTCGTTTAAAATGCTTTTCTCTTAGCCTATAATAGTTAGAGCCTGGCATAATTTCTGGCAATGTACTAAAGAAATCTTGGTAAACATAAAGCTGCACAAACCCTGCTCGAATACTCTGCATAATTTTTGATGGCATAATTTTTCCTTACTAATCCAAACCCATAGCATTGACTTCCGTTTGTACGTCATGTGTCATTTATTTTATTTAATTTGCTTTCTAAATATGTTAATGTGTGTTTTCTTAATTACGTGTTTACTTACGTAATAATAATAATCGCCTCCTCCCTCCCGCACAAGCTTATAGCTGCTGGGGCCTGGTCTCAGGTTATGGGTTGTAGCAATTATTATATTAATAAAATCGTTGTTTTATTATTAACACTAAATGACTGCAATGCATTAGCTTTTCATTTTCCAACAAGGAATAATTTTCATTATTGTGTACTTAAATTTAGTATATTTCAAGTTTCATCTTTAATTAATTCATAATTATGTTTATTAAGCCCAAACCCCACTTTGATTTTCTTGAAAAAGTGGATTAATTTTATGATTTTTGTAATCAAATTGCGTTTCACAATGCATACAGTCTTGGACAAAATATTTTTTGTATTTTTATTTTAGCAATGCATATAAAGTATTAAGAATAGGGATGTACGTAAAAATAGCTGTAACAATTTTGCTTAGTATAAGTATTACTCATTTTGTGGAAGACTTAGTCAGTTCTTGTCAGGGACTTGGACCCAAATGTAATTTCAGCATGGTTTCAGTTCCGGATTAGTGCTTTTAAATCAATTTTGTAAAAAAGTGGAAACAATGCAGGCGTATGAAATCTAGGTTTCTTGAAAAGCATGAAGATTGGTTGGAGAAAGAATATACTTTTCCTGAAAATATCTTTACAATCACGAAAGAAAAAGAAGTGTCGACCGCTATTCCGTATAAACCACAATAAGTCTTGACCTTTTTAATTTGAAATAATTGGCACGCAAGTATTCCTCAAGAGCCTGAGCACATCTCTGGGCATGCTTCTTAATAGATATCTTAATAGTATCTCCAGGAACATTTCCAACATCTGGTATTCGAAGAACTGTAATGTGGTACGTCATAGTAACTATTGGGCACTCTGTATGTGTCTGTTATAGAAGAAAATAGTATAAGGCTGCAGTCTCACTGAGCTACCGTCAACCACCCACAGTCATCAACTAAAATTTAAACATGCATTAATCAATAGCGCTGGTCCCACTAAACCACTGTTAGGATTTTGTTGAATGTTGGTAGTTGGTGGTCAGCGGAGGTTAACAATCCGCACATGCTAGTAGACATGATGAAAATAGACACCAAAAATTTGAATTTCCTGTCTATAGGTCGTTCGTTTTTGGTAATTGGTAGTGAAAACTTTCCAAAACAAAAATTTTCTGCGTTTGTTTATAAGCTGGGGCACTAACTATTGATAAGATTTTCTCAACTGCTCCCTATGAAGAAAAGTTTTCCGTACCCACATATTTCGTGTTTTTTTATGTTTTATTTCACATGTACCGTAGTACATGATTATAACTTCTTCGCTATCCGATTCATGATTAAATGATTAATAGGAAATAATAACAGTGCTTGCTAAGTTGGCAATATGTCTACCTCAGAGATAAACATAAAACAAGCACGAAATTTAAAATTTTACGTGGCACTTGTAGTCACTACTTGCTTCAGTGGGACCCCAAGCGATATTTTAATTGGAGGTAGTCGATCATAGTGCCCTCTGCCCTAGTAGCCCATATATATTATATAAATATTCGTTTTCAAATATTTAAAATATATCTTTTTCGACATCCGCCTAAATATTTAGCTAATATATTATTTAAAATTCCTGGCAGTCTGGTTGCTTACTATGAAATACTACACGCTAAATAACAGATGCTAACAAGTTATAACAAACACAAAGGTTGACACTTTAAAAATACTGTAATAAAATACGAGTGTTTATTGAAGGTCATCACTTTGTAAGTAGTAAATATGAGAGAAATAAAGGCATTTAAATTACGTTATAAAACATCTGTTTAAGAAGAGATTCATTATCATTATGTACGTAAATATTTGCCGTGTTTTCGGTAATTTTTCGTAAAATAATCTTTGTTACTGGTTTCAACTGAATACCCACGATGACAACATACAATGCAATACACAATAAACGCCTAACTATTCAACATTGTATTGTATATCTAATTTCTATAATAAAAAAATTTGTAGGAAATAAGTAAAGTCTAGAACATCTTCAATTTTAGTTATAATTTAACAAGTAGTTAGTAACAAGTAGCAAATTCCCATGCCTATCCCGCTAATTACGTTGTAACAGTATTTGTAGTATATGTACTTCCGTTTCCAATTCCACTGTTTCTAAAAAACATATTTGCAAATATTCAAATTCCTTAAAACAATATAAAAATAATAATGAATCAACAAAAATTTTACCTAGGTAATATACCGTTATAAAATTGTGACCGTGAACTTAAAAAACAAAACGTTGCAAATATATAAATCTGCTTTAGTGTCATTCAACCTTAACATAACAATAACAAACTCCGATCTTTTAAGTTGCAGACAAAACATATCGAATTTTTGTTTTTAAAAACAAGACTGCCTTCCGTAACTAGGTCAGCTACGAATGACAGGACCGGATCCAAAATTCAATGAAACTTTAAAATTCATTTTCTGGAAAACTATTCGTTTTTGACCTATACTTGTCAAGGTAAATTAGCTCTACTGTCTCCCCGCTTCCTATCATTTAAAGGATATCAGATGTGTCTGAATCACCCTATAGAATTGAGAAAAAAAAGATGAATTTATCTAGAAATAGATAACTAACAATGTCGTATAAAACAGTTTCAAATCATTGTAATATACACACCTGATTAATAATAATAATAATAATAATTGCTACAACCCATAACCTGGAAACCAGGCCCCAGAAGCTATAAGCTTGTGCGGGAGGGAGGGGGCGATTATTATTATTACGTAGGCCCTATGTGCGGCTGCAGCCGACTTACAGATGGAACAGCGCAAATCCCACATTTGTGTCACAGCTAAGGGAAACTGCAGAAAACCTTAACCAGATCTGCCGGGACCGGGAATCGAACCCGGGCCGCCTGGGTGCAAGTCCGGCACGCCAGACATTACACTACCAAGTTTAATATAACAAAAGATTCTTACATGCGCAATTTGTAACTATAATAACCCTATTAATAACATAGGAATGATGGAAAGCACATAACATACGGGAAGGTAACGCCCACGAAAAGGCGCCAAATCCAAATATATGATTTTTATTATGTTCATTGAAAACATCCCTATTAACTCATTAACAAAATGATTATTTGTAAGGTGGGTAAGCATATTATTGTAATTAGAAAAATATAGTGATTGTGAATAACTCCGAGAATGCTGTAAATAAATATACCTAAGTTTAATATTTATAAAATAATATATTAGGACGTAATAATAGATTTTGACCGATAGTGTGATGGTGAGCTATTTGCAATGCAATTCTGATTTGTCATTGAAAAGCAAGTTAACTTAATATATAGTGTTAAAATCTGTTATTAGGTTCATATATATTATAAATATTGCAACCAAATATTAAACTTATATTTATCTACGACATTCTGTTAAAGACTCACGTTTATACAGAATAATAATAAAATATTTGTTTGATATTAAAAATTGCACACGAATAACATATTTATTAAATATTGTTGTATATCAATATATTTCTAAATACTTCATGTTCAGTATTTTATAAATATTATCTTAATCTTTTAAATATTTAAAATACATAATATTATATGAAATGAAAAGGACAAAGAAGCAGTAATGAAAAATAAGAAAAAACTAAAAGATTTAAAAACAGATAAAATATACATTAACGATGATCTAACAAAAAAAGAGAGGGAAAAACAAAGACAAATAAGATTAATGGCACAGGATGAGGAAGCAAAAGGAAAAGTCGTAAAAATTGGATAAATGGGAAGTAATCGTAGAAGGGATAGAATGACGATGGAACAAACGTACAAAAAAACTAGAAACAGTAAAGTCAACAAACTAGAACAGAATAATAGGGTCGGCAAAACGGAGATGGACAAGGCAAATGTAAAGGACACGATTTTGATACAAGGAAATGAATCAGGAGTAAAAAGAGGTACTAAAACAAGAAATGATAAGAAGAAAGAAAATAATATATTGAAAATAGGGACATGGAACACAAGAAGTCTGAAAGGAAAAGAAGGAGAGGTGATATACGAATTTAACCTAGCCGAATTAGACATATTAGTAATAACGGAAACTAAGAAAAAAGAGAATGGAGAGTTAGAATTGGAAGGCGGGCATGTGTTAGTTTACAGTGCAGTGCCAAAAGATAATAGAGCAGCCGCAGGTGTAGGATGTATGATTAAGAAAGAACTGGTAAATAAAATTACAAATTGGAAAGGATGGTCAGAAAGAATAATTACAATCGACATAATTCTAAACAAAATTGACAAAATAACAATAATCGGAGTTTACGGACCCAATGATGATGACACAAAAGAAACAAAAGATAAATTTTGGGATGACTTGACAAGAGTTACAGAAAGTAGTACAGGGAACTAATCATAGCAGGTGACTTCAATGGTAGAGTTGGAGTGAGAAGAAATGGATCAGAAAATGTAATAGGAAGATATGGAGAGAACAAAAGGAATAACAATGGAGTGAGATTAATAGATTATTGTACGGTACATAACTTAATAGTAGCCAACACCTTTAACCACAAAGATATCCACAAATTTACCCGACAAACACCAAACACAGACGAAAGATCTATCATAGAATATGTATTAGTAGAAAGACATAACAAAAAGTTTATTAAAGACGTACGAGTAAGAAGAGGGGCAGAAATATACAGCGACCACTATCTTGTCGTTGCAGAAATAAAAAGGATAAAGGATAAAAACATAAAAGAAGAGCAAGAGAAACAAACAGTAAAACAAGAAACAATAAAGACATATAAATTGCAAGAAAAAGAAGTAGCAGTCAAATATGAACAGATAGTGAGCATATCTATACATAGTAATACAGCAAAAGTAGGTATTGGGTCAGTTGAGTCCATCCCCTCTCCTTTTTTTTTGGCCACGCCTACTGCTCTCTGATTGGCTATCCCTACTCCTGTAGCTCCTCCCCTTGCTTCTGATTGGTCGACGCCATCTTGGACGACACGCCTACTATTTTGAATCGCCATTTTGAATAGCCATTTTGAATCGCCATTTTGAATCGCCATTTTGAATAGCCATTTTGAATCGCCATCTTGGATCGCCATTTTGAATCGCCATTTTGAATCGCCATTTTGAATCGCCATTTTGAATAGCCATTTTGAAACGCCATTTTGGATCGCCATTTTGAATAGCCATTTTGAATCGCCATTTTGAATAGCCATTTTGAAATGTCATTTTGAATCTGTCAATTTTGAATGTCATTTACATATCCGCCATTTTGTATCTATCATTTTCAATATGTCATCTTAGATTTCCCGCCCTTGGATTTGAATTTTTAGTACTGCTACTGCCATCTATCGGTGACGTCATGTCAACGGTATAGTAGATTCCTCTCTCTCGCTCTCGCTTGGTTCAGGCCCTCTCTCTCGCTTGGCTCTGACCCTCTCTCTCGCTCTTGCTCTGGCCCTCTCTCTCGCTCTCGCTTGGCTCTGACCCTCTCTCTCGCTCTTGCTCTGGCCCTCTCTCTCTCGCTCTCGCTCTGACCCTCTCTCTCGCTCTTGCTCTGGCCCTCTCTCTCGCTCTCGCTTGGTTCAGGCCCTCTCTCTCGCTCTCGCTTGGCTCTGGCCCTCTCTCTCGCTCGGCTTTCGCTCTGGCTCTCTCTCTCTCTCGCTCTCGCTTGTCATTTCCAACTTGTCATTATTTCCCGCCCTTGGATTTGAATTTTTAGTACTGCTACTGCCATCTATCGGTAACGTCCTGTGATCGGTATAGTAGATTTCTATACACCTGTAGATAGGCAACCTGCTACACTTTTTTATAAAAATTAATGGATCCAACGAGTTTCGAACCAGGGTTCGTAAAGTACGTCTGTTTACAAGTCCATAGCTTAACCCCGAGACCACGGAGCTTGTCTTTTAAATTACTGCATACGAGTTATTTATAAAAATGTTTTCACGTATATTTGATTAAATCCAATTTATTTAAAAATAATTCCCGGAAAATATTTATAAATATTGTACATTAATAATATTAAATCTTTAGGATTCAAAAATTATAAGCCAATTATGATTATTATCATGAGTCATTGAGATGAGACAATTATTAATCTTATATGAGCCAATCGTGAAGAAACTCAAGAAATTTTTCTTGATACATCTTAAATATAACAATTTGAAAACTATATACAGATATTATTGAGGCCCGTAACATCAGTAGATCCGCGGCTTTTTATATCAGTACAAAATAATTAGATATAGTTATATTTACTATCTATTCTTTTAAACAGCAGTTATACTTTCCATGATTACTTTATAGTCGGGTATGTAGTACCATTATTATCCTACATTAACTTATATGAAAAATGAGATCGGTAAGGTAAAAACATGACGTCTTGATTGTAAAATTTATTCTCTGTAACGATGATTTCACCATTGCTAATGAATTTCCAATTAGCGGGTGTAGAAAGTTAAAATTCAAACATGAAAGACTATTGGTTCAATCGAAATATTTTAAAAGTTGCCGACGGCTAATTATTATTTAATAACAACTGTAAATTCTGAGTAAATCTGTTTGGATATTTCCTGAAGCCTAGATCAATTTTGTTTGTATTAAAATCTAGAAATTTCAGAAAAACGGTTTTAAAATAAATTGTATATAGTTATACATTGTGAAATAAAAAATGCAAGAATAAAATACATACACGGATTAAACTAAACTATATATATTAAGAAATATTAATTACGGCTTTTATAGCATCTTACAGGAAAAAGATTACAGTCAATCAAGATCACAACACATATCATTAACTAGATATCAAAAATAAATATATTATATATTGAAGGTAAAGACATGAGGATATCCATCGTTTGACTAATGTCTATTTATTAAAACAAATAAGTTATGAAATGAAGCAGGGAGTCTATTCAATGAACATTGCCTAATACTTTTATGATTTTTCTAGCCTATAGATCAGCAGTTAGAAACACGGGCCTGCTAAATGCCTGCAATTCACCTACCCTATCAATATGTTGTACAATTTTAGATATGTAATGTATACGTTTTGTTTCTTACTTAAGTCTATTTTGTTTGTATGTTTGTAATATTTAGACATTTACGAAAATTAAATCAAGCTGAACAGCAGATTACTATTTTAAATTTAATAGATCATACGAATTATCTTTCTCTGTTCTGAATGACTGCATTGTATATCATGATGTGATATCATACAATTATATTCTAGTAAGAATTGTAATAAAGTCACTGCTATAAATAACAACATTCTTTATCACGATCATCTATCATTATCATAATCATCTAATGTCATGCAGAGTCAGCAGTTAGCTCCTAAGTTCGTATATGCGAGAATCGGTATTATATAACACACACATCAGTCTACATTCAGTGCTCTAATATTGATAGGAACTTTCTAGAATCTATAAAGTTGTACTACATATATTCAACTAATTTGAATATACGATAACTGATACTCATTATACTTCTATGCACACAATCGAGGTATCAGTACACTCCAACCGCGTGATCAAAATTGTAGTATTCAAATCAAGCTTCCTAGCCCCTATACAAGTATTCTAGAACACAGAATATTCATCACTAAACGTATTCTTCATATATGAAATCATAAAATTCGAGTCTAACTACTGACGAGGTGAAAGAATAGGTGCAATCGGTTTATGCCCATACCAAGCTCCCTATGATTATTATAAATGTCTTAACAGAATAAAAAAGGGTGAAATGAATATAACTTATAGGATTTAATCAAACCAGAAGAATATCGATATATCCTACGTTGAGAAAATAATTATACTATGTAAGCAGCGATACGCTACATATGATTGCGAGCCTGAGTATAAGCATAAACCCTATACTACAGATTTTTATCTTTTTTCATTATATCTACTACAGACGAGGTGAATGAATAGGTACATTTAACATGCGTATGCTACTATTATCTAATTTTCTAGGTTTCTAGACGTAATGTAATTTTGAACAGATTTTAACCCTTTTCGTTCTATCTACTACCCCTGTAAGCGATTTCTACATATACGTTCTTATTGTTTATACACCATATAGATATTCGTAGCATCTAAAGTAAACTCTTATTTAAACGTTATTTTACAATATATCATACATTTCAGCAACTCCGAAATATGAAGATATGTAATAATTTACTATATACTTTTGTAGGATATTAACTCGTATAATTAATACTAATTTGTAATTATCTTCGATACCTTCGAAATATAAGTCTATAACATATCTACCCAAAAGATTCGCCGACAAACTTACTGAAGATAAAGTGGTCGATCTCAAATCAAAAGATAGCGAATACAACTCTGTCTCTAGGATTGGTTTACCTAGGTAAAGTAAAGACAGAAAGATATCAACTGTATGCTGACTGTATGTTCATCGAGACGAATAAGGTATGAAATGTAACAGGTAGTCTATTCAATGAACATTGCCTAATACTTTTTTCTGATTCTTCTTCTACCCTATGAATCCGCATTTAGAAACATGGACCTGCTAAATGCCTGCAATTCACCTACCCTATCAGTATGTCGTACAATGCAAACATTTAATATTATTATTAAAATTTTATAAATAAAAACGATAAAAGAAGTTTATAGTTTTCATTTATTTTTATGTTAAACATATACGGTAGCAGGATCTAGATCGATGTATACAAATTCATATATGACAGAAATGTTATGTATCTCAATACATACCTAAAACGTATTCTTCGTATATTCAGTAAGAGCTACCCATTTTTTTCTTTTTTTCTAGACATTCGAATTTTGAACAGCTTAATAATATGTTTTCTCATTTAATCATAATTAGGTTGACTTTATATAGTATTTTTCAGGAAAACCTTCTTCAGAAAACCCCTAATGATTCTTTAATTTACATAAAAAAAAATTAAAACATTTGATTACACAATAATCCCATTTTCGATACCTTCGAAATATAAGTCTATAACATATGTTTAGGTCTTTATAACTTTGAAACACAGGGTAGTTACCTCTTGCAAAATTTACAGTTATGAGAACCCTGAAGACTTAACCTGGAGAAATAAATCAGATAAATATTTTACTTTTATTGAAACGATAACTTTGCATACTAATATATGAAAATAATATAATGTATATCACCTGATAAATAAAATTGAAATTATTCTTATTCTTTTACAATGAAATGTGTTTTGGAAAAACACGATCAAACGTTATGTATACTAATGCAGGAGTTCTGTTAACGCATTCGTTATTTAGAGATTCACTTATAAGTACACTATCTATTTAGCTGATTCAATAAAAATTTCATTATTTTTAAAATTCCTAACTAGGGACCTACTGATAAGCGTTATATTATACCAGGTACGTATGATACTCTACTGCTGATTGCATACCTGATGAACGCAGTTGTACAAAGTAATATAGGATATACGTTACAGAGAAGTTTAATTTTCCGTGCAACAAATGACCTATATATATATTTTATGTACAATGCTGACATTAACATATTTAGCGCATACCTGTTGAACATAGCTCTACAAAGTAATATTTAAAAGACTTAAAAGGCTTATATTTTAGAGATCGGATACAGGCGCATATATTCCTGTATATTACCTCTAAATTTTACTTTAACAATACATGTAGTCAGGTTAGGCGTAAATAACAATTAGGGATATCAAAGCCATACTAACTGAACGCTAACATAATATGCTCTACAGGTCAAACTCAATTAATTAACCCTGGGGCTATACATCCTTAGGCTAGAAACAGTCTTAAAACAAAAAAAAATTGCTGAGTCCTACCTGTTAGACAAGAAATCAGAGTATGGGCGTGATAAATAAAACATATAAAGTTATTTTACAAACATTTATTTAGTATACATAACATAATACAAGAATATAGAGCATAAGTTGTTTTCTATGACGACTGTTGTAGTTCTACGGGTCTCTGAGTCGTCGTATGCCCTCGCAGCAATACTAATACGTATAAAGTCCGACGACTGACTTATTGGAACTGTACCGATAGCCCTTTCCTTGTTCAACTCTTCGTTACTATCATAGTTGGTAAACGAGGAACCACATTCATCAATACCCAAATGCATGGCTGAAGTCATATCTTCTTCTTCTTCTTCTTCTTCTGTCTCAACGATATCAGTAGGTCCATTTGCTTCCTTTACCAGAGCTGTCTTTACAACATTTGCGTTATTATGTACGTTTTTTAAATGCCTTTTATAGCTGTCGATGCGTGAAAGATATTTGAAGCAATTAGAACACCGGACTTTGATTGATTCGTGAACGCTTTTAATATGTCTTTTTAAGTGGCCACGACGTGAAAAAGTTTTGACACAGCTAGAACACTGGATTCTGTTTGAATCGTGCTTGGTTTTTACGTGTCTCTTGCAAGTGAATGGCCTCGCGAAAGACTTGAAGCAAACCGGACACTGTATTTTTGCAATCCTGTCGACCAGAGTCATTCTTCTTACATACGTCGTTAGCGTGCTGCTCTATTTCGACTAATGAAGGAACAGGAACACTACCCCGCCTATTTATACTGATCGACCAGCGCAATCGGTTGTTCTCGGTTATAATCGTAAGCGCTCGGAGCAATATGTATGCTCGAGAATGAATCGCAGGTTCTATCCTAAGTGTATGTAACCCGGAACCGATGTCCGTGCATTTTAAATTATCAAAGTTACCATATAAACATGAATATTTACTACATTTGCTTTAATTCTTGTTCCCTCCCTACCTACCTACCTACCGTAAACAATATGACATATCTGCGTCTAAATACAGTGAACGAAAGTACTAGAGGAACTTAATACCTTAGATCACGGCTGTTTCTGGATACGTGATTTCCTCTTACAATATCTATAGTTATGAGAACCTTGAAGACTTAGCCTGGAGAAATAAAACATCGTCAGTTTAAAAGAAATAAGTCCGTCGCCATCTTTAAACGTTATTTTACAATACATCATACATTTTCAATAGCTTCGAAATACGCAGATATGTAATAATATACTATATACTCTTGTAGGTTATTCAACGTATCTATAGTAAATTCTTATGATTAATAATAATCTGTAACCTTATTGTTTTTTATTACATCACAGGTTAGAGCGTACGAATATAATTTAGATTAGATTAGGTTAGAGCCTACGAATACATTTTTAGGGCAGAACGTAGGGAGCAGAGTAAGTACAAAACAACATACTTTCATACAAGAACGTTTATTGATACGAGTAGTTTCGACGCTACTTAAAACATAATACATAACTTATATATATATATAATATCTATTAAAATAGTACATTTCGTATACACTAATAATGGTACTACATACCCGACTATAAAGTAAACATGGTAAGTATAACAGCAGTTTAAAAGAATAGATAGTAAATATAACTATATCTAATTATTTTATAAAATACTATGTTAACTAAGAGGTTATATACAGAATATATGCGCCTGTATTCGACCTCTAGAGGGTTCATAAGACTAGATTAGACCACACCAGACCAGACCAGACTAGACCAGACCAGACCAGACCAGACCAGACTAGACCAGACCAGACCAGACCAGACCAGGCCAGACCAGACCAGACCAGACCAGACCAGACCAGACCAGACCAGACCAGACCAGATCAGACCAGACCAGACCAGACTAGACTAGAGTATAGATGATAGACTGTAAAATCATGAACAATTATACCACCTGTAATATAATTGAGCTTACTTGATATTTTAAAATTAGTGGCTGAATCTAATTATTACAGAAATTCAATTGTAGAAACTGAAGATGTAATCTTTAAAACATCTAAAGTTAGAAGTTTTTAGTAGTCAGGTTAGATTAATAGAGGGTGTTATAATCAAATCGTTTTTAGAAACTATTTGTTTTGTAAGATTGGCTCCGTAAGGAAAAACAACATAGCTGTAGTCTTGATTTTGAAATTGAGATAGCTCGGGACAAAACGATGAATACAAAGTTTAGAAGTTTATTTCAAAATTCTGTGATAAAAAACATTAATTCTTCTTTACTTTACTTTAAAACCCAAAATTGCATGATAAATCAATATAATATTGATATAATATTAGTTGGGTTACAGTCTACGAATATATTTTAGGTTAGATTTAGATCGCACGCGACCTAAATCTAACCTAAAATATATTCGTAGACTGTAACCCAACTAATATTATATGTAAGTTTTTCGAATGTTAATGACGATTTTGTAAGTAACTACAATGGTCTAACCTAATAAATATTTTATGAACTAATCTTAATAGAGATCTTTTGTAAGTAGCTACATGCTCTAACCTAATAAATGTTTTATGAACTAATCTTAATAGAGATTCTTGAATCTTTGCAACAACCGGAGTCTAAAATCTATAACCTTAATATAATTTTTGGGGGTCTAACCTAGATTGGTTCATTTAATTTAATCATTTATATTAATATTATATTGATTTATCATGCAATTTTGGGTTTTAAAGTAAAGTAAAGAAGAATTAATGTTTTTATCACAGAATTTTGAAATAAACTTCTAAACTTTGTATTCATCGTTTTGTCCCGAGCTATCTCAATTTCAAAATCAAGACTACAGCTATGTTGTTTTTCCGTACGGAGCCAATCTTACAAAACAAATAGTTTCTAAAAACGATTTGATTATAACACCCTCTATTAATCTAACCTGACTACTAAAAACTTCTAACTTTAGATGTTTTAAAGATTACATCTTCAGTTTCTACAATTGAATTTCTGTAATAATTAGATTCAGCCACTAATTTTAAAATATCAAGTAAGCTCTATTATATTACAGGTGGTATAATTGTTCATGATTTTACAGTCTATCATCTATACTCTAGTCTAGTCTGGTCTGGTCTGATCTGGTCTGGTCTGGTCTGGTCTGGTCTGGTCTGGTCTGGCCTGGTCTGGTCTGGTCTGGTCTGGTCTAGTCTGGTCTGGTCTGGTCTGGTCTGGTCTAGTCTGGTCTGGTCTGGTGTGGTCTAATCTAGTCTTATGAACCCTCTAGAGGTCGAATACAGGCGCATATATTCTGTATATAACCTCTTAGTTAACATAGTATTTTATAAAATAATTAGATATAGTTATATTTACTATCTATTCTTTTAAACTGCTGTTATACTTACCATGTTTACTTTATAGTCGGGTATGTAGTACCATTATTAGTGTATACGAAATGTACTATTTTAATAGATATTATATATATATATAAGTTATGTATTATGTTTTAAGTAGCGTCGAAACTACTCGTATCAATAAACGTTCTTGTATGAAAGTATGTTGTTTTGTACTTACTCTGCTCCCTACGTTCTGCCCTAAAAATGTATTCGTAGGCTCTAACCTAATCTAATCTAAATTATATTCGTACGCTCTAACCTGTGATGTAATAAAAAACAATAAGGTTACAGATTATTATTAATCATAAGAATTTACTATAGATACGTTGAATAACCTACAAGAGTATATAGTATATTATTACATATCTGCGTATTTCGAAGCTATTGAAAATGTATGATGTATTGTAAAATAACGTTTAAAGATGGCGACGGACTTATTTCTTTTAAACTGACGATGTTTTATTTCTCCAGGCTAAGTCTTCAAGGTTCTCATAACTATAGATATTGTAAGAGGAAATCACGTATCCAGAAACAGCCGTGATCTAAGGTATTAAGTTCCTCTAGTACTTTCGTTCACTGTATTTAGACGCAGATATGTCATATTGTTTACGGTAGGTAGGTAGGTAGGGAGGGAACAAGAATTAAAGCAAATGTAGTAAATATTCATGTTTATATGGTAACTTTGATAATTTAAAATGCACGGACATCGGTTCCGGGTTACATACACTTAGGATAGAACCTGCGATTCATTCTCGAGCATACATATTGCTCCGAGCGCTTACGATTATAACCGAGAACAACCGATTGCGCTGGTCGATCAGTATAAATAGGCGGGGTAGTGTTCCTGTTCCTTCATTAGTCGAAATAGAGCAGCACGCTAACGACGTATGTAAGAAGAATGACTCTGGTCGACAGGATTGCAAAAATACAGTATCCGGTTTGCTTCAAGTCTTTCGCGAGGCCATTCACTTGCAAGAGACACGTAAAAACCAAGCACGATTCAAACAGAATCCAGTGTTCTAGCTGTGTCAAAACTTTTTCACGTCGTGGCCACTTAAAAAGACATATTAAAAGCGTTCACGAATCAATCAAAGTCCGGTGTTCTAATTGCTTCAAATATCTTTCACGCATCGACAGCTATAAAAGGCATTTAAAAAACGTACATAATAACGCAAATGTTGTAAAGACAGCTCTGGTAAAGGAAGCAAATGGACCTACTGATATCGTTGAGACAGAAGAAGAAGAAGAAGAAGAAGATATGACTTCAGCCATGCATTTGGGTATTGATGAATGTGGTTCCTCGTTTACCAACTATGATAGTAACGAAGAGTTGAACAAGGAAAGGGCTATCGGTACAGTTCCAATAAGTCAGTCGTCGGACTTTATACGTATTAGTATTGCTGCGAGGGCATACGACGACTCAGAGACCCGTAGAACTACAACAGTCGTCATAGAAAACAACTTATGCTCTATATTCTTGTATTATGTTATGTATACTAAATAAATGTTTGTAAAATAACTTTATATGTTTTATTTATCACGCCCATACTCTGATTTCTTGTCTAACAGGTAGGACTCAGCAATTTTTTTTTGTTTTAAGACTGTTTCTAGCCTAAGGATGTATAGCCCCAGGGTTAATTAATTGAGTTTGACCTGTAGAGCATATTATGTTAGCGTTCAGTTAGTATGGCTTTGATATCCCTAATTGTTATTTACGCCTAACCTGACTACATGTATTGTTAAAGTAAAATTTAGAGGTAATATACAGGAATATATGCGCCTGTATCCGATCTCTAAAATATAAGCCTTTTAAGTCTTTTAAATATTACTTTGTAGAGCTATGTTCAACAGGTATGCGCTAAATATGTTAATGTCAGCATTGTACATAAAATATATATATAGGTCATTTGTTGCACGGAAAATTAAACTTCTCTGTAACGTATATCCTATATTACTTTGTACAACTGCGTTCATCAGGTATGCAATCAGCAGTAGAGTATCATACGTACCTGGTATAATATAACGCTTATCAGTAGGTCCCTAGTTAGGAATTTTAAAAATAATGAAATTTTTATTGAATCAGCTAAATAGATAGTGTACTTATAAGTGAATCTCTAAATAACGAATGCGTTAACAGAACTCCTGCATTAGTATACATAACGTTTGATCGTGTTTTTCCAAAACACATTTCATTGTAAAAGAATAAGAATAATTTCAATTTTATTTATCAGGTGATATACATTATATTATTTTCATATATTAGTATGCAAAGTTATCGTTTCAATAAAAGTAAAATATTTATCTGATTTATTTCTCCAGGTTAAGTCTTCAGGGTTCTCATAACTGTAAATTTTGCAAGAGGTAACTACCCTGTGTTTCAAAGTTATAAAGACCTAAACATATGTTATAGACTTATATTTCGAAGGTATCGAAAATGGGATTATTGTGTAATCAAATGTTTTAATTTTTTTTTATGTAAATTAAAGAATCATTAGGGGTTTTCTGAAGAAGGTTTTCCTGAAAAATACTATATAAAGTCAACCTAATTATGATTAAATGAGAAAACATATTATTAAGCTGTTCAAAATTCGAATGTCTAGAAAAAAAGAAAAAAATGGGTAGCTCTTACTGAATATACGAAGAATACGTTTTAGGTATGTATTGAGATACATAACATTTCTGTCATATATGAATTTGTATACATCGATCTAGATCCTGCTACCGTATATGTTTAACATAAAAATAAATGAAAACTATAAACTTCTTTTATCGTTTTTATTTATAAAATTTTAATAATAATATTAAATGTTTGCATTGTACGACATACTGATAGGGTAGGTGAATTGCAGGCATTTAGCAGGTCCATGTTTCTAAATGCGGATTCATAGGGTAGAAGAAGAATCAGAAAAAAGTATTAGGCAATGTTCATTGAATAGACTACCTGTTACATTTCATACCTTATTCGTCTCGATGAACATACAGTCAGCATACAGTTGATATCTTTCTGTCTTTACTTTACCTAGGTAAACCAATCCTAGAGACAGAGTTGTATTCGCTATCTTTTGATTTGAGATCGACCACTTTATCTTCAGTAAGTTTGTCGGCGAATCTTTTGGGTAGATATGTTATAGACTTATATTTCGAAGGTATCGAAGATAATTACAAATTAGTATTAATTATACGAGTTAATATCCTACAAAAGTATATAGTAAATTATTACATATCTTCATATTTCGGAGTTGCTGAAATGTATGATATATTGTAAAATAACGTTTAAATAAGAGTTTACTTTAGATGCTACGAATATCTATATGGTGTATAAACAATAAGAACGTATATGTAGAAATCGCTTACAGGGGTAGTAGATAGAACGAAAAGGGTTAAAATCTGTTCAAAATTACATTACGTCTAGAAACCTAGAAAATTAGATAATAGTAGCATACGCATGTTAAATGTACCTATTCATTCACCTCGTCTGTAGTAGATATAATGAAAAAAGATAAAAATCTGTAGTATAGGGTTTATGCTTATACTCAGGCTCGCAATCATATGTAGCGTATCGCTGCTTACATAGTATAATTATTTTCTCAACGTAGGATATATCGATATTCTTCTGGTTTGATTAAATCCTATAAGTTATATTCATTTCACCCT
The DNA here is from genome assembly GCA_929113105.1 of Agrypnus murinus. Classification (NCBI taxonomy): domain Eukaryota; kingdom Metazoa; phylum Arthropoda; class Insecta; order Coleoptera; family Elateridae; genus Agrypnus; species Agrypnus murinus. Next base: position 135,700,632 of record OV816023.1, on the reverse strand, counting down.
TTTTTATTCTGTTAAGACATTTATAATAATCATAGGGAGCTTGGTATGGGCATAAACCGATTGCACCTATTCTTTCACCTCGTCAGTAGTTAGACTCGAATTTTATGATTTCATATATGAAGAATACGTTTAGTGATGAATATTCTGTGTTCTAGAATACTTGTATAGGGGCTAGGAAGCTTGATTTGAATACTACAATTTTGATCACGCGGTTGGAGTGTACTGATACCTCGATTGTGTGCATAGAAGTATAATGAGTATCAGTTATCGTATATTCAAATTAGTTGAATATATGTAGTACAACTTTATAGATTCTAGAAAGTTCCTATCAATATTAGAGCACTGAATGTAGACTGATGTGTGTGTTATATAATACCGATTCTCGCATATACGAACTTAGGAGCTAACTGCTGACTCTGCATGACATTAGATGATTATGATAATGATAGATGATCGTGATAAAGAATGTTGTTATTTATAGCAGTGACTTTATTACAATTCTTACTAGAATATAATTGTATGATATCACATCATGATATACAATGCAGTCATTCAGAACAGAGAAAGATAATTCGTATGATCTATTAAATTTAAAATAGTAATCTGCTGTTCAGCTTGATTTAATTTTCGTAAATGTCTAAATATTACAAACATACAAACAAAATAGACTTAAGTAAGAAACAAAACGTATACATTACATATCTAAAATTGTACAACATATTGATAGGGTAGGTGAATTGCAGGCATTTAGCAGGCCCGTGTTTCTAACTGCTGATCTATAGGCTAGAAAAATCATAAAAGTATTAGGCAATGTTCATTGAATAGACTCCCTGCTTCATTTCATAACTTATTTGTTTTAATAAATAGACATTAGTCAAACGATGGATATCCTCATGTCTTTACCTTCAATATATAATATATTTATTTTTGATATCTAGTTAATGATATGTGTTGTGATCTTGATTGACTGTAATCTTTTTCCTGTAAGATGCTATAAAAGCCGTAATTAATATTTCTTAATATATATAGTTTAGTTTAATCCGTGTATGTATTTTATTCTTGCATTTTTTATTTCACAATGTATAACTATATACAATTTATTTTAAAACCGTTTTTCTGAAATTTATAGATTTTAATACAAACAAAATTGATCTAGGCTTCAGGAAATATCCAAACAGATTTACTCAGAATTTACAGTTGTTATTAAATAATAATTAGCCGTCGGCAACTTTTAAAATATTTCGATTGAACCAATAGTCTTTCATGTTTGAATTTTAACTTTCTACACCCGCTAATTGGAAATTCATTAGCAATGGTGAAATCATCGTTACAGAGAATAAATTTTACAATCAAGACGTCATGTTTTTACCTTACCGATCTCATTTTTCATATAAGTTAATGTAGGATAATAATGGTACTACATACCCGACTATAAAGTAATCATGGAAAGTATAACTGCTGTTTAAAAGAATAGATAGTAAATATAACTATATCTAATTATTTTGTACTGATATAAAAAGCCGCGGATCTACTGATGTTACGGGCCTCAATAATATCTGTATATAGTTTTCAAATTGTTATATTTAAGATGTATCAAGAAAAATTTCTTGAGTTTCTTCACGATTGGCTCATATAAGGTTAATAATTGTCTCATCTCAATGACTCATGATAATAATCATAATTGGCTTATAATTTTTGAATCCTAAAGATTTAATATTATTAATGTACAATATTTATAAATATTTTCCGGGAATTATTTTTAAATAAATTGGATTTAATCAAATATACGTGAAAACATTTTTATAAATAACTCGTATGCAGTAATTTAAAAGACAAGCTCCGTGGTCTCGGGGTTAAGCTATGGACTTGTAAACAGACGTACTTTACGAACCCTGGTTCGAAACTCGTTGGATCCATTAATTTTTATAAAAAAGTGTAGCAGGTTGCCTATCTACAGGTGTATAGAAATCTACTATACCGATCACAGGACGTTACCGATAGATGGCAGTAGCAGTACTAAAAATTCAAATCCAATGGCGGGAAATGATGACAAGTTGGAAATGACAAGCGAGAGCGAGAGAGAGAGAGAGAGAGCCAGAGCGAAAGCCGAGCGAGAGAGAGGGCCAGAGCCAAGCGAGAGTGAGAGAGAGGGCCTGAACCAAGCGAGAGCGAGAGAGAGGGCCAGAGCAAGAGCGAGAGAGAGGGTCAGAGCCAAGCGAGATCGAGAGAGAGGGCCTGAACCAAGCGAGAGCGAGAGAGAGGGCCAGAGCAAGAGCGAGAGAGAGGGTCAGAGCCAAGCGAGAGCGAGAGAGAGGGCCAGAGCAAGAGCGAGAGAGAGGGTCAGAGCCAAGCGAGAGCGAGAGAGAGGGCCTGAACCAAGCGAGAGCGAGAGAGAGGAATCTACTATACCGATGACATGACGTCGCCGATAGATGGCAGTAGCAGTACTAAAAATTCAAATCCAAGGGCGGGAAATCTAAAGTGACAAATTGAAAATGATAGATACAAAATGGCGGATATGTAAATGACATTCAAAATTGACAGATTCAAAATGACATTTCAAAATGGCTATTCAAAATGGCGATTCAAAATGGCTATTCAAAATGGCGATCCAAAATGGCGTTTCAAAATGGCTATTCAAAATGGCGATCCAAAATGGCGTTTCAAAATGGCTATTCAAAATGGCGATTCAAAATGGCTATTCAAAATGGCGATCCAAGATGGCGATCCAAGATGGCGATTCAAAATGGCGATTCAAAATGGCTATTCAAAATGGCGATTCAAAATGGCTATTCAAAATGGCGATTCAAAATGGCGTCGACCAATCAGAAGCAAGGGGAGGAGCTAACAGAAGGGAGAAGGGGAAAGGGGCGTGGCCAAAAAAAGGAGAGGGGATGGACTCAACTGACCCAATACCTACTAGCAAACGTAAAACAAATGACAGCGGAACAAACATGGCAAAGGTTTAAAGAAATGATTACTCAAGCAGCTAAAAACTCATGCAGAGTAAGTATCAAGATAAAAAATCAACAAAAAAGAACGAGTTGGTGGTATGAAGAAATTAAAGCACAGATAAAATTAAAAAAGAAAAGATGGAAAGAATACCATCAAGTAAATCAGAAAATAAATACAACACATATAAAGAACAAACAACAAAAGTAAAGAACATGATAGTAGAAGCTAAGAGTAAAGAATGGCAAGAATTTGGAAAGAAAATGGAGGAAGACAGCAGAAACAACCAAAAGCTATTTTACAAAGTATTAAAAACTCTAAGGAAGGGAAGAACAACACATGTAACAAAAATAAAAGCCAAACAAGGAGAACTAACAACAAACACTATTGATACAATAAACAGATGGAAAGAATACTTTGAAGAATTGCTAGAGGCTGAAATAGGAAATGGCAACGCGGGTACAGAGGAGGGAGATCAAAATGAAAGTGAAAAACCACCAAGAAGACGAAGATAAAATAACTAAAAAAGAACTCGAAATAGCTATAAAAAGGATGAAGAATGGAAAATCGCCAGGAACGACAAGATAACGCCGGAAATGATTAAGAAAATGGGAGATGAAGGAACCAAATTGCTGCTAGAAATTTATAATAAGGTATGGGAAGAAGAAAAAATTCCAAGTGAATGGGAGGTGGGACAAATAGTTCCAATATATAAAAAAGGGGATAATACAGTGCAATAATTACAGAGGTATAACGCTGTTCAGTATCCCATTTAAAGTATACGAGAAATAGTAGAAACAAAGCTACGGAAAGTAATCGAACCAACATTAGTAGAGACACAGAGCCGGTTTCGTAAAGGAAGAAGCGTCCAAGACTACATATGTACTTTAAAAGAAATACTCGCCAAGAGGCTCCAACATAATAAAAAGACTTTCTTGGCCTTTCTCGACTTAGAGAAGGCATTTGACAAAGTACCAAGAAGTAAAGTATGTGAAAGCCTAAGTAAGAGAGTAATAAGTCCAAAATTAAGTAGAGTAATAAAAAGCTTATACAAATGCACTAGGAACTAGATCATCAGTAATAATAATAAATCCGAAGAGTTCAAAACAAGAGTGTTTGCGACAAGGTGGGATAATGAGCCCTGTATTATTTGTACTGTTTATGGACGAAATAATAACAAAATGCCAGCTAAAATGTAATAAACTGCACGTAGGATATAGAAACTTACAGCCCGTGTACATATCAGAATGTGCGTTTGCTGACGATATAGTAATTATAGCAATAAAAATGATTTACAGACAAATTTAAATATAGGGAACAATACATTGACAGAAAATGGAATGAAAATAAACACGGAAAAGACAAAAATACTGATGGTAGCCAAAGAACTACAAATTACAAATGTACGAATAAACAACCGACAAATAGAACAGATACAAAAATCTAACTACCTGAGAGTGACATTTGATGATCAAGGCAGACAAGAAACAGATATAACAGAAAGAATGGAGAAGACTAACAAACTATACTACGTCATGAACAAGACCTTTATCAGTAAACAAGAAGTGACACAAAAGACAAAATTAAGTGTATATAAAACAATCTTCAGGCCAATATTAACATATGGAGCAGAGTCATAGGTATTGACTAAACGAATGAAAAAAAAATTGGAAGCAATTGAGATGAAATATTTGAGGAAAGTTAAACGAGTCACGTTGAGCGATCGAGTGAGAAGTGTACTAATTACAGAAGAACTAGAAGTAAGACCAGTGGCAGAATTTATAGAAAAACGACAGCTGAGTTGGTGAGGACATCTCCAGAGATTGGAAAAAAACGAGCAGTGAAACAAGTTTGGGAGTCTAAAATGTTGGGGAAAAAAGCAGAGGGAGGCCAAAAGAGACATGGAACAACGTACTAGGAAAAATACTAACAGCAAAGGGCAAGACTTGGCAAGAAGCGAAGACTATAACGAAAAATAAAAAAGAGTGGTGTAAATTCATATATAGCGAATAGTGTTTCTAAGTTATCGGTACAGGAAAAAAAAGAACTGGTTGATAATAAGTGCTATTTATTTATTTCACATCAACTATAAAAATTGTTAAGCATTATAAATATTAATTTGTATTTTTATAAATAATATTATATTTATATTTTTTAAATATTAAAGAAATATTGTGTGCTACTAGGGTGGGTGGTGGTGGGTGTTAGTGGCTGCAGTGAGACTGCGGTCTAAATACTGCCAAGTACAAACTGTGAGAAATTAATTTTTATATTTTGTCATTGTTATATATGTTTATTTAAAATTAGAATGCTAAGTAGGTTGGGGATATTAAGCAGAGGGTGCACAAAACAACTATGCGACGCGCACCCCGACACAAAGGACAAATGAGTGACAAGGGCAGTGGGATGCTGACCACCGGTCATGATGAATGCCATTATGTAAATAAATACAATATGCAAATAAATAGATTATGTAAATTGTAATGTGTGTTAATACAAACATACCAGTCATGCTTTAATTTTTACCTTCTAGAGGTGCAATGTGGCCCATTGTGTGTGAAATATTTTTTCTGATTGTGTATGGTGTATTAAAATTTTCAGTAGAAGAAATAATTTTTTATAAATATTACCGTAATAAATTATGAATAAAATGAATTGTGAAAAAAATTATGAATTAAATTATTATGATATAAATAAATGAAACACTTTTCTTGGGAATAAGTAAATAGTTGAACATTTATGTCAAATACACAAGCTTCTAAGTTTCTGTGTGGCTAAAGTCAGGAAGATTCTCTTCTGATGTAACTACAGTTTCTGGTTGGTTGATACTTTTGTTATACTGACTAGCTGTAAATGTTCAAGAACACTTAAATTCTATTATATAATGCATTATAAACTATTCCCAAAACTTTATTTATACATCATCTATTTATTCGTAAAAAATATTCATAAGTGAATAATGAATATACTTATTCAAAATTAATAAGCCTATGAATTAACTGACTCATTTTAGCGGTGTAATGAAAGTTTTATGTATCTATATGATAAAAGAAACTTTGAATACATATAAAGAAGGTTTCTACAATTACTAGCCCACCGTTAAACTTAATTTTAAATATGAAGTGAACTTTAAAAAAAGGAAGTGAAATTCTAAAATATAGATAGGTATATCCTGTGTCCAAAAACTTTATAGCCACGAATTGCCTCTTATTAGAGCCAATGGCAGTAAGGTAATGTTGGTTACACAAACTGGCTTCAATAACTGCTTCTAAAGAACTGCCAATCTAGATTTGTTTTTAGACTTCTAAATATTTTTTGTCGTATACCTAAAGTCAGGTATTTTTCAGATAAGAATATGTAGGAATTACAGACATTTTGTTACCTTTTAATAAACCATAAAATGTAAATTATATAACTTAAAACAAAATGACTTGCACTTGGGCTACATTGGGACTATTGGGAGATACCACAAACAGTCTTAATGATTGATATACATGGGATCGATTATGTTTATTTATATTAGGTTTACTATTACTCGCAGGGGACCATCAGTTTGGGAAATAGACACTGCAGGGTGGCCCATGAGCTATTGGATTTTCGGCCTTTTGCAGTAAAATGTGCACAATGAAAATTATTGCTCATGTATTTTAGTCCCATGCTGAAACAAATATTACTCTATTTACTGCTTTTCTAATAATATTCCTTAATACCTTCAATATCTGGTAGCGTATTGAAAATGATGGCTTCGTATACACCTAGAATTTTGTTTGTCATTTTTTCGATTTTTTCAACAAGAAAATTCTTAGCTTCAGAATACACTAGAGAAGTCTTGTACAATCTAAAAATATATACATCTATATAGCAAATGTTTAAAATAAAAAAAATGTAAACTACAAGCCCTGGCATGTCTGGAAATCTTGGGTAATCATTAAGTGTAAAAAGTATCTTTTCAGCAGTTGAGAATATTCTTTATTTTCTGTATTAGTTCATTTCTTTGCCGTTTGCTGCATGCATTTTTAAAAATTCAAAGTCGACTTATTCTTGCTCCATCAATGTGTGAGATAGCAGTTTCTTTTTCTAATCAAGCCGATCGCCTTTAGAAACAGTCAATTTCCCTTATTTTCAACATGATGGCATGGTTCTAACAATAGTCCTTAAGCGTCATGCCAAACAATCACTTGGCGTAGTTTTTTGTGTGAGTTAATGAAATGTATATCTACTTAGAGTACTGTAGTGATAGTTTAACACTGTGGTGGTGTTAATACTACATATATCTCTTGTAGGAGTAATAAAACACAAGTTTACTTCTATGAGATATTTATTTTACTTTTTATATTTTATATGACTTGTTTATTATTCTTGTTGCCTAGTACCATTCCGTATCTACGCAATGAATGCAAGTTGTGATCTATTCACAACATTACTCCGTCCGGTCTGAAACGACGGTAATACATGAAAAGGAAAAAATACGGAATAGTATTTTGGAGAAAAAATGGAGTATTTTAAAGGAACTTGAATAAAGTTGTAAAATGCTCCAGCTACAAAAACTCCACTAGGTAGTATACAATAAAAAACTTAAGTTAACTAACAATACGGAACTTGCGACGGCAACTCTTGGAACCTGTAAACAGAAAGAAAAAAAACAGAAAAGTGTTTAAATTTTCAAAGTCAACAGATAAAAGGTTTTCAAAAGATGCCTTCGCGTAGCATTTGAAATCAGTTCATTGTTGTCTTAACATTATAAAGTAACTAATCTAAAAAATATGCAGGCTTTAGCCTATCTAAAGAGATAGGGCCAGTGTGATTTTCTAAAGTGGCGTATTTAACTGTCCGTTCTAACACTTTATAAGGACCTAAGTAACTGTCTTTCATGCCCAGAGTGTGCGTGTCATTACGAACGTACACGTGTGTGCAGTTGGTCAAGTCGCTAGGGACGAAGGACTGACCGGAATACGTTTTTGTAAAAAAATGCTTCTGCTTCCTCATACGACGTTTGAGATTGGCTATGAAATTAGGGAGGTTCATGTCGTTAGCCAGTTGTTCTTCTTCAAAGAAATCTCCAGGTAGTCGTAAAGGGGTAGCATACAGGATTTCTGCAGGAGAAACATTAACTTGCGATTTCAGTGTTGCACGTAAGCTCAAGAGAATCCAAGGAAGATTCGTTAACCAGGAGGAAGTTCCTGTGGTTTGAATGGATTGCTTGAGTGTCCTATTAAAATGTTCGATAACGCCCTGACTAATCGGATGGAAGGCCGTGCAATTGACTTGTTTAATTCCTAACATGGCCATGAAGTTGATCCATGCATGAGAAAGGAATATTCTTGCATTGTCCGTGGTGAGATACTTGGGAATTCCAAAGCGGGACACCCACGTGTCGACAAATGCAGTGATTACTGACTCCACGGAAGAATCCTTCAGAGGAATTGCTTCCGGCCACCGGCTGTAGCGGTCAATAATGGTAAGGAGGAATTTATAACCTCCCGAAGAAGGAAGGTGTACTAGGTCGAGATGGACCTTAGTAAAACGTTCATCTGGTTCTACAATAGATTGTAGAGGGGTTTTCGTATAACGCCGAACTTTATGTTTCTGACATTCAGCACAAGATAAGACCCACTTCTGAATATCGTGGTGCATAGATGGCCACAGATATCGCTGAGTAATCAATCTTTTAGTAGCACGGATGCCAGGATGGGCGATGTTGTGTAGTTGTTGGAATAAGGGATACCTGAATTTGAGCGGGATATAGGGTCTTGGTTGGCCTATACTAACATACATCCAGAGGTTTGATTTGTTGGCAGTTTGAAGGGAAATGAATTGAAAGTTACTACGAGATCGGAGCTGGTTTAACTCGGGATCTTGTACTTGAGATAGAGCGACTTCGTCGTAATTAAGATCAGATCCAGGGACGTTAATAAGATTAACTCTTGTCAGAGCGTCCGCCGGAATATTCTCTTGACCTTTGATATATTGAAGGTCAGTCGTGAATTGAGAAATAAACTCTAGTTGTCGAAACTCACCTGGTAAATATTGATCACCATTATTTTTGATCGCTGTACACAAAGGTTTGTGATCCGTAAAGATTTGAAAGTCTCGCCACTCAACGTAATAACGAAACTTCTTTAAAGCAAAGTATATTGCAAGAAGTTCCCGAGAAAAAATACTGTACTTTTGCTCTGTGGTGGTTAACTTCCGGGAACAGAAAGCTAATGGTTTCCACGTGCCATCTTCAAACTGTTGTAATACTCCAGATATAGTGGAAGACGAACTGTCTGCAGCTATACTGAGAGGGTTATTAATTCGGGGATGTACCAATAAAGTAGCGGTAATCAAAGCATTCTTCGCGTGCCTAAAGGCTTCTATTTGCTCATGATTTAACTGGACAGGCTTTAGCGAAGCTTTACCAGGAATAACTATACAGGTTAACGGTGCCAACATTTTCGCACAGTTTGGTACAAATTTATGGTAATACGAAATTAAGCCAATAAAATTGCGGAGTGCTTTCTGACTTGAAGGCAATGGGTAATCAATTATAGCCTGGACTTTGAAAGCCATTGGTTTGATACCGCGTGTATTAACGTGATGTCCTAAAAAATCGAGCTCATTCACTCCAAAGAGACACTTTGGTAGGTTTATAATTAGGCCATTGTCTTTTAATCGGGAAAACACTTGGTGTAAATGCTCAACATGTTGCTGCGAATCAGCACTAAAGACTAGGATATCGTCTAGGTAGGAAAAACAAAATGGGAGCCCTGATAATACAGTGTCCATGAAACGACTCCAGGTGCTGGCTGCATTCCGTAGTCCGAAACACATCCGTTTGAACTCAAAGAGTCCCAGAGGTGTGATAATAGCAGTCTTATGAATGTCCTCTGCCGCGATTGGTATTGCGAAGTAGGCCTTTTGTAGGTCTAGCTTCGAAAATATGGTTGCGCCAGCAAGTTTTCTTGTAAAGTCCTTTAAAAAAGGAATCGGGTAACGATCTGGTATTGTCACTGAATTGAGTTTTCTATAATCGCCAACCAAGCGATAACTGTCTGTTGGGGCGCTGGGGGCTATGATGCCTTGGTCGTCACCAGGAGGTAGCGTCTCCGCTGTGCCTACTGCTCGCTTCCCGACGATGTGAATTGGCGTAGCGTAGCTAGATGACGACCGCTGTACTACGTCAGCGTCCAAGAGCTCATTAAGATGATCTTCTAGAAAAGAAAGATGATTAGGGTTTAGTTTGCGACAGCGTGCTTTAACCGGAGGGCCGGTCGTGTCAATGTGATGGACTACAGTATGTTTTACGGGTTGATGGTAGTCGAACTTACGCAAAAGCTCCGGAAAGTGTGTGTTTAGCATCTTGCTATAAACATTAAGATCGCTAGACATGTTGTTAACAGTACCTGAAGATGGTATGTTAATGGGTGAAGGTAAGGGAAGAAAAGGGGAAGAAATCGCAGGAGTAACGATTGACTCGGAAGGAGGAGTCAAAACATTACCCTGGGCAGAAAATAGTTTGCGTTTAGTGCCAGTCTTAACTGGGGGGGGGGGGGGTTGTGGAACCTCGACTGCGAGTTCGGGCGGGCTGGACATCTGCTGTGCAAATAACCCGCTAAGAAGAGCAGTCAGTCTTAACTGGGGGGGTTGTGGAACCTCGACTGTGAGTTTGGGCGGGCTGGACATCTGCCGTGCAAATGACCCGCTGAGAAGAGCAGTCAGTGAGAGGATTCACTGTTGGAGCTGGAAATTGACAACCTTGGCTGTGGTTCGGAGAGATTGTGGGAGTTACAGGGGATTGTCGCTTGTTCATGGTAGAAAGCTCATTGGAAATGGTTGTAAGATTGGTTGTCAAACTGTCCAGTTTAGCTTCTAATGCAGGAGTAGTTAAAGGTTGTGGTGCCTTTTGCATAGAATAAATTAAATCTAATTTTAACTTAACTTTAACTTAACTTTAAAGGATATTAACGGTAAGTCATTGAAATTTAAGGATTGAATTTTAAGTTCTGATGGTAGCTTAGCTATTAAAAAGTCTTTGGTTAATTCCTCAGTTAGATCGAGATCGATTGCTAACTTTTGAATGTTAAAAAGCAATTCTTTGACACTACCAGAGAATTGAAGAGTCTCCAAAAGATTATTAATTCGAGATTCTCGTAGTCCTAGGATAGACTTTAATCACTGCCCGTTTCAAGGTAGCATATGGTCGTTGTCTCGGGGGATTAATGGTCAGGTCGCGATGAGCTCCTAAAACGTCGAAAGGTAAGTTTAGGGTTAATAAGTTATATTTGGCGAGCTCATTGTTGATCAGCATACGAGTAAAGTATCTCTCTACCAAAATAAAATACCGGTCGATATCGTTACTCGTAAAAACTGGAAACAGAAGTCGAGTAGTGGCTGATGACATATGATGAAAGGAGAACTAGCGGATGTTCACCTGTAGAATTCAGTGCAGCAGGCAAAGACCAGTACTGCTAAATTCTTCTTCAGGAACGTCTTAGGGTCACCAAATGTAGTGATTGTTTACACTAAAGTGGTGTTAGGGCTACATATATCTCTTGTAGGAGTAATAAAACACAAGTTTACTTCTATGAGATATTTATTTTACGTTTTATATTTTATATGACTTGTTTATTATTCTTGTTGCCTAGTACCATTCCGTATCTACGCAATGAATGCAAGTTGTGATCTATTCACAACAGTACCTAGGCATAATAATGCATAATTATCCTGTCCGAGTATTGAAAACTATTGGCTCAAAAGATGTATTGGGAAACAAGAACTGATACATTTAATCCTTTAGTCAGCAATAGTGTAGTATGTGATAGATTGAATCTATAGAGCGTTATTTGCAGCATACTAAAACGGACCCGCAAAATAAGTTATAATGTTTTCAACATCAGAAGGATACATACACTCAGGGTCGTAGCCAGAAATTTATTTCCGGGGGGTTCTGAGGAAATTTATCGTCATGGAGGGGGGGGGAAGAAGATAAAAATAATTTTATTTTATTGTCATTTATTAGTATTAAGTTTAGTTTCGGGGGTGGGGGTTCAGACCCCCTAACCCCCCTTGAATACGGCCTTGCATACACTGGTTAAATATTAATAATAATAACATTTTCCATATTTTAACAAATATGGCCAATTTTCGGTGATTTAAAAAAGCAGCGAATTTGACAGATACGTAACATCACCTGACAACTTTGACATGGCGTATTTAAAGTATTTTTGTAAGCAGAGGTGATTGCCCCACAAAGTTTCTTTCTAATCAGAATATTAAAAAACCCATGTGGATACAACTTCATGGTACACACTGTATAAACTCTAGCCTGAGCTGCCATCAAACCTCCATTTAACTATAAGTTTTAAGGAAGAACTACTTATCAAATATTTTTCATTTGTAAAATTGCTTCTGCTATCTTTGTTAATAGTGCTTGCAAATCTACATCTGCGTGAGCTTCTGAAACTTGAATTACTTTCGGAAGTATTTACTTTCGAACGCGTTTTATAGCATACAGTAGCTAGGAAATGTACCTGGATGAATTTTATTGATCGTGTCAGCAAATTGAAGTTCTTCCTGAGGTATCGTCTTGAGCAAATCGAAAACCTTACGCTATTTTCTTGTGGTCGCCCTAGTCGACATTCACTTGGAACTGGATGTGGATTTTGGGATCTATATAAGTCTAGATATTTGATGAGATAGTCTTTAAATGTAATTTCCAACCAGAATTTATTTTTACCCAAAAAGTTTTGTTCAGTTCTGTTGCATTTCTTCCACTTATATTAAATTTTAACAATTATAAATTTAAACAAGTTCTAAGTAAGATTAACAAAATTATCATCACACGCACAATCGTCTACATAATTAAGTATTTTTTGAAAAATTTAAAAATCAGAAGAAAATGAATTAAATAATATTTAGTTGGATAACCGTCCTTATCCAGTACGGTTTGTAATCGTCGTGGTGTCGATTCATTAGGTTTTTGAGATATCTTGTGCTATATAGTCTTCTAAAAGGGCTGAACATAAATCTAATGATTGAGTAGGTAGTTGGATAACTCTAGAACTGTTAAGAGTATCCATCCCTTGGCCACAGGAGAAGAATGCTTGGGATCGTTATTGGCATATAAGTTAAACGTATCAAAAATGTCCAATTTCTCGTCACTATTTCTGAGATTATTAGCTTCAATATGTTAAGGTAACCCAATTTGTGCATTATGCCATCAATAAATATTAAATTTCTCACGCCATTAACCGATACACAACCCCAAACCATTTATAAACCATCTCTATGTTTGATAGTACTATCGGTTAAGGTTTTCACTTTTAATTGTTCATTGGGTTCCAATTATATTCTAACTTTGGCGTTGCAGTTCTGGAATCACGTAATTTCGACGTTTCTGTAAAAGACTTTCATCGACTATTGAGCTGATCAAGCCAGAAACCGAGAACCACAAACTATAAACAATACAGAACAGTCTGTCAGTTCTACTCTTAGCGAATTCTTAGAAGTTAAATCATGTCGTCACAACCTATCAACCAACAAAACAATTTGGTTAACATGCTGACAATGTTAATGAGAAAAAAGAATAGTCAGCAGACTCCGAATAGTTCAATGGAAATCCAATGGTCTTGCAAAATACCCATGATGAAATAATTTTGTTCCTAAAACAAACTTTTATCGACAGGCTTTTCATAATTGAGACACATTTAACAAAAAAAGCGTATTTTACATATCCAAATTATCACATTTATTACACCAATCATCCAAACAAAACTGACAATCCGGAACAGTTATATTAATATAACAAACCATAAAACACTATGATCTACCTAAATAAGAAGAAGAAATGCTTCATAGCACATCAATTAATGTGCCCATATTGCTATACGAACTCACTGTTGTGGCTGTGTACTGTCTTCCTAGGCACAATATTGAAAAAGAAGACGAACAGTTTTTTCGCACATTGGGACCTGAGATCATTGCCGGAGAATATTTCAACAGCAACCTTACTATATCGGGATCTCGATAAGTTACTACTAAAGGTAAATGATTGTAAGAAGTTATCCAAGAAAACATATTGGTCAAATCAATGTGACATCGACAAATTACATATTTCAGCAAGCTTCGATTTAACTTCAGGGCATTTACCAATTATAGCAACAGTAAAATTAGTACATGCGTCATGATAAAGAACCCTCTAACAAATCACACAATCCAAAAACAAACTGGAAACTATATCACCATAAAATAAACAAATGCACAAATTTGAACATAATTCCGAAGGAAATAGAAGAAGCTGTCAACAAATTTGCTAACTTCCTCTGGACATTAAGACTGTAGTCGATCAGAAAAAATGCCATAGTTTAATGTAAAGAAGTCACTACCCATTAAAACGAGACTGAACAACCTAAACAATTAACTTGAGGCATTAAGGGACGACATTTAAAAGCTACGTATCGATATTAAACAGATACCTTAACTCAATTTGGAGACCAATAGAATCATCCTTAAAACCCAAAGCTACCTTCCTCCAGATTTAGGATGAACTAAGGGCGATAAAAAAACAGATGTATTAGCGGAATGTTTTGCAGTCGCAACCACGGACTGGGCCTAAGGGGCCCGGGTGGCATTATGACTTTAAGGGCCCGCCGCCCGCCTAGGATCAGGGCAGATGATACCATCAGGTCAACCAACAAACTAAATGATAATAATAATTAAATAGGCGAGAGTTTTTGGAAGTTTTTATTTAATTTTTATTTATTTTTATGTAAAAAGTTCCAATTAGTATAACTGACGCTAGCCAAGCAACATTTTTTTTAAAGAGGAGAGAAGTTTCAGCTATATTCTCAATAACTCGTTGGTAAAAGCTGCGATCCTCGTCATCCTTGATAAGATCCGATGCTGTGTTTAGGATAATCAACGAGTCCAGCAGTTCTTGGGTTCTTGCCCTAGTAGAGAACGAAAGCTCGTCCTAATGCGCTTCAGCGTGAAAAATCGTCTCTCGCAAGTTACTTGTGTAAATGAGATTGTGAGGATTACACAATAAGCGATGTATAAGTTGCAGTAGGTACTGATGTGCATGTTACATTGGGACAAAAGTTTACATGCACATGGTATGCAAATACGGCAGGCATCCGAACCTCTTCGAGACAAACAAATAGCGTTCTTTGCTGTTTGATCTAAACCATCTTCGACGATCTCTTTCTGCTCTTCGTCTTCTTTCTCACTCTGAGAATCTGAATCATTTGTGTGTTGCTGCCTAGGTGGAACGTGTTCGTCTCAAATAATTTTAGAAAGTTCATTAAAACATTTCGAAAAAGATTCGAGTTCTTTTGAAAGTAGTTCTTGATTGACATTGGCAATTAAAGCGATTGACTTTAATTTTTCCTCTATTTTAAGTAGAGCCGTGTTGATGAATTTGTACGCGGTAATAGAGTAGAATCTTTTTGGGTTCGCAGACAGTAGTCCCACTTCGTCTTTGGCAATCGAACTAAATTGTCTTTTTAAAAATATTAAATAGTCCTCTAATGCATTTAATGATAAATCCTGGATAAATAACGATATAATTCAGGCTAGTAAAAACCTAAAAGGTTTATATTGGTTGGCAAAAAATGTAGGTAGCTCTGATCTATTGACGCTATACAAAAATGAAAAAAAGTCCTACAATGCGCTCATAAACAACGCCAAACAGAACTATTACGGAAATTTAATTGAATCCTGCAATAATAAGAATAAGAAAACACGGGAGATGTTTGGACAGTTTGGAGTTCCAGATAATATCGTATTTCATTAAAACCTTTTTATCACAATGAAAGACATTATTGGCTGCATAATACTAAATATTTCTAATTAAAGAAAGAGATTTTAGTCGACCTTTTATTATGAACTCAATAATTATTTGTTTCCTTTTAATATACACGTTTTAAAGAAATACGATACTCTTATAAAACAAAATAAAATAATAAAATTTATTAAATTTTATTACACAAACTAGTCCGAGCTCATCTTGTTTAGGCAATAAATTACAGCACCGTGTATGCTCTACATAACACGAATTTTGTCAAACCAGGGAGTAATGTTGAAATAACCCAACAGGTATGGTAAATTCAACTATTTTTCGCTTCTACCATATGGGTGTGTGATTGATTTAACCTTATTGCGTCAATTTAGCCAAAAACATTTTACTAAAATCATATAGTTCGTATTACACACAGGTATTGTTGTCACTATTTGTACATATTTTCAGGTTGCTGCAACTTATTTTTGGTTACTTTCACCTGACTTTTTTTTCTCAGTGTACTTTTGTGGAATGAGCACATAGATCAAATTTCTTCTAAACTAAACCGTGCCTTTTTTGCCATACTACAGTTAAAGACTACGCTTAATAGACAAAGTCTAATAAGTGTATATTTTTCCATGGTATATTGTCATTTATCATTTAATGTTATCTTTTGGGGAAACGCCTCATATAGCAGTAGGGTTTTTACTGCTCAAAAAAAAAATAATCAGGCTTATATTCAACTTAGAATGGCATTCTTCATTTAAGGAAACTTTTATCAAGTACAGAATTATGTCTTTTCCCAGCATTTTCATATACAAATGTCTTTTAAATATCAAGCAAAACCTTTGCTTGTATGAAACAAATTCTAAATCCCACAATTATGATACTAGGATCTGTAACAACCTAAGAAGTATTGCACATAACGTATGGAACAAAAGTTTTTAGAAAAAATTCTTGTTAATTTTACAATATCCCAGAACAATCGAATAAAATTAATATATTATTTATAATATCAAGTAGTCTTTGTTATTTTTGTTGCTATGTCATTTGTGTCAAATTGAGTACAAACAATGTCGTACAAATTAGATTTGCGAAAAAGTATTTACAACTTAGTTGACCAAATGCCAAAACGTGGCATTGTGAATATTTTTAAAAATAAAAATATATCAGTAGCTTCAATTTATAAGGCAATAAAAGGAAGACCGTGTGTGAATCGCCCTAAAAGTGGTCGTCCAAGAGATTTGACCAGAAGAAATACAGAAAAACTCAAAAGGTATGCTAAGACAGGTTGGGAGCTTCAATTAGAAAATTATGTCGGAAACTTAGAGTTTCCCATATGACAACATATCGGGAATTAAAAAGAAATAACCTTAAGACCATAGCACGCGACCACGGTTCAAACGAATTGATCTTAACGTAATTCTTATTCTATTTCTCAAAAAATCTCTGTAATAAAGAATCAATTTCTCTTTGTTTATCCTACCGTGCGTTACCTAATCGAACAGAGAAGGGCAACCGACAGCCGAAACCGCCCGAAGCCCACACACCGGCTACGAAACAGATACTACAAACTTACAGTTGCCCGACTATGTATTATGAGTAATGAGCGACGTTAGTATTTGTATCTTATATGAGCCATTGCGCATGTTAACACACGTAAATGCTTATTTAGAATTCGACACTATACAATACAGATAGTGCATTAGCCTAATATGTGAGGGGAACTGAGATGGACAGCTTTTTACTTTAATTTCGTTATTGTTATTTAATTAAACAAAATTTGCATAAAATCAAAATATGGGTAGTTACCTATATTTTTATAGATTAGAGGGAAGTACTTGATGCGGTTCAATTAAATGTAGTTAGTCTAGAAATTAAATGTTTTACTACATATAGTAACGTTGTTTTGTTTTTAATGCCATTTATTTACACAAATATTACAAAGAAGGGTACCCATTACTGCGATTATTTGGCCACGCGGTATCTCATGTGTACAAAGTCGTAGTGCTCTCAAACTTTGAACAGATATAGAAGGAACAATTTTATTCAACATGTATCAATTAAAAAGTGATCCCTATTCTGGATCTCGAATTATCTTGATTTTCGTGAACCCTTGTTTTGTATGGTTTTACATAGGAAATCGAATGTCTGAAGAGTTAAGCATCAATAACTCGAGTGCACAAGGACTAATTATGCTGATATTTGGTGTACGCATTAACCAACTATCTGAGCGATTTTTTATTTATATGAATGAGTGCAGGTACGTGAGTGATTATTATACAGGCTCAAGTATGTTTATCCCAATGGCGCTATAATGAGTAAGTAAATGCTTAATGTTGCCTAATGGGTCTAAAGCTAAGACTTATTGCACAGGCACAGCTTGCAACGTCTACCTTCCGATGTCAGCCTAGGACATGTTTTCTAAACCACATATTACGTGAAGGTCAGGTGTAGGAGCAGCTATTGAAATGTTCTTGTGGTGGTCATGGGCTGTAAAAAAGCCCATACTAACTAGACATTTTACATACTATAAGAGAGTAAAGCAGCTTTTAATTCAGATAGTTCATTATTGAAGAATTTGAATTATTTGAGCATTTGATTTGATTGAGCACTGTTGATAACAATCTCAAAAATGTATTCAATTCGGCTTTGACGATACCAATCGCTGATTATGTGCCTTAAAAATATTTAGCCTTAAAATGACTCTTATTGCCAGTGCCCAGTGTCATGAAATTCTATTTGGGGGTTATCTTCCATCGTCTCTTAAAAGCTTTTGGTTACTCTGACAATTTGCAGAAACAAAGAGGGGCGATGTGAACGAACCACTGCAATAGGGATTTTATTAAACCTAGCATGGAGTAAGATAAACTTGGAGTCGTTCACGTGGACTTACTCACTTAGATACACTGGCTTGAACTCACTCACTTGGACTCACTCGCTTGAATTCACGCAATTGGACTCACTCATGTGGACTCACTCACTTGAACTTACTGACTCGGATTCACTCACATGAACTCACGCACTTGGACTTACTCTCTTGCACTCACTCACTTTCTTGGACTCACTAACTTGGACTCGCTCACTTGGATACCGACTTTGATTTACTCGTTTGAATTCACGCACTTGGACTGAATCTCTTGCAATCACTCTCTTGGATTTACTCACTTGGACTTGCACTTTAATTCACGGACTTGGATTCATTCAATTGGATGCACTCAATTTGAATTACTCACCTGAACTAACTCACTTAGCACCACTCACTTGGACTCACTCACTTGGCGTCAGTTGATTGGGCTCACTCACCTGGACCCAGTCAATTAGACTCACTCACCAGGACCCAGTCACCTGGACTCACTCACTTGGACTCTTTGACTCACCTGGACTTACCTTCTTAGGCTCACTTGCTTAAACTCACTCACCTGAACTCACTCACTTGGACACACTCCCTTGGACTCCCTCATCTGCTTTACTAACTCATTTACTTGGACTCAATAACCTGGGCTCACTTGCTTAAGATTACTCTTTTGGACTCACACCTGGACTAACTCTCCTAGAGTCTCTCACTTGGAATAACTTTCGTGGACTCATCTGGAATTATTTACTTGAACTCAGTCATTCTGACTCATTTCCTTAGACTCATTTACTGGGACTCACACATCTGATCGTGCCACCCGTACTCACACACCTGGGCTCTCACGCATGTGGACTTACGCACTTGGACTCACACACTTAGACTCACACACCTAACCTCACACTCCTGGACTCACTCACTTGGATTCACTCACTTGAACTCAGTCATTTGGACTCATTCAGTTGGATTCACCCTTGGACACTCCTGGACTCACGCGCCAGGGTTCATTCACTTGGACTCACTCACTTGGGTTCACTCATTTCGGCTTACTCATGTAGACTCATTTACTTAAACTCAGTCATTTGGACTCTCTCATCTGGACTCAGAAGAACTCGAACTCACTAGAAAAAAATTGGAATCATTCACTTGGACCCAATTGCTTAAAGTCACACATCAGTCACCTGGAATCATTCACCTAGACTCCAAGTCATTTGGATTCAATCACTTGGATTCACTTACCAGGATTCAGTCACTTGGACTTACTCACTTGGGCTCACTCATTTGGATTCACCCATTTGGATTCACTCGCTTGGACTCACACCCTTGTATTTACACACCTAGACTCACTTATCTGGACTAACTCACTTGGTGTCGCTCTCTTGGACTCACTCACTTGGACTCACTCACTTGAACTCAGTCATTTGGATTCAGTCACCTGGACTCACTCACTTGAACTTACTCATCTGGATTCACTCACTTGAAGTCAGTCATTTAGTCTCACTTATTTGTACTCAATCATTTGGACACATTCACCTGTACTCTGTCATCTGGACTCCTTCACTAAGACTCACCCTCTTAGACTCACTTATTTGGACTCACTATATGGATTCATTCACTTGAATTCACTCATCTGGACTCATTTACTTGAACTCAGTCATTTGGACTCATTCACTTGGACTCACTCACTTGAACTCTGTCATTTGGATTCAGTCACCTGGACTCACCCACTTGGACTTACTCATCTGGATTCACTCACTTGTACTCAATCAGTTGGAGACATTCACTTGGACTCTGTCACCTGGACTCATTCACTTGGATTCACTCACCAGGACTCACTCTCTTAGACTCAGTTATTTGGACTCACTTATATGGATTCATTCACTTGAACTCACTCATCTGGAGTCACTCATTTACACCTACTCATCTGGAACCATTTACTTGAACTCAGTCATTTGGACTCATTCACTTGAATACACTCATCTGGACTCACTCCATTGTATTCGCACACCTGGATTCACTCATCTGGACTAACTCACTTGGTCTCACTCTCTTGGACTCACTCACTTGAAATCGCCCTCTTAGAATCACTCACTCGAATTCAGTCATTTGGACTCATTCACTTGGATTCAGTTATCTGGACTCATGCACTTGGACTCGCTCACCCAAGACTCACTCTCTTGGACTCACTTACTATATGAACTCATTTACTTGAACTCAGTCAATTGAACTCATTTGCTTGAACTCACTTTGTTGGACTCACTAACTTTTTTTTTTGAAGTACGTTAGTAATATGGAGAACGTCAAACTATGTATCTATGAGCACCATTATTAATGTTATTAATAATTGATACCATATTGAAACGTAACCAGGGAACTTCGCCATATTGAAACGTAACCAATTAAATATAAGATACTTATCTTATACGAATGATAAGCAAATCATATACTAAACATGTTTTCGTAAGAAGTTATCCCGATGAGCTACGGAAGCAAAACTGCCTCGAAAACGGTAATACGCACCTTAAATTGTTAATAACTTTTCTGTTGTCACTACGATTTAGTACATATATTATTCTACACACTATTTTGAGTAGGCTTGCGCAATAAAATAACTGTTAACACTGTAAGCCGGTTTGGGATGCCCCTGAATGGTTTCGGTGCTTGTACGGGGCTTGCTTACGAAGTGGCGCTTGTATGCTTCTCGGTGGTCTTGGTACTCTCGGGCGCCAGTTATTTTAACGTGGTATGCTCCACGGAACCGGGTAACTGCTAGTGGAGAAAGGATAATCCAGGGAACTGCTGGGGTTGCTGAGGTCGGTCCAGTCTGGATCACTTTACCTATTCCTAAAGCTTTCATAAAACAAGAGGGTATTAATGCTAACAAATAAAACACACAATTATCAAACCAAATAAAGTTTATTATTACAAAAGCTCCAAGCTTTAAATTCTATACCTAAAAGCAAGCATACGGTTATCTACGGTTATCTACAAAAGCCACAGCAAGCGGGGTGCAATCCGGCGTGCAATAAACAAGCAAGCGTGCAAATACGGGTTCGGGGTTGCGAGACGGGGTGTCGGGTAAAGGTGGACGGACTAGAGTAAGGAGAGCGGGAGGAGATCTCCAGGCTACGCACAGTGAGACCTCGGACAGGTGGTAAGGGATGAAGGGGTGAGACCTCCCGGCTACGCACAGTGAAGTCTTGGGAAAGGTGCGGGGGATGTAGGGATGAGACCTCCCGGCTACGCACAGTGAAGTCTCGGAAATGGTGTGGGGGATGTAGGGATGAGACCTCCCGGCTACGCACAGTGAAGTCTCGGAAAAGGTATGGATGTAGGGATGAGACCTCCCGGCTACGCACAGGGAAGTCTCGGAAAAGGGGTAAGGTATACAACGGGCGGAAAGGGGATCGGTTTATCGGTCTGATATCTTACTCTTATAATTCCCCAGGAACGGTCTGGTCGGTCGGCTCTGGCTGGCTGGTCCTGTTGGGAGTCCTGGACGCGGACTGAATAAATCATCGCCCGGCGCTTGTTTATATAGACGCTCTCGGAGCGTGGGAGAAATGGTAGGAGTAAATCAGAGCGGCGCAAGCCAAATATCGGTTAAGGAAGGGACGCGTGCACTCGCTCGACTCGGTCTCTTATCCGGACGGAATGAGATTGCACGCCAAGATATGGATTTTATTTAATATATACAAAATAAATAACCAAAATTAAGTAACTTCGTTACAACACTAAAGAAGCAAAAACAGATACTTTTGGTTCCCTGCCGACTGGACTATACAGCGTGTCCGGTGTTAGAATGCATTAATTTTAAGGGGTGATAGAAGACATCAAAAGAAACAAAAAGTCTTATACAACTTTATTCTAGAACGTACTACTGTTTCAGAAAAAATAAGAAAGTTGGAAACTTTAAAATCATTTTTCCGCGTTAATAATAGTACTTTAAGTATGGGGCTTTGTCGGTAGATGCATCTCATCTATCACAACAATAAACCTTAATAACGTTTTATCCTATCGTATGTCGTTTCCGCGTAAAATTGAATTCTTTTTACAATTACAAATTCATTTTACTCAATTAAGAAAAGTGACAACCCTGTAAACTTTGTAATAAAATTTGCTCCACATTCGCACAAAATGCTGATGTGGACGTTTTGAAGAATATTTGGGTCAATGCCTGACCGCAACTGTGTAAATAATACCCTTTTATTATTATTAGAGTGACATCATACTGAGTTGGTAGTTTGTTGAACTTTAAAATAATAATTTGTCAATAAAGTACTTTGTTCTTCTAATAACAGTTTATAATGATTTTATAAGAGAATATCTTTTAAAGAGAAGATTTATCTAATTTAAATTAGATAATTAGGTTAAGGGATTTTGCTGACACCTCGTTCTGGCTACATTAAAAAATCTTTAATTTTATGGTAATTAGGTACCTTAATCAATTTTTTTTACACAAGATAGTATTTTTTATTAAAAAAACAAATACGTCAAGAAATGTTGAAAATATTCCGGAAATCAATAGTAAATATATTACATTATTATTATTTACTTATTTTTACAGTTGGTTTGTTATGAATCAGCGTGATTTTAATGTACAACGTACAAATTTTGTTTACGGTGCCGATCACAATTTTCGTAGAATTAGTCACCCGACTAATCTGCTTGGGATGTTTATTATTTTTAAACAACGCCTTTCATCATCAGTTTGTTTGTTTGATTTTCTAAAACAAGGTCAAGACCCAGCTGCGATTATACTTAAGCATGGTTGCCAGATATGGCAATGGTTTTTTCTAAATTACTCGAAAGTTTATTAACATAGAAAAAAATGTATTCAGACTTTTTTATTCCTTTTGATGTCTTCTATCACCCCTTAAAATTAATGCGTTCTAACTCATGACACCCTGTATATTGCTATATGACTTTTTATTGCTTATGAAAATGGCTCTTAGTTAAGTGTAAGAATCTAAATAACTTTTTATTGGATAAAACAAAAGCGAAATCGAATTTATTATCAATTATAGATGTAAAACATCTTACTGTCAAATGTCTGGTTCGAATTCATATTAATTTGTCACATATTTTGACATATGCACCAGCTTCACAGGGCGAACAAGGGTTGTTTTATATTCATTGTCAGGTCGACCCTATAATCATGCCCCACTTGGATGTTGCCGTTGTCGGAGGTTAGAGCATAGGACCATCGATTGTGTGCACATATGGAAAACCATAGAGTTTTCAGGAACATTTAATCACCTCCCAAGTGATCGGGTGGGGGACTCTTAGGGAACACTATTGTCTAACTATTTGCCCAGACTAAAACTTCACTTTGTCAGGGTAAGAAGGCTTTAAAGAACTAAACCCGGTCGCCTTAATTCTACCGTCCCCCATAATCTACATGTTCTATTTGTTTGTTAAATCTGGAGAACTGTCTTACAGGTAGGTCCTAACTAAAGGATTGCTTTAACAGACAAGATGGCTTAACGAAACTTGTACCCAGCTGCCTTTATTATGATTCAAACATTTCAGAGCCCGCAAACTCCCCTGTTGGTTAGCTTTGGCAAAAGGTTTGCTCTGACAGGCCAAAGAGACCACTCAAATATTTTCAATCCAAATATTTCAGCCATTCGAGGAGCTTCATGTCTGTTGGCCTTGAGCAAAGTTTACTTGGCAAGTGTAAGAGACTTTAAGAAATTTTAATTTTCCCGCACTTTGCCATATGAAACAAGTATTTAAAAATCTCGAGAACCATCTTCCCGATTGGACCATGACAAAATGTTCGCTCTAGCAGGTCTACAAAACTTCAAGAATTCTCCCCACTGTGCAAATTGTTTCAGCGTCTTAGTATATTGTCACGTGGGGTTTGCGTGACTGGGGAACGTAGTCAGAGGTAGAAAGGAATCAAACACAAGTTGTAACAACAACTATATACTAAGACAATAAACAGAATACAAAAGGTTTACATGTTGACAATAAACAGAGTACAAAAGGTTTACAAAGGTTACAAAGGGATTACATGTTGACATATGGTGAGGACGTATATGTCCTCCTAAACTACTACAATACAGGGAAGGTGGGAACCAACCCTGTTCAGCACTAGGTCTACAAACTAAGCATGTAGGAGATAACCTCCTGGTAACTAAACCGGGGAAGCCTGGACACAACTCCCCATAATTCTGCATAGAGTGGGCGATTTAGCGCTTGCCCACTCAAGTTAGGCACTAAGCATTTATATAATTAAAAAAGTACTCACCAGCTTGCTTGTAGATGTAGTGTCGGAGTCATGGAAACTGACTGGTTTGAATAGCTCAAACAAGCTGGTTATATACTGCCGAATGAGGAAGTAATTCGTATCGTAGTTGGAATCCGTAGGCAGAAGTTCTCGGTAAGTTTGTGGGTTGATTGCATGCGCGATGTCTGTGCCTGGTACGACGCTGCAGGTGGACGGAAGTGTTGGTGAGTTCACTGGAAGGAATGCACATCTGCAGGCACATCGTGTGGGAAGCCTCGCCTCGACAGAGTAAGTAGGCGTAGATATCGCATGCCAGTGGATGCGACGGTGGGCGAAGCGGGCGCGCTACTGAGAAGACCTTGCAGGTGGCATCGCAGCTGTTGAACTAGCGTGGCAACTGAATGTGGCCTTCCATGCTTTATGTAGTCCAAACGGAAGAGAAGTTTAGTTTTAAATAAAATATTTAAGTGTAAATATTTCCGTTTGTGACACTTTCCCCCTCTTCGACGGAAGAGCGGTGTAGGCGGTAGTGTCGATGAGGCAGGTATCCAGGAAGATGAGCATATTGGCAGCAAAAGATGGTGATTCCTAAATACGGAGAATACAGAATAAAATGACGATACTAATATCTAAGTAAGAGTACGTTTAAAGAGTGATTCAGATAACAAAAGATATTAAACATAAGAAAAATGAATAGTGTAAAAATAATGTTACTGACTGTTTCGAAAGACGTTTTCAGGATTAAAGATGAGAACTGCTTTGTCTGGAATTTTGAAGTGTGTATGGCATGGATGCGAAGTAAGTTGATGCTACCACAGTGGCGCAATGAGTCGGTTGTTGGCGAAAGGTTCCATAAAAGCTATTGTTCTATATTCGTAGCATCGGATGTGTGTAACACAAAGTAACACATCTGGAGAGCTTAGGCTCATAGAATTATTCTTCTTGACCAAATTATTCGATTGCAGCGGTAATTGATTGCAATATTGGTCTGGAGAGCATTATTCTTAAATTCGAACCATAAGTGATGGTCGGTAGAAACCAATTGGAACAGCCATAGTATTCATCCAGTTGAAAACCATTTAGCGTTTTAGCCAATGCCGATGGAAGATCCATTCACGCAGGCGAAGAAATAAACAGTTCGTAGTAAGTAAGAAAGTAAAAACAAAATTTAGAATTTAGAAAAGTGAACATCTGAGGAATTCAATGAACGTACGTGAACAGTATATAATATAAGACTCTAAAGTAAAGCAAAGCAAAAAATAAAAAATGATTAAAAATACAATTAACTAAAACTAAAGATACGTCCGCGTTCATAGCAAGTGTCAAAAAAAAGTAATAGTTCAATATCAGTTATACAAAAACATGAAAAGTGATAAATAAAGAAAAAATAAGTTCGTACATAAAAACAGATCTGAACAAAAATATTGTGAGTGTTAAATACAAGATTCATGAAATATAAATTCGTGGAACAGAATAGTAATGTGACACTACAACCACACTTATATGTGTCAATAAACAAATAGTAATGACAATAACTTTCATAAAGGAAAAAATTAAATTTAGAAGTAATAATATAAAATATAAACCGTAAATTGCGAAAGAAAGTGTCAGCATTACAATATGTTACCATTTACTTGGCTATTGGAGTTGTTCAGTTATTAAATTCTATGGGTTGGGTTTAATAGTTGAACGTGGCAAGTGCAAAGTTTACATAATAAAAAAACAGGTGAATCTCATAAACGACATAAAAATTTAGTTAATTTGATTAAGAGAGATTCCAAAAAGTACATAAAAAAAGGTGTGAAATACATGTAGGTAATTCATCCAATACTTTGCAATTGCGACGAAAAAGGACAAATTAAGAAAGATGTAATTGATTGTTACAACTTTCTTAGATCGATTGTAATGTAGGTGAAGACAAAAAAAAGAAAGGGGTGATCTCTGATCAGTGATTAAATTGTCTTGCTGGTTACAGCAAGATGTCAAAATAAGGGCTGTCAAAAATCTAAATATTCAAAGCATTCGAAAAATGTAAGTAAGAAAAGAAACGTGGTGGTGGGTGGATTTCTGTGATTCATTTAGCATATGAATCGAGAACATGCGAAGCATTTCACGCAAATGTTCTCATTAGAGTATAAGACTTATAGATGATAAGAAAAAATTTTGTAGGGTTTTTAACCAAGGCATCTTTGGAAATGAACAGCGATAGAAAATAAACAAAACTTGGTGTAGTTATCACTAAATAGTCACAGACGGAGAATAAATATATGGAGAAATTATTTATTTTAAATTATAAAAACTATGAAAATTGGCAACGGTCATAATTTAGAAAAGGAAGTTCAGAATATCGAATAATAGGGTAACAAAGTACAGAAATTAAAGTTCCATTTGTTCCATAAGTTTCGGAAACAAATAGTGTAAACAATTTGTAACAATAAGTTAAAAATATAAATTAAATAACAATACAGGGTTGTACCGTGCCGATTTATTCGAAGTAAATTTCAGTTGACAGATGAAGTTTTGTCACTGAATAAGAGTCAACTTCCGTGGTCACAACGGGTATGACTGCTAGATCGCTGCTAGGAAAATCTGTAAAAAGAAAACAAAATTAAACATTCAATACATCAACGTAGATTACCAGGTCGCCTTGGGTGTTGCCACGGGAGGAAGACTAAATACCACCCATAGTATATATATTTAAATAAAAGTTAAGCCACTTATACTCCATAAGTGTCGGTTCTGGCCCGAAAGCCCTTCACACAAATTCGTAGACGCTTTCCGGTACGTGGTACATTGAGGCCTCGTTCCACATACAAATCCCGAAGGATAGAAAAACAACTTCAAATGAGAGCGAGAAAAAATAAAAACGAGAATGCACCAGGTCGAAACTGGCAACAAAGTTAGACCTGTCATGGGCAGAACACATCCATACCCGCCAATAAATACAACAAAAAAAAAACATAAAGAATGCATTCATCGCACTGCGCAGTTACAATACATATAAAATCAAGCCTGCCATTATATACCTATTCACTAATAGGCTGGTTCAGGCGAATAAATAAAGCCAAAATTTTAGGAACCGACCTTCAAGCAACGTAATTTATGTATACTTGGTAAAATAATAATCATATAATAATAACAATATACATCTCCCCTTCCAGGCAAAAATCAAAAAGAAAGAACCCTAGGCCTGGGAAAAATTCAATTAACTAATAATACAGAAAAAATCTGGTAAAAAAAAGAGCTTCATAATTGGGTTTATGAAGGTGACCAAGAAACGTTAAATTATCGTTAAATTCACTATATAAATTCAAAAGTGTATATAGGATAGAAATATGGTATATAAAATATAAAACTTGTGTATAGAAAGACAGAGCATTATTTAATAATGTGTGTGCGAACAATGTTTAGTTCGAAGAAACTCATAATGAAAATACATTATATTCAAAAGGAGAAGAAATAATTTTAATGGAAAGTAGCCTTAAGTACTTTACTAACAGTAAATTACTGGAAATTCAAACGTTCTTAAAGGTATAAATAGATAAAGAAAGGTGTAAATGCAAAAACAACAACCATTGTTGTTAACCAGGGTTTCTGGTATGAAAGGAAGAGAAAAAGAAGGGGTTTTTAGGTTGACTATGCTTTTATGAGATGCACTCGGACTTATAAAAGTACAAATGCGTCTCAAAATTAATGTATTCCAGAGAAATGCAAAAAAAAACTAAGACCCTAAGTGGGTAGGCAACAAAGATCACGTCCAAGAATAAGTGGAAACTGTTTGTGGTAAGGTCAAAAGATGCGAAAGAAACTAGTTGAAACAAAATAATCCAATTTCCATAAACCGAAAATAAAAAATAAAAAAGAAGATAGACAATCATGAACAACCAAAAGAAAGTTTAAAAATGATTCAAAGATTGTAATATGTAGGTTGGACCTGTTGGATCTATGTAGTCACCGGACTGTCAGATAACATCAAAAATAGGAAAGAAATTAACTATTTATTCATAACAAGGGAAATTCGAGTATAATGCGCCTAGTAAAACAATATTTAAGAAAATTAAAGTAGGAAAAATCGGGAATCAAAAAGAAACCAGGACAAATATTCATTATAAAAGAAAAATTAAAAAATAATTGGGATAGTTGTTGAATTTAAATGCTAAATGCGAGTGAAATCACATCAAGGTTATGACGAAACGTTGAACAGATGCAAGTGGTGTTCTTCGAATGAAACGGTTCAAATAGAACTTCAGAATAATAGGCGTAGCCGGAAATAAAAATGTAACTAACTGTAATAATAAATATTGCCTCATGATAGGGGTTAATAGGAAAAAATACCACTTGAAAGTATATTAAGTTCGGAATTCATTTACGTTGACAAAGAACGCGTCAATTGACGATAAGATTTAATAAGAAAAACACGAAAGGCATTAAATAAAGAAAAATAAAAAGATATTTGGAACAATATTTTAATTAGCTTACAGTGGGAAACATTAATAAAAGAAAGAGATACGATGGTGAAATCATACTAGAAAAATTAAAATTAATTAAATAGTCAAGGAACTTTTATACTACTTGAGCTGACTATGCAGTTGAACGAAGGAATGCACTTTTAGATAAGGCGGGATCTGATATGAAATTCAATGGAAAACCTTCAATGTCATTGCGCGCAGCTGTACTGTGCAACCTGCATAATTACGACATTCTTTGTTGAGAGTAGACATTTCTAGAATCATTTTCAGACATGAAATTGTAGTTGTAAACGGAACCACACAATTTTGGCATGGTATATGACAACCAGAAATGACCTTAAAAGGACTGCTCGTTTTTGGATCGCAGATAAAAATAAAGACCGGTGATGGTTTAAGAGACCTTGTAGGAAAAAGAAATATGTCTTGGAAGACTGATGTGGTTTATCTAAAAGCAGAGTCTTCAATAACTTGCAACGATACATAGGAAGGGATTGTATTGCGCACGAAGGAAAACAAAATTAGTAAAATTAAGAAAATTGTCGAAAACATGACGTAGAAAAAATTAAATAGAATAGTGATTTTCACATTCCTTGTATAAACAAAGCTGGAAGTGACTTCAAAAAATAAAAGATTAATTAAGAATGAGGAGTCAGTCACTTAATCGGATTAAAATGAAATACAAAATTAGTCGGCTGTTAGACGCGTATATAAAAAAAAGGAATTTATCAACAGGAAAAGGTGTATAGTCAATTAGGTAAGTTTAATTGTGGCGGGACGTCTCCGCCCTTGTTGAAAATTGATAAACGAAATAGACTGTCTCCAGCGGATTTTTGAAAATATTTGTACAAAGGTACACCAAGAAGTAATTATAAAAGCAAACAAGAAAGGGATAGATACTGCGAGGTATTCTCTTTTCCCCTCTCTGGAAAGTAAGTTACTAAAAAAAAAATAAAAATAGATTTTACAAAAACAATTAAGCAAAAAGAAAGAAGAAAGATAAACGGTAATAAATGAAAAAGAATCAAATGATTATTGAAATAAGAAAGGAATTCGTAATACGGTCTCGCAAAATAGCTGTGATAAAAATTGTATTAATGAAGCGGTCAGCAGAATGCATTATCAAAGCGCACACGGCGGATGCCCGTGCTACGAAATGGACAAAGAGGGAATGCAACTCGATCGCGCAAATAGCACACGAAATTGCAGAGAGAGAATGCACTAATTAACTGCAGCGTCGCGTCGCTCGCGCTAATTGGATATTTAACAAGCGGGAGGATACCCATAAAGATCGAAAGTGTACAACATATATAATTTAACATTAAAACTAAAAATATTTGACATAAAGAAAAGGGATAAATTAAACAGATTAAAATATTCATAATGGGCCATAAACGTAGATTTGAAATCTTGCAAAAAAAGAAAGAAAATGGGATTAAAAGAGTAATATAAAAAAAATGCATTACCGAAATAGGATATTACAAAAATTCATTGTAGGGTCAAAACTTTATTATAGAAAAAATTGCTAAAATTAATAGTGTGTTTTTGGAACGTTAATATTAGTGTGATATTAGATTTAAAAAGGCTACAAAGATAGAATTGAGATTAACAAGGAGAAACGGAAAAAAAAGACGACATAATTAAAGAGAAAAACGTGGTACTGCAAAATTAGTGTACGAGAATGGTCAATCTTAGAGGGAAAACGCAGGGGAAAAACAGGGATCATAAAACCAGTGACCAGAATATTGTATCATTAAGGGATAATCAAAAGGGGACTCCAGTCCAGAGAAGTCAGCAAAAGAAAAGAGACAAAGGAGTGGTTACGCAAGGTGTTCAAAACAACTCGCAGAGGGTGGGGTCTCTCCATTATCGGGACGACGAGAATACGAAGGGGTAGAACGGTACAGCAACACGGTTAAAGAAAAACTCGTAGGGGAAATAAAATGAAGCAAAAATAAGGGTGTCCTGGAAAAGAACACGCGCCTTCATCACAAGTGGAGTGGTTCGAAGTGGAATGCTTAACAAAAACTTGCAGGGAAAAAGAAAATGAAGCGAAAAGACGAAAGGTTTATCCGGAAAAGAATAAGGCCTCCACTACAATAAGGAGTACAACTACATCCAGTAGTATCCAACTACAATATGGAGTGGTTAAAAAAAACGTAAGTCGTTCAAAAAGGGTGCAAGAGGGTATCTCGGAATTGAAGCACGCGCCTCCACCACAATGTCACGTGGGGTTTGCGTGACTGGGGAACGTAGTCAGAGGTAGAAAGGAATCAAACACAAGTTGTAACAACAACTATATACTAAGACAATAAACAGAATACAAAAGGTTTACATGTTGACAATAAACAGAGTACAAAAGGTTTACAAAGGTTACAAAGGGATTACATGTTGACATATGGTAAGGACGTATATGTCCTCCTAAACTACTACAATACAGGGAAGGTGGGAACCAACCCTGTTCAGCACTAGGTCTACAAACTAAGCATGTAGGAGATAACCTCCTGGTAACTAAGCCGGGGAAGCCTGGACACAACTCCCCATAATTCTGCATAGAGTGGGCGATTTAGCGCTTGCCCACTCAAGTTAGGCACTAAGCATTTATATAATTAAAAAAGTACTCACCAGCTTGCTTGTAGATGTAGTGTCGGAGTCATGGAAACTGACTGGTTTGAATAGCTCAAGCAAGCTGGTTATATACTGCCGAATGAGGAAGTAATTCGTATCGTAGTTGGAATCCGTAGGCAGAAGTTCTCGGTAAGTTTGTGGGTTGATTGCATGCGCGATGTCTGTGCCTGGTACGACGCTGCAGGTGGACGGAAGTGTTGGTGAGTTCACTGGAAGGAATGCACATCTGCAGGCACATCGTGTGGGAAGCCTCGCCTCGACAGAGTAAGTAGGCGTAGATATCGCATGCCAGTGGATGCGACGGTGGGCGAAGCGGGCGCGCTACTGAGAAGACCTTGCAGGTGGCATCGCAGCTGTTGAACTAGCGTGGCAACTGAATGTGGCCTTGCATGCTTTATGTAGTCCAAACGGAAGAGAAGTTTAGTTTTAAATAAAATATTTAAGTGTAAATATTTCCGTTTGTGACAATATCTCTGTCATTAGCGTTGGGTCAAGGTTTACTTTCGCAAGAGAAAGAAACGTTGGAGAATTTTAATATTCTCCTGTCTTCTTACCATATGATCCAACTATCAAAACCCCCTAACCATCTGACATGGATATATCAACGTCTGAGTATTTTCTTGTCGGTTAATGACGCTGAGATTGAATGTTATCTCTAACAGGTCTAGGAGACCTGCAATACGAAACTTGCTGCGCTGTAATACGGAATCTACATAAATCCTACCTCCCCCCTTCACCCTAACTTTCCGTATCATATAGATACTTCGACGCTCCGAGATTGTCTCGTCCTTGTCTGCTAGAATTGATCACGGATTAGCGTTCGCAGGTTAAAATGAAGTTTCGAAAGTCTCCCCCCGTCATATAATCTGTATTGTTCGGCGTATGGAGAATTCTTCTGCCCGTTCGCAGTGACTAAATTAAGCTTAAATTAAAGCTTTTGCAGATCAAAGAGACACTTCAATGGAATTCCCCCCCCCCCCTGCCATGTAACTTGGATATTTCAAAGTCCGGAAACTCTCGTATCGGTTAATGACGCTGCGACTGAATGTTAGCTCTAGCAGGTCCAGGAAACTTTCAAAGATTTACTGTAGAGTGGTTGTAATACGGAATCTACATTAATCCTACCTCCCCCCCTTTTGCCCTAACTTTCCGTATCATATAGATAGTTTGACGATCCTAGATTGTCTGGTCCTCGTCTACTGGATTTGGTCACGGATTAGCGTTCGCAGGTTAAAATGAAGTTTCGAAAGTCCCCCCCCCCCGTCATATAATCTGTATTGTTCGGCGTATGGAGAATTCTTCTGTCCGTTCGCAGTGACTAAATTAAGCTTAAATGAAAGCTTCTGCAGGTCAAACAGACACTTCAATGGAATTTACATCCCCCCTGCCATCTGACTTGGATATTTCAAAGTCCGAAAACTCTCGTATCGGTTAATGACGCTGCGACTGAATGTTAGCTCTAGCAGGTCTAGGAAACTTTCAAAGATTTACTGTAGAGTGGTTGTAATACGGAATCTACATTAATCCTACCTCCCCCCCCCCCTTTCGCCCTAACTTTCCGTGTCATATAGATAGTTTGACGATCCGAGATTGTCTGGTCCTCGTCTACTGGATTTGGTCACGGATTAGCGTTCGCAGGTTAAAATGAAGTTTCGAAAGTCCCCCCCCCGTCATATAATCTGTATTGTTCGGCGTATGAAGAATTCTTCTGTCCGTTCGCAGTGACTAAATTAAGCTTAAATTAAAGCTTCTGCAGGTCAAAGAGACACGTCAATGGAATTTACTCCCCCCCCTGCCATCTGACTTGGATATTTCAAAGTCCGAAAACTCTCGTGTCGGTTAAAGACGCTGCGACTGAATGTTAGCTCTAGCAGGTCTAGGAAACTTTCAAAGATTTGCGGTAGAGTGGTTCTAATAAGGAATCTACATTAATCCTGTCTCCCCCCCCCTTTTCGCTATAACTTTCCGTATCATATATATAGTTTGACGATCCGGGATTGTCTGGTCCTTGTCTACTGGATTTGGTCACGGATTAACGTTTGCAGGTGCAAATGAAGGTTCGAAAGTCCCCCCCCCCGTCATATAATCTGCTATTGTTCGACGTATGGAGAATTCTTCTGTCCGTTCGCAGTGACTGAATTAAGCTTAAATTAAAGCTTCTGCAGGTCAAGGAGACACGTCAGAGGTATTTAACCTCCCCTCCCCCAACCTTGCTAGCTGATCTGGATATTTCAGCGTGCAGAGAACGCTCTTGATGGCTGCCCTCTAGTAAGGGTTCACTTTGTCGGGTAAACGACATTTTTCAGTAAATTCTACAGTGGACCAAGCAATTGCATGTATTTTAATGGAGTGTGGCCCAAAAGTGCGGCTTATCAGGTACCCTTCAGTTCAGTTTTTCTAATAAACACTTTCTTTTTGCTACATTTGCAATTTTATAAAAATACAAATGACTCAGTCTATTTCCTTCTGATATTTCGTATGCGGACGTTAGTAGAAGTAGTCGCGATGCAGTACGCGCCTTGTAATGGCCGTTTACTGCTACACAACTCGAAATAATTCCCCGTTCGTCATTTCGTCATTTCGCAAGTCATTGTCATAGACTACGAAAAATGTTTTACTTTTTCAAACTCAGAAATGAAAGATAGTGACGGATTTTACACGAATCATATTGTAGACACTCCTAAGGATGTAAAATACAAATCTAAAGCCAAGTTTGAAGATAAGATTTTAGTATGTGTGCGACTTCTATTGCTGGTGTCTGGGTACCATATATTGGTTGAGTAAGAGGTGAAGCTGTAGATGCTGAATTGTATACACGACGATGCCTGCCAAAATTGCTAAATTTAATCTAAGAACACCATGATAATGACAATTTAATCTTTTGGCCTGATCTAGCTTTCTGCCATTATGCCAGGACAACACGGGAATGGTTGGACAACAATCATATAGCATTTGTACCGAGAGAAATCAACCCCCTCAATTTACCCCAAGCCCGCCCAATTGAAGAATTTTGGTCGGTACTTAGTAGGAAAGTGTATGACGGTGGTTGGGAACCTAGGTCAGAAGAACAACTACGTCGTAGAATACGAAATTAAGGTCAGAGAAATTGATGAACAGAGAAGTTACGTCTGATAAAACAACTTGGTCCCCTATCAATTATTTAGTTATTAATTTTTAATTTAACATTATGTGTCATTGTTATTGCATAGTTAATTATTAATAAAAATAAACATAAGTTTCAAATATTTTATCTAAAAACTTTTGTTGCATACGTTATTACTACTAAATTTGAGAAATCGCCATTCTATGTTGGACTACTATTGTATAGGAAGTTGCCAAAAAATATTCAAAAGTTTTGTTTGCTTAAATATAAAATATTATTAAGGTCTTTTATTGAGAAAATGTTATTATTCTTAACAAGAGTATTTAGATGATAATCTATAATGAATTATACATATACTAGGGAAACCTCGTCAAGACATGACGGTCAAAAGGTTGAAGAATTTCCTTATATACAATATTATTGTGTGATTACAATCCTTTGGATTTTCATGAATGATTATTCAAATAAACGCAACCAAACATTACCAGATGAAAATTTTAAGCCTAGCACTCCTTTCTCCCAGCTTACCCTCCTCTCTTCTGACA
Source organism: Agrypnus murinus (assembly GCA_929113105.1). Lineage (NCBI taxonomy): Eukaryota > Metazoa > Arthropoda > Insecta > Coleoptera > Elateridae > Agrypnus > Agrypnus murinus. The sequence goes on along the minus strand of OV816023.1, from coordinate 135,665,089 downwards.
TATTTTCCTCTCTGGCTTATCCTTCCCCTCCGGTTTATTCTACATACATACATACATATGGAAATTCTATCTTACGAAATGATAAGAATAAAATCAAAAATCGATTTTGTTTAACAAATTCTTGGGGTTGGCAAATTTCCGGAAATTTATTTTTGGTACCTTTCCGTGGAAATATTTTCGAAAACTTATTGAAATAGCAAATGTCAAAAAAAAGTTGATTCCAAAGTGTGTTCCGTGAAACCCTGGGGTTTCGTGGGAATATTTTGGGGTCCGCAGGACCAGTTGTAAATCCTGTAATATAACAAAAGCGCACCACTTGCAAAGCTTTAAACTTTCCTACAATAACAGCCTAATTACTATTTTATTTGTTGGTGCCCTTTATTACCACATATTTATGTGAAATACAAAAAAATATCGCAATAAGCTGAATGCTATAGAAAAATCAGCTTTGTATTTTCAATATATAAATGAATGAAATGAATATGTTCACAGCTTCTACGGCAGATGGAACTGTATTGCGTCTTTATCTCTCGCTATTAATGTATATTTGCGTTTAGTATAAAAAGCTCGTAGGTTAATGTTACCCTAAAGCAACTTCTTGTACATAATATTAACTAAAAGCAACTTTGCAAATTTTTGAATTCCAGTACACGCTACGCGTGAATTAATACTGGATTATAATCGTAACCAAAACACAAATTACAATGAAAGTTACACAAGGTCTTTGCTGACCATTTATTATTAAAAACAATATTTTCCCAATGTAGCTGTTTAGTTTAAACCATCTCCATGGACCTAAAAAAACAATTGATTAGTATGAAACATCTCGGATGGGTGATTTTAGACTGACTGGAAAGTACAGTTGGTGGATATAACACTACAGCACTACTATCGTATGCAAAACCCATGGACTTGAATGCGTATAGCAAAAAACTAACCGCATATAAAATTGCATTCGATTCTGTCGAGTAGTTATTGAAAAATATTAATATTATCACAGTCCAACGTTTTGCAGATTCACAATTTAAAATGGAATGAAACCAAAAGCACTTGAAAGCTGATATGCACAATAGCAAAATTCAACTCAAAATCAATTTTTGAAGTTGGCTGATCTACAGGAGGTATGATATGGTATGAAATGAGTAGGTAAAATGAGAAATTCCAGTTTATGGCTTCAGAAGGAATCTGAAGGCTTTTGACGTTGAGGAATTTATTTTTGGTATGTATGTTTTTCTAAAATCTACGCTAGAGGGTGCTGCATAGTAATTTTTGTTCTACATATTTTTATATGAAAAAGGGGATTTCGGGGGTTTTCTAGCCGAGTAAAATTCATTTTTAACATTGATTTAGTTCTTAGCATACTGTAGGTTTCTGGTTCCTGGCGTAAGTAGGGCACTTATTTAGGTCACTTCACAAAAAGTTACGTTCCATTTTTTTAACACTTACAAAGTTTATCATATTTCGTTACAAAAAACATTTTTTATAGTTGTCTTTAAAAAGTTTTTTAACATAAACTTTTACGACGGTGCGTCGAATTTCATTACCTTTTACCTATCCTGAAAGAGTATGAAGAAAATTTTACCTGATATGAATACTTATTTATGAAGACACAGTATATATGTAACTAACAAAGACTTCGTGAATGGAACATCTAAGTAATAGAATTTTTATTAATTATAAAAATATACTAATATATGTTATTATTATTATTATTATTATTATTATTATTATTATTATTATTATTATTATTATTATTATTATTGAATTTGTTATTAATACATATGCGGTTTAAAAGAAAAAAGTTTTCCACTAATGCGAGTTTGTCTAAACTTTTAAAATCATGAAGAGTTCCAAAAGTTACTAACGCTGGGGACTGAGAGGGCGCTGCAAGTAGATTGCCCTACTCTTGCGTATCAAAATAAATGTTTTAGATTTTATTTATAATATAAAACTTAAAAAAATATAGATATTAAGTAGTGTTGACTAATATACAAAACGAAAGCTTCAATATAAAAAAGAAACACTTATTTCGGACAATAGAACTCTCAAACGAACTGGAACAAAAATAAGCCTTGTGTTTTAAATATATAGATTTTATTTTTTAATTATATTATGTGTTATGCTGTAACGTGTGCATCCATTTATAATAGCAAGCATACAAAATAAAGATTATTATTATTATATAGGTATATTGTTTTTTTTGAAGCGCTCCCTATTAATTTCACTCCGAGCCATACATGCATCGTTACGCCACTGTGCACTGTTTACGATGAAACGCATTTATATATATATATATATATATATATATATATATATATATATATATATATATATATATATATATATATATATATATATATATATATATATATTTTATTTTCGTAAAAAAAGGTTTGTTAAAATTTAGGCAAGCATTCGAAAGCAGTAAATTTAGCGCTCTATTCGTAACTTAAAAATATAAATATGCATAGGTTTAAATATAGTAAAAAATAGTATAATTATAGTAAGATTGGCAACGCTGTTCTACAGCGCAATCGCCAATAACTAACAAACATTCGTTGAAGTTGAGAATTCGTAAGCATGGTGGATGGGTATCTACTACGTCGTTAGTGTTTTTGTGTACGCGACGTACGCGTAGTGGAATGTCGGTATATTCTTCCAAGTAGCAGTTGATCATTGGTAATTACACTTCGTACGTTGCGCGTGTGAAGAAGAAAACATTTAAGTGCATCTTTTTCCCTGCATGTGTTTTCTGGTGGAATCTTAAAACTAAATAGAAGGTAGCTATTATCATCTTTATTTATTGTTCTCTTATTTTAATGAAACACCAGTTGTTTTGGGAAACTTTCAATGGTTTATCGTAAACAATTATTTTATATAATCATTCCGAATTCTAAAAAGTATGTTTTAAGAATTGGGCATCAGAACACAGCATTACCATGCGATACGATATTTTGTATAGCTGTAGCTATCGCTAAGGTTAAACCTTGAGATCCAGACAATTGAATAAAATAATCTTAAAAGCCAGATACAACATTTTTAAATAAATATTTAAATGACATTTTTTCGATGCTGCAGCTGCAGCAGCTCCATGCATGATACAACCACAACGGATATTACCATCGAGTCAATCTAAGGGCGGGAAATACCGGAATGCAGTAGAATGTACTACTGAGATTGGCTGAAGTACTCCAGACTTTCTTTTGTTTTTTTTACTTGTTTTAATTCAAAAATTAGACCGTCGGTTGTTATATTCAAGTCTACCAATCCAACACCATGTTGTTTGTGTTTCTAATTCTAATCACTTCTAATCTGCCTGTCATTCATGAATTCTTCGTTGTTTACGTATCTACTACTACTACTACTACGGCACACACACGCTTATTATGAAGACTGTTCCCTTATTACTAAAATAAATCTCTCGCAGAGTTATTAACTTATTAATGAGTTTGAAGTCATTAAACTCAGAATTAGAAAGAAACTATCCTATTAGAAATTAATTGTGATGACTTAAAAACTTAACAACTTGTCATCACAAAGTGTTAAACTAGTTAATGTCCTTCAAGGGTGCTATTGTTTAGTCATTTTTCTTGGAAAAATATTTTTCCAGGGTGGTGTCCTCAGCAGTCTTGTCTGTGGGCGTAGATACCGCGGCTATCGATTCTACCGCCGTCACAACATTGCGACCCCCACTTCACCAAATGTGTAGTACGCTATGGGGCGTGGCGATAGCACGTGCGTTAAAATTAGTCTAAATTTTGTTGGAACGTCCTTTTTAAAATTAATATTTCCTTTGAGACATCAACATGCTAGTTTATCAACATATTCGTGGTAGACATTTATTTGAGAGCAACTAAGGGCATATTGTTGGTGTACAAACTTCTTCATGGAATGCCAGCTGTGAAAGGCCCAAAACAAAAACTACAATCCTAGTTTGATTCAGTGTTGTCAATGAATGTCTATTCTCTATTTCAGCAGAATTTGCCAAGTCCAAAATTTTGGAAATATTTGGCAGCCAACAAGGGCTGTTTAAATTTGTTAGAATAAACGAACAGCTATGCTCAAATTGTCTGTGCCAATTTGAAAACATTCCACCCTTAATATCTTTGGCACTGGAAAGTATTTAATAAAGGAAAAACCCGCTTGGGAAAATCATGGGAGGGCCACGTCACCCAGTCACCCTAACTTGGAAATTTTAAATGGAAGGACCAGTTTTTCAGAATGAATATGTTTGCTTCCAATTGTTTTTAAAATATTTGATTAAATTATCATTCCATTTAAAATTAAGTTGGGGTGGCTGAATCTGAGGGTCTGCGAAAGGCGCCTCCCTATCTGTTTTATCCAAACGGGTTTTTTCTTTTTAATATCGTTTTCAATGTCGAAGACATTAAAGATGGTAAGTTTTCAAATTGACTCTATGACTGTAGTTCTGATTGAACACTAAATTAAAACTAAAACTAATTTATTTTAAATTATCACATCATCGATGCAACAATAAAAATATTACATAAAGTCATAACTTATTTCTAAAAGAGCTTTTTGAATGCCCTGGAATGATCTGCGTAAAGTTGGCACCCCCATATAGGAATTTCGAGAAAAAAAAACTATTGCATAATTTTGTCCAAGTTATGCCAAGTTTTGACCAATACTTGTTTTATTTTGCCCAGCCCCCGTAACTCGTGAGTCAAAAGCCCAATTTCTATGGTGTGGCACCCCCATAAGCGATTGCAATAAAATAAAGTAGGCCATAGTTTTGCCCAAGTTATGCCCAATTTTGCCCAACCCTATTTTTTCTACATAAACCAAACCAGATCTTCTCGAATGCAGGATTCTAAACGCATCACAGGGTACCTATAACGCATTACACACGTCTTAAACAATATCTGATCTTGGGATTAACTTTTGACTCACTACCTAACAATTCTAAACCTCATAAAAGTCATCTAAAGGGTTTTCAAGTTTTGCCCAACCTTATTTCTTAACCTAAACCCGGTGACACATTCATAAATGTAAAGTTCAATATCTCGGATTCTGTTTGAAAGTCGTAGAAGTAATTCTGATTTTGGACAAAACTCTAGACTCACTAACTTACAATTCTAAGCCTTGTAGAGGTCATTCAAAGAGTTTTCAAGTTTTGCCCAACCTTATTTCTTAACTTAAACCCGGTGACACATTCATAAATGCAAAGTTCAATATCTCGGATTCTATTTGAAAGTCGTAGAAGTAATTCTGATTTTGGGCAAAACTCTAGACTCACTAACTTACAATTCTAAGCCTTGTAGAAACCATTCAAAGGGTTTTCAAGTTTTGCCCAATCTTATTTCTTGATCTAAACCCGGTGGCTCATTCATAAATGTAAAGTTCAATATCTTTAATTCTGTCTGAAAGTCGTAGAAGTAATTCTGATCTTGGTCTAAACTTTAGACTCACTAACTAACAATTCTAAACCTTATAGAGGGCATTCAAAGGGTTTTCAAGTTATGCCCAACCTTATTTCTTGATCTAAACACGGTTATAGATACCCTGTGATGCGTTTAGAACCCTGCATTCTTGAAGATTTGGTTTGGTTTATGTAAAAAAATTAGGTTGGGCAAAATTCGGCATAACTTGGGCAAAATTATGGCCTACTTTATTTTATTGCAATCGCTTATGGGGGTGCTCCACCATAGAAATTCGGCTTTTGACTCGCGAGTTAAGGGGGGCTGGGCAAAATAAAACAACTATTGGTCAAAACTGGGCATAACTTGGGCAAAATTATGGCTTACTTTATTTTATTGCAATCGCTTATGAGGGTACCACACTATAGAAATTCGGCTTTTGACTCACGAGTTAAGGGGGGCTGGGCAAAATAAAACGAACTACTGGTCAAAACATGGGCAAAATTATGTAATAGTTTTTTCTCGAAATTCTTATATGGGGGTGCCAACTTCACGCAGGTCTTGGAATACTGTTATTTGTACCAGTTCATAAACGTGACCCGGGACTTAAAATCCCTTACTGACGTCGGTAAAGCTAGAAAGCATTTAACGGCAGAACTGAATGCAAAATATACCATAATTATCGGCTATTTAAATGCCCAAAATTTAATATTTTCGCTGCAATGTTTTTTTAATATAACGTTATGCTAGCTTTACTGTAAAGTTTAGTTGAAACACAGACAATTGTAAAATAATTGCAATTATCTGGATCACGATAATAGCAATAATTATCAGCTATTTAAATTCCCAAAATTTAATTCTTCTCCTGCAATAATTTTTTAGTATAAGGTTCTGTTGGTTTTTATCGTAAAGTTAGCCGAGTCATACGTGCTCGAAAATGGATACATTCCCTACTCAATAAAACTTCAGCAAATCGGTCGATTTCAGGCTGGTAAGAGAACAATGGGTATATTACGCCCTAGGGCAGGAAACTGGCAATTTGCAGCGAGTTATCTTGTGGCTTGAGGTCAAGGTGTCCACTCTTATACAGGAACAAAAATCTCATACAATTCCCGAACATTTCACGTACGTTACAATAATATCCCGTATTCTGTAACTATCTCTTTAGTCCACTCGTTGGAAATCGTCAACTTATTCCCGCACGAGGACGCAACCCAAGTGTTGTATTGTGCGTACATGCGCGAACATAACCTATTCCGCACGCTGCACAAAGCATGCGTGTTCTAGTACAACATGTACGAAAACTACCACTTTCCTTGCACTTGTAGGAAAAATATAGTGTGCAACTTGATAGATCGACAACTCATGGGATGACAGTCAACTCCCACTCATTGATTTTGCCTCCCTAGTTGCAGAATATACTATTTCCATGCTTGTGCAGCGTGCGAAATGAGTTTTGTTCGCACTTGTGCGCACAATATGACACTCGGCCTGCGCTCTCATGGATAAACTGCGCACCCGTGGGAACAATAGTATATTGTGCAACTAGGGTGGAAACGATTTCCGATGAGTGGCTTGTTAAAACGTACAGGATATTGCAATGTACGTGAAATGTAAAGGAATTGTACGGAATTTTTGTTCTTGTATAAGAGTGGAAACCTTGGCCTGGAGCTACTAGATCACTACATAGTTGCAAATCGCCAGTTTCCCACCCTAATGGTGTAATGTACCCACTGTTCTCTTACCGGCGCTTTAGTGACATTTTATTGACTAGGGAATGTGTTAATTTTCGAGCATGACGACATGACAGCATATGATTCTGCTAACTTTACGGTAAAGCAAGCAGAACCTTATATTAAAATAGTATATTGTGTTACAAGTGCAGAAAAGTGGCAATTCTCACACGAGTGAGAAATTGGTGTTTTTGCACGCGTTACACACTATACTTTATCAACGACAACAAAAAAAGTAATAAACCACCAACAGCTAAGAAAGTTTTTTAACCTAGAATTTATACTCGCATTCATATTTTTTACGTGAAATATTTGGCAATAAATTAAGAGATGTAATGTGAGCCGCTTCCACGATGTTTGGAGGTGTACGAGTGTACACCCCAATTTTCCTTCAGCGGATTCGCTCATGATACATCTAGAATTTTAAAAACGACAAAAGTAAACATTAAATTTGTCAAGACAATAGTAATAATACGTTTACAATTTGTATAATTTCAGTCGATCTACTATTTAGTACTTACAGCTAAATAATCATACGTATGTACTCTTTTTCAAAAAATAATTTATGTGTACAAAAATCACAATTCAATTGTCAAGGTTATTAACCTCTGCGCAAAATGTCAAATATTCTCGCATTATGTAGCAAATTATAAATGTTTTCAATGTTTTTATTGTAATTTAGCAATAATAATAAATAAAATTACATTAAAAATTATATAATAATGTAAAACATTAATTAATTTTACTTTTTAATTGAATAACAATCATTGTAACTTTATATAATGAGAAAAAACATCGTTGAAAGGCGTCTCGGTAGCTCAATCGTTACGCTGTAGCTACTAACCGACCGATCCGGGTTCAATTTTCCGGGTCTGACCTTAGTTTTTTTTCTAGATGGATTTCCGTTCGAAATATAATTTAATGTAAAATATTAATTAAACAAAATAAATTAACCTTTATCTAAAATTTATAACATTTTATATTTCAAATAATTAATATTATAAATATTGCAAGTGGTGACATCTATGGCGTTTTAATAGAACTACGGATTATTGAGAACTCCTTCCTCACATACTTTACCGTTGAGTTTGGAGATTGTTTGCAATTGGTCGTTTTCACGGTTACTAGATTGTGCGGAATATGTAACTTTCTATGGTGGTCGTAGATAAAAATTATTACAAATCTTGGACATTTAAACAGCCGATAATTATTGCTATTATCCTGGTCCACAGAATTGCAATTTTTACAATCCTCTGTGGTTCTGCTAACTTTATGGTAAAACTAACAGAACCTTATATTAGGCACAAAAAAGATATCGCAGGAGAAAAATCAAATGTTGGACATTTAAACAGCCGATAAGTATTGCTATTATTCTGGCCCAGAGAATAACAATTTGTTACAATCTTGTGGTTCTGCTAACTTTGCGATAAAGCTAGCAGAACCTTATATTACAAAACAAATATTGCAGGAGAAATACCAAATGTTGGGCATTTAAACAGTCGATAACACAGCCCCACAAAAAAAAATTTCCGACCTGGGAACGTGACTATGGAATTCCGTTGTATCTTTCGACGCTGAAACCGAATCCGACGTCAGAAAAGCACATATACCCTCAAAATGGAGTTAAACACTCCTGACATATGGTGACAATAAATACATCCAAAAAATGGTTGAAAACCGTAAATGTTTTGTATTTGGAAATAGACCTCTGGTATATGGCCAAGAACCCTCCTCCTTGAGGGGGTTAGATCACCCCAAAATGGGTCAAAACCAACCCTTAGAGCAAAATACAATAAATACGCGCAAAAAATGATCGCAGTGCTTTCTAGCTTTACCGACGTCCCTTACTGGCTAATTCTGCTGGAATAGAGAATAGTTTCCGTGCTAACAACAAAGTAGTAACTCTATTTTACAAAATCATATCAATTTGGTTTTATTAACTTCATCAAACCCGAGAATTTACTTTTTTATTTTTTAATGTTTTGTTCATATCAAAAATCTTTTGGTCATACCAAAATTTTGGCACCGAAAACACAAAATACATGATGGCTGTATATCGGGCTTGGTGAACTGCAAGTTGTTTCGTGTTTTAAAATTATCTGGTCATAACCATAACGTAAGTTTTGATCTTGATTTCAAGAAAAAAGAAACTACTTTTAAAAATCGATCTTTAGATTGTGATTTTTAGATTTTTATGTGGCTAGAACATTCCAAATAGAAACAGGTTATAACCTTTTTTAATTTTGTTTTGTTTATTTTTTTACAATTAGAGCCCTGTCACGTAGGGATCGTCGTCTTCTTGATGGACCCTTCATGATTTCCAGCATTTAGTAAGCTCTTATATATCTCAGAAGCTCTCTACCATAAGGTCTTCTTGCTACTCTTGAGTAGCAGTTTGTCGACCAAAGTAGACTAGATGCTCTACGAAACACACTAAAAATTCCAAAAATAGAATAATACCCTTTCTTCATAGTTCGTTGAAGACAATTTAAGAATTAACAGTGCATGTCATTAACAGTATAAAAGAATTTTTTTACTCCGTTAAAGATTTTCTATCCATATCATATAAGCAAGCTGACTGGTGAAACAAATCAACTCCTCCCATATGAAAATCTAAACCGCCTGACTGTTATTAAGACCTTATAGGTTGAATTTCTTCTTATATAAGAAACTAATAACACTGTTCCGGAGTTTGTTTGAAATGCTCCTTACACCAAGGATATAATTTGCATTGAGGATTGGACATTTTTGCATCCGTTAGATCTCCATGAAATTGGCACACGGGTCCCTTGGACCATGACAAAAAAAAATGTTTGTGTAATGTGTAAATAAGGCCACCAAATGCCAAAATTCCAACTTCAACATATATAGTCGGTAACTGCGATATTATAAACGATCTTGACCTGCTAAGAAAGGTCATGGTCATCCAGTAAAAATCCTGCCAGTGATTTGTAGATGTCACTAAGATGATCTGTACTGTATATGCCTCTAGCATGATCCTACTCGGTAGGCCAATATATTTCGAATGACACCGCACTTGATTATTTTCCTTAATGTTGGACTTTTGATCATTGGTGACCTCTGGAGTTCTTAAACTCCGAAGGTTATAACACTGGAATTATTGGTTTGTCTTGGTCCAAGGAAGGTTTAACTGATGTAAAGGATTCGAACCTAGATGGCCCCATACCCTGTAATTGAGTCGTTTTTATTATTTGAGTGGGGAGGCCTTATAGGACAATGGTTTGCAAGTCGTTATCCTACAGTTCGTTATCCTGAACTCATAAACCCATTCTATGGTATGGTATGGTATGCTAGTAGTAAGTTATACGATCTCCAGCCCATAGCATATGGTCTATGTCACCTGCGTGAAGTTGGCACCCCCATATAAGAATTTCGAGAAAAAACTATTGCCAGTTTTGACCAATAGTTGTTTTATTTTTCCCAGCCCCCCTTAACTCCCCATAAGCGAATACTACAGTATTCTATTATGGGGGTGGCACACCATAGAAATTCGGCTTTTGACTCACGAGTTAAGGGAGGCTGGGCAAAATAAAACAACTATTGGTCAAAACTGGGCATAATTTGGCCAAAATTATGGAATAGTTTTTTTCTCGAAATTCTTATATGGGGGTGCCAACTTTACGCTTGTGTCTCTGTCTCAATCCTTCTTAAAGAAAACTATAGAATTGTAAAACCCTCCTACAAATAGCAGGCATCGTACAAGTGTTAACTGTATTTCTTAAAAATTGTTTGGTCGTACATTCTAAACATATCATTTTAAATATAGGATGTAGATTTAATGGCATCTCCTAGATTGGGACATCTCCATGTCTATAGTTTTTAAAAAGGGTGCAAACTACGCCTGTCTTGAATGCGATCGTTGATTACGCGAAATTTTGCAATGTAATGTAGGTAATCAAAAGACAATCTGATGATGCGTTATGATACGTAAGGTTGTTTGTTAGCATAAAGCAATTTCTGGATTTTTTCTATTTCGTTTATCTCGTCTGTTTGTTTTGGTAGATATCAAAGTAATCATTTCGTATTTTTATCGTAAAACTTGAATGATCTTAGAAATTACATTATCATTTAGATTTACATAATTCCATTAATACAATCTTTTCTGCAAAAATTCTGATTTGATGGTGCAAATTTACTTACCATTTTTTTTTTTCAAAACAATGAAATCAATTTAAAATAGATTTCAATAACTTTAGCTTTCCAAAGGTTGACTTCATTCGTGTAGGTTTTTGCGCAAATGCCAAAATACATAAAAACAATTCTAATAGGTATATAAACAAACTTAACAAGATAATAGCATTTCAAATCTAAAAGATGAACATGAATTTATTGTTAGCTGCATCTATTACCGCTAAAATTGCCCTTCATGTTCAAAAATAGATCTACGACCGATTTTGATAACACCTATATAGAGGATCGCAATGCAAGTGGAAACCAAAAACTACATTCAAATCGGTCCATAAATAATGGAAATGCAAAGCTATAACCCTGACAAGAGCACGAAAAATATGGATCTCAACCTTTACTTTATTTATTGGCCCATTTCGATGCGGTTCTTAGATTGAAGGTGTGACCTCAAATCCACACTCAATATCTTGAAAATCTGTCTCCTCCCCTTTCTCTAAATTATCTAACGATTATCTCCATTACCTATATTAATATCAGGCATCACAGACAAAGGCTCTAGTAACAGAATGTATCAATCTACCGGCATATGATCATGAGATACTTCCTTTTCTTCTTCGTCAGACGATTCTCGCGTCCTCATAAGTTGCGGCTAGTTATTTACAGTTACCCACCAAGTCCGAAGAAAATAGTGTCCATAAATAGTCGAGATATAAATAAAGTATTGAAATTATTTCAAAATGGCTCGTCTCCCCGTAGGATTTGCTTAATTCGAGTTTATTCGTGTTACTTAAATCAGTCACCTTGTGCTTCTTCACATGATGCTGTCTCTTTCCATCACATGATATATTGGACCGTCATGGTATGTAAAACTGAGAAACGACAGAATTTTGGTGGCAGAATTTTGAGAATAAGAAAATAATTTTGACTATATTCGTTTGCTCAGTTATTAAGTTATTTTTCGTTTTGCTCAGAAGATATTTTTATCAGATATTTTTGGGCAAATGTGCATCAGGAGCTTAATCATCACTAGTTTAATAAACAAGTATGTCATTCACGTCATTTCGCACACCAAAATTGGTGTAGCAATTACCACCACGAAATGGAATGTATTGAATGAATGTATGAAAAACATGGGGGTGAAATGTCCTATTTATGTTGATAACTGATGAACGGGCGGATAGTCCTCAACAACGGATTATATGTCAGTGCTCAACGTATATTGGAAGTGGGGTTACAAGATCGTAGTGCTCAGAAAATGCAGACAATTCGCTACTTGGCATATTATATTTGAAGTATGTAGAGTTAAAATATAACAATCGGACGAAAAATTCGTAACGGATTGTAACAGAATATATGTCAGAACGCAAGTTCTATTTATCGTGTATTGGATATATGACCGATGGAACCCGGGATGATATTCTACGGCAAACTTCTAATGCAACATAATACCAATGATAAATGTTTCGCGGATAATCCGTTAAATTTGACTATTTGTTTTATGTTAATGATTGATAACAGGCCGATAATCTGCGACTGCCTTTCAGTATACAAAAGTATATACAATACAAATCCGCCACAGGCAATCCTTTGCGAATTGTTTTGCTGTTTATTATTATGATAAATGAAACGATAATCCGCTACCGATTTGCAGCTACAGACTATGAATCAGAATTTAACCATTTACTTTAAATTTTATGTGAATCTGAGTAACGGATATTCCGCGATAGATAGCACATACAAATGTTGATGACTGGCCGTCTTTCTGCCTAGGAACTAGATATATATCAAAAAACGACGTATAGCAACCTCTCCCCTTCTTACAAAAGTAAATGTGATATTGTGATGCTTTCAGAAACATATATTTTAGTCTCTGTTGCTAATCAATTGAGTATCTTAAAATAACTTCCTTATTTCGTCAGCTTATAATTATTTCATTTGTAGCGATTTCTTGGCCATCTCAAATAATTCTTGACCCCTAAGACCACCGACCATAGCGTTGATATTGCAGTAATTAACAAAGAAACTCTTCAGTGTGTCTTTCATGATTCATTGCATCCATTACCATAAAGTGATGTACAACCTCTCAGAAAAATGACAGTGTCAACAAAATGTCAGCTGTTTATTGTCTTTTTTAGAACTGCGTGTGTTAGAATGTTTAGAATGTGGTCGATGTCTTCAACGACGCGGTCTTAATACCATCTTAGTGTGGGTCCGTCGAGCTACAACCCCCACAGTAACTAAATCGAAAATAAACTATACCAGAATTAAGTGTAGATTATGTGTAATTTATGTGTAGGTTCAAAAATTTTTTTTTAATAAAAATGGCTTCGATTTTTAAAAAAACGTCGTGGGGGTTCTGAGTCCCCGGTGAGCCACAACCCCCACCCACTTAGAAACACATTATCAAAGAAAAGACTATACAGGCATTATCTATAAATTATATGTAATTAATGTGTAGCCACCGAAACCTTCTACGAAAAAGAATAACGTATTTATTTAAAAAACATCGTGGGGGTTGTAGCTCACCGGCGAGCCATATCCCACCCACTTAAAAATGCACTATTAGAAGAATCTATTTATTCAGGATTTATTGGTAAATTATGTGTAATTTATGTGTAGCCACCAAAACTTTCCACAAACAAGGGTTAATTAGTATTTTTAAAAACATTGTGGAGGTTGTGAGGCACAGTGAGCTACAACCCACCCACTTAAAAACACATTATTACAGAAAGTTCTTGACCCGGTACTTATCTCTAAATAATGTGTATTTTATGTGTAGCTTCCAAAGTTTTCGTGCAGCAACCCTTACCACGGATAGAATAACTCACTGACTTTTGTGTAACAACCCTTACTTCAGAAACCCACTAAAATTTATATTTCCTTGTACAGTAAAATACTCTGCAATTTATGTGTAATTGATAGAATAACCTTCTGATTTTTGTGTAACAACCCTTATTGCAGAAACCCACCCTCAGTACTGAAATGTCGGTATAATCACAGTAAATACAGGAAAAATTGTATTTCTTTACACAGTAAAAGACTGCGATTTATAGAAGATATAGAAGATTATTTATAGAAATAGAATTTTTTCTTTTTTCACTGTGATTATACTGATATTTCAATACTGAGGGTGGACTTCTGAAGTAAGGGTTGTTACATAAAAATCAGTGAGTTATCCTATCAATTACACATACATTGCAGAGTCTGATACTGTATGAAGATATATCATTTTTCCTTTTTTCGCTGTGATTATACAGATATTTAAGTACTGAGGATGGGTTTCTGAAGTAAGGGTTGTTACACAAAAATCAATTAGTCATTCTATTAATTACACATAAATTGCAGAGTCTATTTACTGTATAAAGATATAGAATCTTTCCTTTTTTACTGTGAGTATACCGATACTTCAGTACTGAGGGTGGGTTTCTGAAGTAAGGGTTGTTACACAAAAATCTGTGAGTTAGCCTATCAATAACATATAAATTGCAGAGTCTTTTACTGTATAAAGAAATAGAATATTTCCTTTTTTCACTGTGATTATACTGATATTTCAGTAATGAGGGTGGATTTCTGAAGTAAGGGTTGTTACACAAAAATCAGTGAGTTATCCTATCAATTACACATAAATTGCAGACTCTTTTACTGTATAAAGAAATAGATTTTTTCCTTCTTTTACTGTGATTATACCGATATTTAAGTACTGAGGATGGGTTTCTGAAGTAAGGGTTGTTACACAAAAATCAGTGAGTCATCCTATCAAATACACATATATTGCAGAATCTATTACTGCATAAAGAAATAAAATTTTTCCTTTTTTTACTGTGATTATACCGATATTTATGTACTGAGGATGGGTTTCTGAAGTAAGGGTTGTTACACAAAAATCAATGAGTCATTCTATTAATTACACATAAATTGCAGAGTCTAATTACTGTATAAAGAAATAGAATCTTTCCTTTTTTTTACTGTGAGTATACCGATATTTCAGTACTGAGGGTGGGTTTCTGCAATAAGGGTTGTTACACAAAAATCAGAAGGTTATCCTATCAATTACACATAAATTGCAGAGTCTTCTACTGTACAAGGAAATATAAATTTTAGTGGGATTCTGAAGTAAGGGTTGTTACACAAAAGTCAGTGAGTTATTCTATCCGTGGTAAGGGTTGCTGCACGAAAACTTTGGAAGCTACACATAAAATACACATTATTTAGAGATAAGTACCGGGTCAAGAACTTTCTGTAATAATGTGTTTTTAAGTGGGTGGGTTGTAGCTCACTGTGCCTCACAACCCCCACAATGTTTTTTAAAATACTAATTAACCCTTGTTTGTGGAAAGTTTTGGTGGCTACACATAATTACTCGTGTGAACTTAGCACCTTTAATTTCTTGAAACCAAAAAATCCTAAGAGTTCTGAATAAATAAAGTAGAGTTCTAGAGTTCCTTACAATATTAACAATAGTTCTGGTATTTTAAGCTCGGAAATCGAAAAAATGATTTTAGGGTGCTAACTTCACGCAGCACCCTTATTTTCGCAAAAAAGAGTTCTGATGGCATTTTTCGTCATAATTGTAAGAGTTCTAGAGTTCCTGATAAAAAATTTGAATAGTTCCGCTTAATTAACAAATATATAAACAATTAAAGAATTTACTACAAAATTAAGTTTGTCAAAATGACGGTTCTGAGAAGAATCCTGAGTAGCCATCGAAGAGTTCTGTACAGAACTGTAATCAGACCTCTATAATTAACAATAGTTAAATTGTTATAAACAATTTAAAAATCGTAATTAAGAAACACGTCATTTTTATTGTACTCGAACAATAGTTCTGAGCAGAGTTCCGAGTAGCCCTCGAAGAGTTCTGCACAGAACTGTTAACATAACTCCATAATTAACAATAGTTTAATTGTTATAAATAATTTAAAATTGGTAATTAAGAAACACGTCATTTTTATTGATCTCGAACAATAGTTCTGAGTAGAGTTCTGAATAGCCCTCGAAGAGTTCTGTACAGAACTGTTAACA
Source organism: Agrypnus murinus (assembly GCA_929113105.1). Classification (NCBI taxonomy): domain Eukaryota; kingdom Metazoa; phylum Arthropoda; class Insecta; order Coleoptera; family Elateridae; genus Agrypnus; species Agrypnus murinus. The sequence goes on along the minus strand of OV816023.1, from coordinate 135,648,807 downwards.
GAACTCCATAATTAAAAATAGTTTCATAATGATCTAGGAAGCAAGGCTAATATGATACTACTTTTTATTATTTTATCCTATGCATTTACACTGGAAAAACAAAGAATAACATAGTATCATATTAGCCTTACTGTACTAGATCATTATGAAATCAATAGTACACACACCATTAGTAAAAGTACGTTTACGGATTCGGTGTTCATTAGGGTTTCAGGGTCTCGACAATTTTTCTATTCCCAGGATTCGAGACTTTTTTCGAAAGTCCCTGGAATCCCGGATAGTAATTTTACATAGGTAGGTATTATTACTACATTTAATAAAAAATTATTAGATATAACCAAAATCAATATTAGGCTCTTGGCTAATACAACAATCCAAATATTCGTTTTCAAAATCGCTCTAATAATCCTCTAATCAGTTTCCCCTAAAAGTTTCCATATGAAAATAACTCATAAATATCAATAATAATATTTAACTAAAATAAATAATATTTAATTAAAAGCACAACAATACACCCATATAGAATTTGCCGATGTTGAACAAACGGACCAATATTGGGTCAATATTGGCACCGTTATTACCAATCCTGGCAACCAATATTGGGACAGTGCAGAAATGATAACACCCGGTAAGTACTTGGGCCATTTTACATAGCCGATATTGGCAGCCAATATTGGGCCAGTGTCGAAATGATAACACTGGCAAGTACTTGGACCATTTTACCTAACCAAGATTGGCCCAATGTTGTTGATATGTTGGTATAACTCTGGTTTCATACTGGGACAACATTGGCTGTATATCGGTAGCATACCGGTGTATAATAATGATCTTTATTATATCTTTTAATTATATTATATTGTACACTGAGAAACATAGTTCGAAAAATCTATTAGTTTAAAAATTGTAGATCAAGAGCGCTAATATGACGACGGGGACATAACTTTTACGAACCATTTTTCTCAGTGTATAATATAATATAATTAAAAAATATAATAACGATGATTATTATGCACCGGTGTGCAACCGTATCCAACGATATCCATCCATACTGTGCCAGTATGAGACCCGTTATACCAACATATTAACATTATTGAGTTAATATTGGCTAATTACACACAGAAAAGAATACCTTGATTCAAAATTTTATTGTGTTTAATAAACAAAGTTCTTGTAACAATTAATAATATAATACATTATTAGTCATATAGATACAAATTAACAAATACATTATAATAGGTACTGTAGTGATAATTTATTCAGAATTGAGATTGTATGAATAAATATAAGTCATTAATTAAAATGTAAAAAGGATATATCAATTTGATTTAAAAATAGCCATTAATGTCATACCATCTAATTAAAGTATTATCAAATTATGTAAATATTCAATTAAAAATAATGTAATGTTTCCTTGTTCGTAAGAAAAGGTTCCTTTATGAATATTCTTGTCCCACATTCTTCTCTAAAGGTAGGAATCTAAAACAAATAAAATTTACAAACAAGTAAAATAAATATTTACGATTTATAAAAATGAATGACAAAATGTAAAAGATAACAAAATAAGATTACGAATATTGTTAGTTATTGAACATTTTGTTGACAAAAAAATGTAATTAACTCCCAAGACACATAATACACTCAGGAAATAATTACATAAGAATCATCTCCTACACGAAAAAAACAAAATAAAGATTAATAAATAAGATTTGTGATGTATAACGAAGGAGACATAATAAATTTCGTAACAAAAAATTTCCTTCCAGAAATCCAGATTTCTTAAAGGAAATTTCACATCTTAATTTAAAGGATCGAGCACAAAGCAAATGGAAAA